>VXAC01005593.1:0-88683 GCA_013399225.1 Rhipidura dahli | reverse complement strand
CATCGACACCTGCCAGGTAGGAGTGCGTGACGAGTCCCTCAGCCCCCAGCAGCACAGGGACCCCCTCATCCCCCAAACATGGCCCGGCATAAGCTGGGCCTGGCCTGGCACTCTGCCAGCCCCAGGTCCCCACCACTGCCTGGGTTGCCCGCCCTTTTTCCATCCTCCCAACCCTGTCCCATACCCCAGGGCTGCCCTTCCCTTCCCCACCCACAGGTCTCTGTCCTGTGTTCCCTTGTCCCCAAGGCCTGGTCCTGCCCACAAAGTCCATCCGGTGCCCCCAGCAGACCCAAAGCGAGGATGTGACCCTGGAACATTTGTCCCCCGCACATCTGGGACCCATGTGCAGAGACGGGAGAGCCTCCGGGCTGCTCCCAGCCGAGGGCCTGGAGCTGCGGCCCCCGAGCAGAGCCCGCCCGTGCCGGGAACGCGGAGCTGACAGGGGCTGGGAGAGAGGAGCCAGCCCTGGTGCTGGCAGCAGCCCCCCACAGCCCCTGAGCCCCCTCTCCCGGCACAGGGGGACAGCGGGGGTCCCCTCGTCTGCAAGGACAACGAAGCCGACTACTTCTGGCTCGTGGGAATGAGCAGCTGGGGCAGAGGCTGTGAGAGAGCCAGGCACCCCGGGATCTACACCTCCACCCAGCACTTCTACAACTGGATCCTGCTCCAGACGGGCCTGAGCCCGGCAGAAAGGGCCGGTCCAGCACCAGAGCCCACCTCGGGCCCTGAGCAGCGTCTGAAACCAGCACCAGAGGAGCACATCAGCTTGACCCCCGAGTACAGCCAGAGACCAGCGTTGGCATCCTCGGGCACCTTAATGCCCATGGCATTCCCACACCAGATCCTGGGGCAATTCTGGGATCTGCTGCAGGAGTTCCTGCAGTTCCTGAAGGACAAAAAGGCTTGAGCAGCAGCGGGATGAGCAGGATCCCGGGCTACAGTGGACCACGGCATTTCCTGCTGGGCCAAAGGTAGCCTTGGGGCCAGAGGCTTCTCTGTGCTGCCCACGCTGCTCCGCTGGGGCCACGCCGATGCTGACGTGACCGAGGCGTTGAAGTAAAGTTTCTGTGTTCACCATTAACCGTGTTTTCAGCCCTGCTCAGTGCACCCGCGGGCTCGGAGAGTCCCTGCTCTGTCTGTCCATCTGCTGTGCGCTTCACGTTCATTCTTCAGCCTGCAGAGGGCTCCAGGGAAAGCTCAGTGCCCCTTCCAGTGCCTGCAGCCGTTTATAATAATGGGGGAGAGCGGCTTTTTGCATGGGCAGGTCCTGACAGGACAAGCAGGAGTGGTTTAAATCTAGAGGAGGGGAGATTTGGATGAGGTGTCGGGAAGGAGTTTTTACTCAGGGGGTGGTGAGGCTCTGGCACAGGTTGCCCAGGGAAGCTATGGCTGCCCCTTGATCCTTGGAAGAGTCCAAGGCCAGGCTGGACGGGGCTTGGAGCAACCTGGGACAGTGGAAGGTGTTCCTGCCCATGACAGGGGGCTGGAATGAGATGACCTTTAAGGTCCCTTTCAAACCAAACCTTTCCATGATTCCGTGAATGTCTAAGTGTGTGTCCAGTTCCCTGGAATGCAGCACACACACAGAGACAAGAGCCACGGCCAGATCCAACAAGCTGGGACGGAACCAGCCCATGGGTGTGAGCCCACCTGTGTCAACTGTAGGGACCTGGAAGGAGAAACCTCCTGCGCTCAGCAGCCCATGGGATCTGGCTGTTCTGAGGCAGAAGAGGGACGGGAGCCCAGGAATGTTGTGGCAGAGGTCATGGTTGGACAGAGGCAGCTCCGGCTCAGCTGTGAGCAGGCAGGGCTGGCCCATGGCCTTGTATCACCTGGGATCTGCCTCCTTACAGCAGCAGTGCAAGAAGGATGGCATCTCACAGCTTTGTAAAAAATATCCTTTAGTGTTTGCTTTCTGCAGGAGGTACCACTACAGCATCTGGGCAGGATCATTCCTGCAGGTCCGAGATGGCTCACCTCTCCCAGCCAGCTTTGTCCTGAAGGAGCAGTAGGAATGAGCAGTGATCCATGTGGAATCATGTGCATTCTCCCATCCCTCCCCTGAGTGAAATGTGCAGCAGTGAGGGCCGAGCCAATGAAGATCCTGCCCAGAGAGGCTCCCACAAGAAGGGAAGAGGCCCAATTGCCCATCACCACATCTCTAGGGCACGAAAAACATCACCGTCCTCTGTGCAGGCCCCAGAAATCCAGAGCCAAGGGAAAACCAGGCTCGGGGTCCAGGCCTAGGCAGATGGGGGCTCCTCTTCAGTGCAGCTCTTCCCTTTATCTGAGAAATCCTCACTTGTCTTCTGCAGGTCGAAGCTCTGGAAAGGAGCAGGACAAGGAACTGCTGAGAAGTGATAGAGACTGCAGCCAACAGTATCTGCTGTGGCTTTTTTAGGCTCTGCCTGAGGCACTGAGAGCTCTTCTGATGGTTCCCACTTCCCCCCTCCCAGCGTAGACATGAGCAGCACACAAAGCCCCCAGGATCACCAGCAGACAGCAAAGCTTCCCGTGCTGCACACTGTCCCCCCTTGCCACAGGGGAAAAAGAGCAGAACTGCTCATCCTTCAGGACGAGCAGAGACAGAGCCTTCCCTACCTCCAGCTCCCGCAGGACCTCGTCCATGAAGTCTCCCGAGTGCTGTTTGTAAGCCACAGCCAGCCTGATGGCATCGTTGAAGAGCTGGTGGGAAGGACAAGGCCCGTCACTCACAGGATGAGGCACTTGGGCAATGAGTTCCTGTAGCAGATGGAGACTGTTCCCACATCCCAGGGGAAAATAAAACCCCCTCTGCAACTCTCCATAGCCACCAGCCTCTCACACAGAGCTGAAATGACGGACCATTTCCTGCTCTCTGTGCCCACAGCAGCCCCTGTGTCCCTGGGCTGCCGAGGGGCCTCACAGACACCAAGTCCAGCAGTCAAACGCCCATCTCACCTTCACCACGTTGGTGCCATCGGCAGCAGACACAAAGTAAAAGGGCAAACTGAACTTCCGGGCAAAATTGAAGCTTTTCTGGGTCACCTTCATATCCGCTGAGGCAGACAAAGAAGACATGGTCAGTCAGACGTGGCAGGAGGCCCAGAAGGTGGGTGTCTTCTGTGTGACGTGTCAGCCACTGCTGACCCAGACAAGCCACAGCCCCAGCAGCAGCAAGCATGAACCACTGGCCAGCATTCCCTGTGGGAGGGAACCTCCCAGCCTCCTGCAGAGCCAGGTGAACAATTCTGTCAGCAGGTGCATTGAGACACTTCAGCACAGAGGAGTCCGTGCAGGCTGAAGGTGCAGCACCAAGGCCATCCCTGACACAGAGCAGCTTTTGCCTCCTTTTGCTGCCATTTTTGACCAGGTGCTGCTCCAATCACCTTTGGGCTCTTGCTGGATAGAATGGGGGATGTGCTAAGGACAGAATTGGAAGAACATCACTTGAATAAAACTGAAATGGATCAAAATTGCACTTTTAATTGCTGGTGACACAGGACAAGCACCTGTAAGACAGCAGGTGGGGGGATCAGCGCAGGACCCAACCCTTGAGGTCTCAGAAAATCCTCTGGACCCAACAGACAAGAGACATTTATTCTCAGTCAGGACAGGAGCGAATCCCACCAGAACCCTGGCAGGCTGGAAGCAGAAGGGACACTCACCATCAATCTTGTTGGCCACTACAATGCAGGGAATCTCTGGGCGGAATTCTCTCAGCTCCTTGTACCAGCTGTTCAGGTTCTTGTAGGTGACCTTCCGCTGCACATCAAACACCTTCCAAAAGAGAACCACCTATCCCGGGGCCAGCCCAGGACAGCTCTGACTGACCCAGGACAGCTCTGACCAATCTGTGGGGCCAACCCAGGACAGCTCTGACCAACACAAGGACAGAATCCAGAATGTCCCCAGGAAGACACAACAAAGGCAACTGGGTGTTATTAGAAAAGGTGAAAAGGACAGTATCCCCAAGCCCAGCCAGCAGGAAACAGCCCTTTGCTGTCCTTTACACTGTCACTGTGTCCTGTGACAAGTCCCTGCCACCTACACAGGGAGCAGGCATTGGGAACAGTTTGTGCCAAGCAGGGTCAGATGTGTCTCTCTTCTGACAACTAAATCACCAGTGAGAATGACTGGTACTCCCAAGTGGTGAGGAACAGTGGAAAGTGAGAGTGACAGGACAAACCAGGAGATCTGAGCAGGTGAGGAGCTAAGGAAACTGGGAACACAGCGGCAAACATGAGGACATTGAGAAGACAGCAGAGCCAGGGGACAGAGGGAAGTGTTACCAGAAGAGACAGACCAGAGCTAACCAGGTCCATCTACAGGGGGTTTATCTGGTGAGAGAAGAAAGAACAATCTAGGAAAGTTTTTTAAACCACTGGAAGAGACAAGGAACACATGGCAGTGTAACCACAAAAGTACCACAAAAGTACCACAAAGGCCAAGTGTCACTGAGACCATTCTGAGCCCAGATCCCATGGATCCCAGCTGAGACTCCCTCACCATGATGCAGGCGTGGGCCTGGTGGTAGTAGGAGGCGTGCATGCTCCGGAAGCGTTCCTGGCCTGCCGTGTCCCAGAAGTCTGTAACACAAAAACAGCTCAGAATGACACAACTCACCGAGCTCTGTTTTTCTCACAACTGACACCCAGGGGACAAAGCCCAGCCCACCTGCTCAGGGACACAAACTGAGTTTCACCTCACCAATCTGAAACAGTCCAGGGTTAAGAAACTGTGCCAAACTGGGATCTTTTCTTAGCTGGGTTCAGCTGTGGGCTGTGCTGGCACTGGCCATCAACAAAGGAGAAGCCAGTGACACGAGTTGTATGGGACAGCAGGACCAAGACAGGCAGAAGTGCAAAGAGTAGTAGCAATGTCTGGCACTCTGTCACTAGGGATGACAATGGTAAACTACCTAAAACTCCAGAAACTGCTGGTTTCTGACCCAGTGATGGTCAGCCAGGGCCCTGCCATGGGAAATGCTCCAGCTCCTCTTGCAGACATCTGACTCTGCTCTCCTAGGGGCAGGACTCACTCTGAACTGCTGAAGGTAAGTCAGCCAGAGGCAAACAGGTCCCAGTACATGAAGTTCTGCGTATACCAGAAATCATGGGGCAAACCTGGACATGACTGTGCCCCAACCCCGACCCACTTGTCCAGGTCTCCACAAGGACAACGAGCCATGACCAGTGACTCCATGCGGTCATCCAGACCATTGTTCATCCCCCAATTCTCCACCCATCCATCCAACCCCTGTCTCTCCAGCTCAGAGCCCAGGACATCGCGGGGACAGTGTCCAGTGCTTTGCCAAGCCCAGGGGGATGATGGCAGTCACTTTGCCCCATCCACCAATGCTGCAGCCCCGTCACAGAAGGGCACCAGATCTGTCAGGATGCTGCAGTCTAGCAGAACACCTAAGCAAGATCCGAAACAAGGGGATCTCCAGTTCCCAGCTGTTCCCTCTGCCACGGCACCGCCTGTCCCCGGGAACACCGCAAGCCCCCCGGCTGGCCCCACTCACCCACGCGGACCTCCTGCCCGCCCACGCGGGCGCGGTGCTGGTACAGCGTCAGGGCGAACGTGGACAGCTGCTGGGGGCGGCTGCGGCGCGTTAAGGAGCCCACGGAGAGGCGCAGACCCCGCTCCGCCGCCACCACCGGGACAGGCCGATGCCGCTTCCCGCCGCGCCCGCACCGCTCCCCCGCTCCCCCGCTCCCAAGGATACAAGCCGTCGAGCAGGAACCGCTCCAGCAGCCTGCAGGGAGAGCACACACGCCGCCGTGAGCCCGCGGGACCCGCCGCCGCCCCCGCCCTCCCCCGCGGGGCCCCACGCACTTGGACTTGCCCACGGCGCTGTCGCCCAGGCAGATGATCTTCACCGTCTCCTCAGCGCCGGCCGCGGCCTCGTCGCGGGTCCCATCCGGGGCTTCCTCCCGGGCCCCGTCCCGGCCGCGCTCCTCCGCCGCCGTCGCCANACCGCCTCTTCCCGCAGGCTGTGCACGCCGCCATCCTCCGTCACCGGTTCCTCATTGTCCGCGCCAAGGAGCTGCGGTGCGGCCCGGAGCAGAGCCGCCGCTTCTACCGGGAGCACGCGGGTACGAGCGGGGCTCAGGGGCTGCTGGAGCGGGATGCTGACCCGGGCCGGTGCCCCGGGCCGGTGCCGACTCGGTCCGTGTCTCTTCGCAGGGCGTTTCTTCTACCAGCGGCTGGTGGAGTTCATGGCCAGGTACCCGCCACGGTGGTGCGGGGCGCGGGGCAGCCCCGCGCTGCAGGTGACCCGCGTGTGGAGGGGCTGGCAGGGATGTGCGGAGGTGGGAGGCTCTGCCAGTGGGAGGAGGAGTGTCGCGATCCTACCCTAATGTGACAGCAGCGGCACCTGGTGGGTGGCACTCCCGAGGGCGGTGGAGGTCATCATTTGGAGCAGGTCACCAGGGCAAACGCCGTGGCCTCGGTGCCGTGGTAGGTTCGTGCCCCTCCCCATGGTCTGGTAGGGTCCATGGCTGCCGCGCTGTGTGGGTTCATAAGGACGAATAACCTGTTTGTAATGAGCTCTCCTTAATCTTTTCTCCTGTTCTTCCTGGGCCCTTACCCCAGTGGTCCCATGTGGGCTTACATCCTGGCCCACGAGAATGCTGTCCCTCTCTGGAGATCCGTGATGGGACCCACTAAAGTGTTCCGAGCCCGACACAGCGACCCAGAGTCCATTCGAGGTGCCTACGGCCTCACGGACACCAGGAACACCACCCACGGCTCAGGTAGGCCTGGCATTCTTGGATGGCACTTGGGGAGGCAGGAATGATGGTGCTTTGGCTGCCTTTGCTTTAGTTCTGGGGCTCCAGGTGAACAATTTGTTCCCTTTTGCACACCCCACACACATCTGGCCAGGTGCAGCCCAGCCAGGTCCAGTGTTTGTGGTGGCAGACTGGCATCTCTCTCTCACTGCCTTTTCTTCTCTTTTGACAGACTCACCTGCCTCAGCCAGCAGAGAAATTGCCTTTTTTTTCCCCGAGTTCGATGAGCAGCGCTGGTACGAGCAGGATGAGCCCCAGCTCCGCCGCGGGCAGCTGTACTACAGCGCCAAGGAGCGCGTGCACCGCGTGCTCAGGGCAGAGGAGGCAGAGGTGACCTGAGTTACCTGTGGTAGGGCTTGGTTTGCTGAGCACGTGTGGGCACTCTCTTGGGGCACCAGACACGGAGCTGTGCTGTGTTTTAGGGAGTGTGGGAGAGGGAAAGCCTCGTGCACGTTGTGCTGCCTGAGATTAGGTTGCACTGCCTGGGATCAGATTATTGGTGTACCAGGCAGATGCTGGGGCACTGTAGGAGGAATTCCCCCAGCAGTGCTCGTGCTGGCAGAGTCCGGCCATGCAGCTCACTGGCCCCCTGAGTTTGTTTGGATGTGAACAGGACAGGTGAGTTGGTCGAGGGCCAGGTGAAGAATGGGTTGCTTGTTCCAGATGGGATTGGCCTGGGTTTGCTGATGGGAAGCCTCAGGTTGTCCTTGCTGGCTGTTCCCACAGTGCCCTAGGGAGAAAAGAAGGAAAAAGAGCATAAAGAAAGGCATCAGCAGGGCAAGATGAACTGTCCTGTCCTCACTCACCTGCAGCTGGGCTGGGAAGTGAGGAGCTTTGCCAATAGCTCTTCATGTGAGACTTTGTGACGAAACACCTGAGGGCAGCTGGGAGCCCTCAGTGTCCATGGCCTCACTGGGTACCACGGCAGTTCTGTGTCCTTGGGAAGTGGGATGGACAAAGCCACTGAATTGTCCATATATGTGATGCAATGATGATGAGGTGGTGCAGGAGGGCTTGCTTGGGAGGTACAGAGCCAGGTCCTGGCAGGCTGCTCTGTGTTTCTCTCTGTGATGCTGTGTGAGATGCGTTCCTGGATGGGGTTTCAATCCATTTATGCTGTGTCCCTACGGGCTCCTTACAGTGCTGCCATTTTAGCTACAGTGCCTCTTTGGCAGTTTCCTTTGGGCAATCCCAAGTGCTCAGGCTGGGGAAGGCATGCTGTGCTGTGCTTGGGGCAGGAAAGCTGAGCCGAGATTCACCAGTGCCCTGGTAGGTCACAAACCCCAGGCAGGGACTGTGTAGGTGCTTCCAGAATTCTGTGGGGTGTTGGGTAGTGACTGACAATGCTCTGTTGCAGAGAGCACTGCCCAGAGCTGCCATGGGTAAGCTCATCCGTGTTGTTGTTCCCTCCTGCTCCTGTCTGGGATCAAATGGTTGTTGTTCTGTTCCAGGTACAGATCCAGGGATCTGCGGGACACCACTGCTGTCCCTGTCCTCAGCAGTGTCCAGAGTGGATCTGCTCAGGATCCTGTGTGTCTTCACACAGCTCTGAGAGCTGCTGTCCCCAGTGCTGTTGATACTTTATTGACATTTCATCAGCTGTTTTATTGAGTCCCAGAGATTTAGCTCAGACCTATGTGTTTTTCTTGTAACTATTAAACTTTACTATTTTTCACCTGTGTTCTTTTATGTTGCGCTTCCTTTTTGGGTATTTCTTGGGAATGTCATTAACTGATAATTCCAGGCTCACGCTTCCCATTTTCTAAGTTTTGGTGTTTTTTCCTACTAACTTGCAATGGTTACATTTGGGAAAAGGGCCCTTTTGAACATTGCCAGTGCAGAGGACTCTGACAGCAGGATTGTCACAGAGTGATGCCACCTCACAGCCACCGGGATGCAGCTGCCGGTGTCACCTTGGCACTGCCCGGGCCCTGGGGCTGAACCTGAGCACAGGTGCTCAGACTGGCAGCCCACTGCCTCAGACAGAGGGGTGATTGTGCCAGTCTAAAGCTGTCCAGCAAACTTTATCAGAGACCTGAGGTTGAAACACTTGGTGTTTGATGCAGGAGATAATGCCTCCAAGGAAGCCTTATGGAATGTCACAGGTGACTCTGCTTTGAGGGCTCTTACCAAAGTGGGTTTGTTTTGGTGTGGGTTTGTTTTGGTTTGGGTTTGTTTTTTTTTAATTTTCTTTTTTCCCCTCCTTGTAAGTACTCACTCACTACATGGTTTTTCACTTTTCCAGTGGTGCTTGCCCCATCCCTGGCAGTTTCCTGGGCTGAGCTGGATGGGCCTGGAGCAGCCTGGTGTAGTGGGTGACATCCATGTTCATGGCAGGGATGTGGAGCTGGATGAGCTTTATGGTCCCTCCCAGCCCAAGCCATTCCATGCTGATGGCTGTGGCACCTCAGTGTAGGTGTGAAGAGCAGCTTGAGACCCCTGTTTTTTCCTGGAAACTGCAGGCCCCTGTCCCACTTGTGGGGTGGGTGCACAGGTCTGTGCACAGGGCTGGTCACAGCTGTGTGTCTGCAGCTGGTTCTGCCCCAGGTGCTGCTGCAAAAGCACTGCCTGGGGCCACAAGGTCCAGCCCAGGCACCTGAAGAGACGCCTCAGGTGTGGAGCTGGGCCAGGGAGTCTCACCAGGACGTGTCAGTGTTGGGCATAAACTGGATCTGCTCTCGGAAGAATTGAGCAGGTTTGTGTCAGCACTGGAGGGGACAACACAGCTTGGCCTGGGAGGAATGGAGGAAAAGGCTTCAGAGGGAAATGATCCCATCCCAGGCTGCTGATCCTAGCCCAGGCCTGGCCTCAGTCCCTGCCACCACAGGCAGAACCCTCTCAGCTTGAGGAATTTCACTTGATTTATTGCTGTAACACAAACTTTTAGTTACTGATTCAGATACCGAGGAAAACCCAAGATGATTGAAGAAACACCTGGAGAAACACCTTTCCTTTACTTTCCCAGGTTCAGCTTCAGTCCAATATCTTTTCTTCCCTCTTTCCCTGCAGGTTCTGCCCAATCTCTCCCAGTCCTTGGGGGAGGTGATATAGCACAGGGGGCTGGGGCTGGGCTTTGCTTTTCTGTTTGTCATTTCTTCCTCTTTCCTTCTTGTTTACTCAGTCATGGCACACCCACAGGCTTCAGTCCCTCTTGTGTGTACCTGCTGTGCCATGGTCCTCCCTGGGCTGGTCCCTTCTGGGAGAAATGGGCCAGTGGGAATTTCCTGAAGTTTGTAGAGGGAAATGCCATGTCCTGCACCTGGGTAGGGATATTTCCATTTGCCAGCACTCACATGGGGGACCAGAGCAGAGATGCAGAGAAGTACCTGGCTGTCCTGATGGGCCGTGAGCCACCCCTGAGTCAGCAGTGCACCTCCATGGTCTGAGAGCATCCTCAGGTGTGGGAACAAGAGCACTTGCCCACAGGTAGGGGAGACCCCATCCCCTCCCTGGGGCACAGGTAAGGCCACGTCTGGAGCACTGGCTCCAGTTCCAGGCTCCCAGTACAAGACAGCCTGGTCAGAACTGGACTCCAGCATGGATTGATTAGGACACCTGAGAACCTGACAGGTAAGGAGAGGCTGAGGGCTGGGACTGCTCAGACTTTGGAGCTCAGTGGGGTTTATCAGTGGTTAGAAATCCCAGATGTGAGCAGTGAAGGGGACCTCAGGTGTCCCAGAAATGGACACAAGGCAGTGGAAACAACCTGAAACACTGGCAATTTCACTGAGGCATAAAAGAACATCTTTTATTATTTTTGTACTTCAAGTGTGATAAAATAAGGCCATGAGCCCCTATGCCAAGGCTGGGCTTTGGGCTCAATAACCTCCAGAGTTCCTTTCTGTGCTCGTGTGACTCGGGTGCCTGTGGACCCCGGGGTGTTGCTGCAGTGGCAGGGGAGGCACAGGGGCCACCTGGGCAGCAGGTCAGGCCTCTCCTTCCTCCTGCACAGCTGAAATTCGTACCAGCCCCGCCTTGGGGGGGCTGTGCTGCTGTTCAGTATTTCCCTCTCTGCAGCTGATGGCCCTTTTCCCAACAGCCTTTGTCCTTCTTTTCCCAGGTCTGGGGATGAGGAAAAATGGATACAATGGAAATAAACACAAATTTATCTCTTCAGTGCTGAAGAGATATCTCTTCATTTATAAATTTATTTTTATTTATCTCTTCAGTGTCTCTGCTTAAGCTGCATCTCACTGCACAGAGTTAGAGACAAGGGTGTTGTAGGTTGCCAAAGATTCTGTGGATTTGATCTTGTATCAGGCTGGAGGTTTTCACATGGAAAAGACAAAAGGAGCTTGGGAAAGCAGCTGCATAATCAAATCCCAGGCAAACAGAAGTAATGGTGTTCAGGGAAGACTGTGCCAGAGAGATCCAATCCATCCCCATGCTGAAAGTACCGAGGAATTAACAAACAGTTATCCTGGATGTGGGGGTCACTGCCCCACTGTCCAGTTTTCCCACAGAGCTGCTGTACAAAGCAGGAGAACAAGGAGTGAGAGAAACACCAAGCCGCAGAAAAAATCCTCATAGATTGGGACTGTTTTCTCCCTAGCACAGAAAATAAACCCTCTCCCCCCTCATGCCCCAGACAGGCCCAGCAGGGGCTGGATCTGGACACTGACCAAATGTAACCTTGAGATTGATGTTGAGCAGAGAGCAGGAAAACCCCCTGGCAGACCGTACTCCTGTCTGCATGGAGCAGCCATCCACACTGGCTGCTCCTCACCTGCGGCCAGACAGGCACAGTCCATGGAACACTGCCCAAAGCCCTCCTAGACTCCAGGAGGAGCCAGTCTTCATCTCTCCATCAGATCCTGATCCCAGTTACCAACACGTCCAGGGCTCGATTGGCCCCTCCATTCACATGTGACCACTGAGAACTTTTATTAACCAGATTTCCTCATTAATTGCTCCCCTGCCTTCCAAGACATTCCAGATAAACAAAACACAGTTCTGTATTTCCCACAGCACCCAGGGAAAGTTAAAAGCCATCAGTTATGCAAAGCTGCTGTTGCTAAATATTTAAATTTAACCTGGGGCTGTGTTGATCCTTTCCAGAGAAAAGATGTTCCACAGAAACTCTTTAGAAATCCATTCCCTCCCTGAATGCAAGGAGAGTTCTGGAAGCAGTGGGAGGGTTGAGTTCTGGTAACAGCAGCGTGGTGTGGCTGCGGTCCTGGCGCAGCTCCTGCAGGAAGCAGCATCCGTGGTTCAGCATCCCCCAGCCCGATCCCTGGGCACTGTACCTGCACAGGGACAACAGGCAGGAGGAGTTTAAGCACTGGACAGAAGGAGAACAGCAGCCAAACGACAGATGTGAGATCGTGGCAGCATCAGCCATCACAAAACTAAGCCGAAGCAGCATTCAGATATTTGTCTGTGTTATTTTGCAACACAAAGTTTGGAGGTCAAATAAAGCGACAAAAAATCTTTGTGGCAGAGAAGAACAAGCCTGAGGCAGGCCCAGGTCTCTGCTTTGAGCTTTGTCTGTACCTACAAATCAGGGATGGGAAAGGGGCAGGAGGAGAGAAAAATCAGATAAATTGTGTTAAATTAAACCCTTTGGAAGTTACAAATCAGAGGTGACTCGGCATAGGGCCAAGAGGCACAAGTATGACACAAAAAAGTTATGTATGAGGTCTGCAGTGGTGTCATAGCTGCTCCTGTCTACTGTGGGATACACCTGGTGTGGCTGGAGAAGAGCAGGAATTTGGGCAGGAGGTACAACCTGGAATCTCAACATTGTGTTTTTTGTTGCAAAACAGATATTTTCAAAACACCTGTCACCCAGATATTTCCCAGAGCCTGTTAACGCACTGGCCAATTACTGTTTTCTCTTTTTATTATACCCCAACAGTTCCAGGTGTTTGTCCTGTCCACGGACATTTCAAAGGTGACAGGTCTGTGCAGACCTGGCCCTTCTCGCTCCAAGTGCCTCTGGGATGCCACTGATCCCACCTGGTGTGAACAAAGTGTCTGCCTTGAACTTTTACCAGCCCAGAACTTTTAACAGCCCGCTGTGGGCCTTGTTTACATGATTACAAAGGTGCCAGGTGAGCAGGTGAAGTGCTCTGGGCTTCTGTAATTGGCACTGGAACTCCTGTGGCCCGTTCCCCGCAGGCAGCAGTCTGTGGGGACTGGGACCAAGTGGGCAAACTGGGAGCACAGGAACTTCTCTCTGCAACTTCAGCCTCCTGGTGAAAGTGCACTAATTGGCCTCGGGGGCCGAGTTGGTGCCCACACCTGAATGAGGAACCTCCGAACTGGCTGTGGGGAGAAGGAGACGGGCAGCAGGTGCCACAGCTGCCCAGGAAGGACCATGGGCAACCATGAGGCAAAAGTGCTGCTCAGAGGTGACAGGACAGAATTTCCTTGGTGCTTTCTGAGCACAAGTTGGCCAGGAAGAACCAGTGGCCCCAAGGCTGGTGGCTTTCCATTTCCAGGCCCCTGTAGGGGTTGGAGCTCCCCGAAGGGCGCCAGGCAGGGGCGATGCCCCAGGGTAAGAGGCCACTCACTTCACACAGGACCGCAGTGTTTGGGCTTCTGCAAACGTCAGCACATTACAGACATGTGTAAATCTGGCCAGCTCTGGCCAGTTTATGGTCAGATCATGGAACTGCAACCCTTCTTCCCCTGTCTTCTTAAACACAAGTGTAAATTACACTGGACAAAATCTTGAAGCCATTCAGTTTTCTTCAGACAAAAATCTCCCTGTCGAGTGTTGGTAGAGGAGTTCAGGCAGGAATCCACAACCTCTGCCACAAGATGTGGGGTGAGGCTGTTGTCCTGTCTTGGATAGGCCAGGGTGGAAATGCCAAATTTAGCTTACCCTTATTCCTTGCCTGGTCCAGGTAACAGGTAGCCCTGACAACTTAGCTAAAAATAATTTGAAAAATCCTGAAGGAAGTGTTTTCCCCGAGGAAATCATGGGGAGAAACCCCATAAATATTATTCTTGGAACACCTGGTGAGTGTTTCATTCCAGCATCAGACTCGTGCTGGTGGGCAGGAGCTGGCTTTGAGCGGGCCCTGGCAGCAGAGGTGACTCAGGCTGTGGGTGTGCTCACCTGTGGGCAGGTGAGTGCTGAGTATCTGCAAGGAGAGAGCCCAGGGCCTCTCAGGGCCTTTATCCAGTGCCCAAAGGGTTTTTCCCCAAGATCCAGTGAGGATGCCTCCTGTTCCAGCTCGTCCCAGCTGTCTCTCGGGTCACCATACAGCTGTGAGAGGAGTCAGTAGCCATCACCTCTCCCCAGTAATGTGAGGCATCTGCAGGCTGTGGTCGGAGCCCCCTTTTCCTTGCTCCAGCAACAGTGGGGCTTATGAGAAAATCCTACAGAAGAGAGCCCATGGAGAGTTCTAAAAAGTGGTTTAGAATCACAGACTACCAGATTGATTTGGGTCAAAAGGGACCTTAAAGATCATCCAGTTCCACCCCCTGCCATGGGCAGGGACACCTTTCACTACACCTTTCAGGTCACTTCAAGCCTGGTCCAGCCTAATCCTGGACACTTCCAGGGATGGAGAAACCCAGCCTGAGAAGAAAAGGAGGACACACAAGCACAAGCTCTGGGTTGTATGAAATCTGTTGGAACTGCTGACTGGGTGACACCTGCAGGACAGGGCAGTTTTAGTCTCAGAGCTGCATCTGAGGCAGCCAAAACCACTGAGGTGAAAAACCTGAGCAAGAAACTGCTGCAGCTGTGGGGAGAGTCATGGCCATTAACAACCCCCTGAGCTCCTGACCCAGGTGTGGCTGCAGGGATCCCAGGCCCAGGAGCTGCCTGGGCAGCAGGGGGTGAGCAGAGAGGAGGGCAAGGAGGGGGCTCAGGGGGCTCATGTCAGAGCAGCAGCAACGCCAGGGAAAGCAGCACCTGCCTGGGCCACCGGGTTCAGAGGGTGGTGTGACGAGGTCATGCTCCACCCAGAGGGCAGGGACAAGTGGAGTGTCACCAGCATCTGTCTTGGCCCATGTCCTGTGGAACATCAGCTGCAGGAAAGAGGTACAGAGTGTACTCCTGCCAGGGCTGTGGGTGACACAAGTCAAGGGAACCAGTGCTCCAGGGCAGGGTCAGAAGGAACTGGTGAGGTTCAACAAAGACCAATGCCAGGTCCTGCACCCAGGGCTCCCTGAAACAAAAACGCACCAACAGTCTCAGGAGGGGTCAGTGAAGACCCCCCAGAAAGGCCAGGGCTGGAGCCCCATGCTGAGAGCAGGGGCTGGAAGTGCTGAGTGGATTCTGCCTGCAGGAGGAATGGCTGTGGGGACACCAAGTGACCATTTGTCTGCCAGTCCCCACAGGGAGGTTACCCCAAAACCAGTGCCATGCTCATTACAGTGGGACGTGGAGGGAGGAGGAGGGATGGCAGGCAAAATCCAGCCAGAGCCCACCATTTTCTTGTCCCCATCCTCAAAGGAAGCATTTGTGCCCGTGTGGAGACCAGGAGCAGCTGGCAGCACTGCTGCAGGGAGCTGTGGTACAACCGATGGTGGCTCCTGCTGCAGAAAGAATTCTCGAGCACGAAGTTGCATCCCCCAAAACAAGCAGGGAAACAGGACTGGGAGAAGTTCCTGGTGTTACAACAGTGCACTCGGGTTTGGGAAGGGCAACACATGCTTGGAGAAGGTAAGTTAAGAGTCTGATTTTCAGAAGTGTTTTTATAGGATCTGGGCCCAACCCTGAAGGCTGCACCCCCAAATTGAGATATTTGGTTTAAAAAACAACTTCCTTAACATTTCACAAGTCCATGGAGCTTTGATTTACTGCTGGACACCACTGGCCAGGTTTGCTATCCATCAGGAGACTAGAGGGGGACACAAACTGTGATATTTCTTATCCTAAAGGCTGTTCTGAAGACGTGGACCACCAGAACTGGAGTTTCTGACATCCTGGGAGATTTCAGTATATTTTAATATTTATGCCAAGTATTGGTGGTCTCAGTATTGGAAAAGTCCCTTTTCAAATATCAGAGTGGGAGGGGGTTTCTCCAAGTGCTGCCAGCATGAGCCTTCCCTAAAACCTTGGGAGAGTGGCTGGGTTGTATTGGGATGCCTTGGCACCAAGTTTATGTGTGAAACAAGGAAATGCTCATCAGTGCCACAAGAAAAAGGTGCAATTTGGTAAACTCAAAGCAAATGAGTGAAAAAGTCCCATTATTGTGACTCTTCTGCCCTGCCAGCTCAGCTGCCCTGCCTGAGAGCTGCTTGAGAACAGGCAGAGCCCAGGGTGGCTGCTCCATGTGCACACAGGACACAGAGTTACAGCTACACACGCAGGGCCACAGCCACAGCTGCTCTTTTTCACCACCTGCTGCTTATCTTTTTCAGCCCCAGCCACCCTCTGACCCGCATTTCCCCTCACTGAGGCTGCCAGTCCCTTGGTATCTGTGCTGGATTTCCACACAGGGTGTTCATCCCATTCTAGGGTTGTAGCCTACACTTTTTCTGCTTCTCAAAAGGCATTACTGCTCAGGCTCTCATGTCTCTCATCTCTTGATATTCCAGATCCAGAGCTTATGCTTGGACTGTCTCCTACTGCCCCATCATCAGGAACAGAAGCTGCAAGGTGAAGCAATACTGCTTCCCTGCTGCAGAAGCATCACGGTGCTGTCTCTGCTTCCAGACTCTCTCCCTGTGGCTTCCCACTTTTCATTTCCATGTCACTACATGGCGAACTCTACCTAAACTTACTCCTTCTACCAGGAATAGCTCCAGGGTCCGAGCAGGCAGCCATCTCACTGCTGAGCCCTTCAAACACACTGGACACTGCTTGGTTCCTTCTGTGTCCAGTCAGTGCCACTGCCAGGGCTCTGTCCCACCTGTCCAAGTCCTCTCCCAGGCCTCTGGACCACATAATCTCCTCCAGAGAGCTCTGCACTGGACTGGGTGGGCATGGTTTGCACAGCTGGTGAGAGTGCAGGGGGTGCAGGTGCCATGCAGCCACCTCGTGCTGTGTCTGGTGCTGCCGGTTTGGCCAAAGGCTGATCCTCATCACTGCCCCATCTCTGCTGGCACCTCACAGCCCTGCAATAGGTAAAATGGGGTTGGAGGAAGGATTGGGGCCCAGGAACTGCAGATCCCAGCCCCTCTGGCAGCCTCCTCCCATGCCCAGATGCTGCAGCCCAGGTGCCCAAAAGCTGCAGGGCTGGAGTGGAGTCTGGCGCTGGTCTGCACCTGGCACAGCCTGGAGCAAGGTGGGAGGTCAGTGTGGGTCCTGGGCTCAGATCCCACTGCTGCAGGCTGGGGGGTGCTGCTTCTCGCTCCTTGCTCCTGTCACTGCACAGGAGCCACCTCTGAAAGCCTCTCCCCAGGGCCCCTGCAGGGTTTAAAGCTTCTGCTGCGCTTACAGCATCGAGGACACGTGGGCTTCTCCTCATGCAGGTAAGACAAACCAGGCAGCACCTGGCACATGGCTGAGACATGGAACATAGCACAGCACCTGGGGACAGCTTGCTCAGGAGTAGGTGCCAGCCAGTCTCTGCTCTTGGCTGCGGGGGTGAGGAGGGGTGAGAGGGCAGGGCTTCACCAGGTCCCTGTCGTGCACTGCTGGGGGGGAGCCTGGTGCTGGCCCCCAGGGCAGGCTGCTGCTGCTGCTGCTGCTGCCTCCAATAGAGGCATCCAGTCCTTTCCAAGAGAAATGAATCCTGTGTTGTTATCGGCTCCCTCAGTTTAGCCATACCCCCACACTGGGCTCTGGCCATGCCCGAGGCTCAGGAGCCCACCTGCCAGGGCTGCACGCTCCAGGCTGCCTGCTCTGCTCACCTGAGCGTGGATGCAGTGGCTTGGTGAGGAGAAGTGCATCCTCCTGCAGGAGCAGCTTCCCCGGCTGGGTCCGGAGCACGTGTCACGAGGAAGGGTGACAGAATGGTCCCTGAAACGCTGGAGCTATGCAGAAGGTCCCCTGCTTCAGAGAGTGCACCAGAGCAGAGCTGGGTCTCTGGCTCACATGTCACCATCACAAGGGTCCCTCCCATCTCCCGAGGGAAGGACAGGAACCTGACTGGCACTGGTGGCATCTGTGTTCCCTCTCTGCTCCCCATCCAGCCTTGCTGGCCTTGCCTTGCCCGGGCAGGGTGTGTGTGCCTGCGCTGGTGCCTGCACAGGGAACACCGGGCGCTCAGGAGCTGCCAGGAGAAATCGCCCTCAGTGCAAGTGAGAGAGGGAGGAAAAGGGCAGAGCCAGGTGGAGGCTCTTTCCAGGCTCACTGCTGTGCAGTCCAAGGGAGACAGGGAGATTCTCCTCCCACATCTTCCTATTCCTTGGTGCGCAGGATGTGTGCAGACAAAGGGATTAAATCTGGCTTCTTTGAACTGTGGCTGTGTTTGCTGACTGCCGCATCGCTCCAGGGTGAAAGTCAGGGTCATTCCTCTGCGCATTCTTCTGCTCTCCAGCCCTGGAGTTCCATGTCCAATCCAGCCTGGATTTGTCAGCATGGGGAGGGCACCAGCTGGGCCTTCCAGCCCTTGCTGCCCCTTCTGCAGTCATATTAACCATTTCTTGCATTTTGTGACACACAGGGTCACTGCTGTGCACCCACGGTCCCCGCAGGGCTCAGGGTTCATTTCCCAGTGTGATGGGCTCCCACACCTCTTGCTCACCTGCTCTTTTTCCAGGTGTTGAGCCCCAGTTTGGAGCATGAACAGCACGAACCTTTACATGCCCAACCTTCTGCTATTGAATTTATTCACATTTTTATCACTCTGGTCCCTGAAGTCCCCTATGCAACAGGCAGGTCCCCACCTTTGCCAGTGACAGGTTCACCTGTCAGCAGCCTCTTACCTCTGACGGACAGGTCAGTAGGAGCAGCACCCAGGAAGGTCCTGGACAGAGCCTTCCCCTCTCACCCCACACAACAGGGTGCCTGTGCCCTCACAGAGCAGCTGCCTGAGTGCTGTGACAGCTCACACAGCCTGAATTTCCAGTGAACCCAGATCCACGCGCACACTGTGTGGCACTGCGGCAGGGACAGTGGGAGGCAGGAGGAAATTCCTGGGGAATTGCACCGTGGGCTCCCCCAGCTTCCTCCCACCCAGGACCCTCTCCCAGCTGCAGCACTGGGACAGGCAGGTTGGGCTACTCCTTCATCAAAACACTCTTGGCACAGGCTGGAGCTGGAGAAAAAGCAATGGTCTGAGATTTCCAGACCATGGGATGATACAGTCCTTGTGTCCCTCTCCAATGTGTGCAGAATTAGTAATTCAAAAAAACTCAGTGTGTGCAAAATTAGTAATTAAAGAATATGTTGATCTGGGCAACAGCTTGAGAGCTTGCCCAGGCAGAGGTTTGGATGGAGTGACAAGTTCAGATGTCACTGTGCCAGGCAAGGAAGGACTCATCTTCTGACTGAACATTTTCCTCTCACAGTTTGGTTTTTTTTTTTTTTTTTCCCCTAAATGCTGAAAAACTAGCAAGTGAAAGAGAAATGAATCAGAACTTAATTCTGCTTCTGCTTAGCAAACCCTGGTATTGCTCCCAGTGCACAGGGAGAAAATACCCTCAGAACAGGATGGTCTTCAGCTGGAGGACCTGAAAGTTATGAATGAGACAGAACTGGAGCAATTCCAGTCGGAAAAAGCACACAATTTTAACAGTGCTTTGACAGTTTCCTGTGGTAAGCAGTTATAAGAAACAAACTCCCAACAGAAGCAGTGAATTCTCCAGCACTTAATGTTATAAATTTATGCACAGATACAGGCTTCAGGAAGGGAAATTAAAATCAGATTAATGGGTCTAAAGCAAGGGAAATTTAATCAGGTTGTTTCGTCTCCTAAAAAGACATGACAATTGAATTCTGTTGCAAAAAGTACATCTACAAAGAGGAAGGGGACGCTTTATATTTTCTTTCTTCTGTTTTTGGTCTTTTCCCACCATATTTTCCCACTGAAGCACCTTGGCCCCAGCTGTGGAGCCCATGGCACGGGCAGGGTGGGCAGCAGCGGCCCTGGCCGTAAGCGCCCAGCACATGTCACCTCCATCAGCCAAGGTTCTGAACCAGAAATGCTTCCTCATGCCTCCTCCACCTCTTGGACATGGTGATCCCAGCTCCATGTGCCAGTGAGCAAAAGCCTTGTGTCAGGATGAAAATTGAAATAGGATGATGGGAAAAAGGTCGGGAGGTCCAGGCCAGGAGATCCCTGATGGCTTAAATTTGCCTGTGTCTCAACAAACCCCGTGTGGTGAGTTGCTCTTTGCTGGAACATGTACTTTTTAAAGTGGAACCCCTGTTTTGTGAGTGCTGGTTATCACAGAGCAGGAAACAGGATAAAGAAAAAAACATTCTTTTAACTGGTGTAGGGTGATGCCATATCTCCAGCCAGGGGTTTGGGAAGAGCAGGCTGAGTGGCTGTGGCATCTAAGGGAGTGCTGTGACCTGTCCAGGGGCAGGGAAGCATTTAGTCACCATAAATACATCCAGGAGGGAAAGAGACACATGCTTGGAATAATCATCAGGACTGGGGGCTGGGTTGGCAAGGAACCCCAAGAGGTGTGGGTGCATGCCCCCTGCTCTGGGCTTTTTCTGTGTGCTTCTTCTCCAGTCAGGTACCCAACACTGCATGTCAGCCCTTTGGACTCCAAAATCCCGGTGTCTGTGAAATCTGGACACGGGAAACTTTCAACCACTGGGGAGATGGGATCAGAGCCATACCAGCAGTGAGCTCCTGGCTCACGGGGGGCTGTGCTCTAGTCCCCAGGCTCACAGCCCCCCCCCTCCTCCTCAGAGCTCACTTCTGGCCAAAGACTGACCCAGCTTGCCCCATGGAAGGCATGAACCAGACACAGCTGACGGAGTTTGTACTCCTGGGCTTTTCCCACGGACAGCCCTTCCTCTTTGCTCTGTTCCTGGTCATTTACCTGGCCACGCTGCTGGGGAACTCTGCAATACTGTCCCTCGTGTCCCTGGACCCCCATCTGCACAGCCCCATGTACTTCTTCCTTAGTCACCTGTCCTGCCTAGACCTTTGCTACTCATCGGTGACGGTTCCCAAGCTCCTGGCAAACGCTCTGCGCCCACAGGCAACCATCTCCTACCGCGGGTGCCTGGTGCAGATGTTCTTCCTGATGTGGTGCGCGGGGTCCGAGTGCGCGCTGCTGGCCCTCATGGCTTACGATCGCTACGCGGCCGTGTGCCGGCCCCTGCGCTACACCCAGGCCATGACCCGCAGCGCCTGTGCCGCGGCCGCTGCCGGCTGCTGGCTCTGGGGGCTGCTGGACTCGGCCCTGCACACCCTCCTGGCCGCCCGGCTCTCGTTCTGCGGGGCTGCCCGGCTCCAGCACATCTTCTGCGATGTGCCGCCGCTGCTGGGGGCCGCCTGCAGCAACACCCGCCCCAACGAGCTGGCCCTACACGTCTCCAGCATCTTCGTGGGACTCAGCCCCTTCCTGTTTATCGTAATCTCCTACCTTTGCATCCTGGCCACCATTCTCGGGATGCCACTGGCCACCAGCCGGCGCAAGGCCTTCTCCACGTGCTCTGCCCATCTGCTTGTGGTCACCCTGTACTTCTCGGCGGCCAACCTGAACTACAACCGGCCCAGCTCGGGCTACTCGGCGGCAGCAGACACGCTGGTGTCCGTGGTGTACTGCATCATCACCCCCATGCTCAACCCCCTCATCTATAGCCTTCGCAACCAGGAGGTGTGGCAGGCCCTGCGGAAGGTTGTGCGGGCGAGCGGCGCTCCAGGCTCCCCGGCCAACAACGCCTGAGCGATGCCAGCGCTGTGACGGGGCTGCCGACAAGCGCTGGCACCGCAGTGCCCATCCGTGGCACGTCTGTGACAGCACAGCGAGCCTGGGGCTCCCGGCCCAAGCAAACTGCCATCACTCATCTCACCCTCAGCACATCACTGACAGCAGAATGGCAAAATAAAGTCAGGAACAAGGCTGCAGGTCCAGGATTCTGTCTTTATTTTCCAGATGCCATGTGCTCAGCTTGGCACAGGACCTGCTGCTGCTGGGCTGCTGCCAGGGAACTCTGCAAAAGGCAAATTCATGCGCTGGCCCTGAGCACGGCCATGAGCTCTGCCTTAGGGCTGCCCCAGGTCTTGAGTCAAGCCCTGTGCAGAACAAGGGCAGTGCCTTGTACTGCATAACGTGGCCTGGGCGGTGGGGCTGTCACATCATCCACCTTCCCCACACGCCTTGGCTTTGGTGTCTGCTGGGTTTCCCAGGCTGCCAGGGAGGCTCTGCAGCGCTTTGTACAGCAGCTTGCACAGGCCACCTGTGGTCTCAGTGCTGCTGTCAGACAGGGAGGTCTCAGCGCTGAGACCACTCAGCTGGTGGCACTGAACTCCTCACCAGAAATGCTTTGCTTTATGGCCAGAAAAATCTACCTGTGCAGCTGCTGTGTGTGGTGCGGCTCTGGGTGACAGTGGCTGAGGACTGGCTGGGGACATGGAACTACTGCTGCTGCCTCAGTCACCTCTTCCAGCAGGGCATCTGCAGCTGGGTCCAAGCTCAAATGACTGGGTGGGAAATGGCCCAATCTGCAGGTGATTGCACAAGGCACAGCAGCATCCAACACTGCAGCAGAGCCAGGAGCAGGGGCTTGCTGGGGCAAGGGAGATGACACAGGCAGGTCACACCTGCAGTCACACAACCAACGCCAGCTGGACATCAGCTGGACCCAAACATGCTCATCTGTAGCTCAGTTACCAAGAGATACCCAGCAATATCCAATCTGTTCTCAAAGAAACCCACTGGACAGTCAGAACTGGGACTAGGAGGCACATGGCCTTGCTGGGAGCAGTTTGCCATTTCTTAGTGCACAACACATGCTGATTTTATTCTCCAGGGAAAGAAACGTTTCTGTAACCCACCTGTTGGGTTGGGCTGTTGCTCCTACCCAGGCAGGCTGTGACCCCCTCAGTCCTCTTTGCTATTCGCCCTTCTGGATTCTAAAAAGTCCCTGAAACACCCTCAGTCCAGTGTCACCGGACACATCAGAGTCTGCCCCACAAACCCCTTTCTGAAGAGCCCCTGGAAAGTGGCAGTAGGAAGCACAGCAGGAACTGCACAAGGAAAACAGACTGGGGAAGTTACCTCAGAGAAACAAAAAAATCAAAGCACTCCAACCAAACAAAAACCCCAAAGCAAACCAACCAGAAACCCAAACAAGAAACCTCTGGAAAACTTACATTAAAACTGATAATTTTAAACTTGAATCCCAGTGCCCCTTTCCTGTCAGAAACAGACACAGCCTGTGGGTTTTCCCAGGATCAAACACTGAGCAGGAATGCCACAGTCCTGCCCAGGTAGTACTGGCTTGGCCAACTGCTCCAGAACTCACCTGCGAACCACACTGAGCTCTAAAGCTTTAGTGTCACAGTGGGACCCTCTGCACCCACAGCTGGCAGGGGCAGTGACTGGGCTGTGTTCCCACAGCTCCTTAGGTGTTCCCACAGCTCCTCAGGTGCTGTTCTACTCAGCTGTCCCTGGTTTATTCCTGCCACTGTGGTACCTGCATCCCACAGAGCAACAACTCCCACAGCTGAGCATCCACCTAAGAGGTACTGGCTTGAGGGAGGGCTTTGCTTTGCCTTTCTGAAAACTGTTTTCAACATTAATGATAAAATGTTTCTACTGTCCTGCTCCCCACCTGCCCAGCCTTTCCCCACATCTGTGATGAAGAGTCAGGGGCCTTTTCAGCAGCCTCCAGCCGGCACAGGGGACACAAGCTGTCACAGAATCACCGTGACACAGTTTGACCAGAGCAGAAGCGGTGAGGGAGGGCACAGCGCCCCGGGACAGACACACCTGTGCCCAAAAGGAGCACACAGACCACGTTCACATTCCTCTGATCCATGCTGCAAACATAGCTCATCCCGAAAGTGGAAACCCTTCCTTGGAACAAAGGCAAGTTTGGCTTTCCCAGTGCTCTTTTCCCTGACCCCTGACTAGGGTGAGATCCAGGGCCACAACAACTGAAAGAGGTCCCACAGCTCATGTCCCTTCTGCCTTGCCTGGACCAGATTTGGTATTTCTGCTCTGGGAATTGCCGCACTGGGAACAGGACACACTCCTGCAGGCTTGCTGGCAGCCCAGACAGAGGAGACAAGACACCTTATATTGCACTCATATGCTCTTAAACCATCCCACCTTTCCCACCTGGAAGTGGATGGGAATCAAAATCCTCTTTGGGCATAAGACAAAACATTCCCTCTGACACTGCCAGTTTGCCCCTTCATATTTCTCTGAATGTGGATACACCAAGCTGAGCCAAATGAAGCTGATAACACGGAAAAGGCTGAAGCAGAGAGAGGCTGTTTGACACTGGCCAAACGCCAGGTACCCATGACAGCTGCTCACTTGCCCTCCCCTGCCACAGCTGGGCAGAAGTGGGAAAAAAAAATTAAATGAATGGTTCATGAGTTAAGGACTGGAAGAAAACATTGGAGAAAAAAAACCCTGTGCCCACTTTGTTTTGATTTTCTTCTTAAATATGTGTTTCACAGAGGCGAGGGATGGAATGTGTTGGTTTTGCATGGGCTGGTTGTTGGTAGCGGGGCGGGCACAGAGGTGGCTACTGAGAGAAGCTGCTGGAAGCTTCCACCCTGTCCAGCAAAGCCAATTCCCGATGGCTCTGAAGATGGACATGCTGCTGGCCAAAGCTGGGGCAATGAGAGAGGCTGGGAACGCCTCTGGGATAACAGATTTAAGAAGAACATCAAAACAAAGTGGNGATCCACCCACAGCCCCTGGGATCCATAGGGATGCAGAGATCCACCCACAGCCCCTGGGGGAGGTGCCCGTACCGGACCCAGTGGGTGCCTGGAGGAGGCTGTGATCCAGTGGGAGACCCAGTGGAGAGAGGGGCCCTGCTGCCAGCAGCCTGTCCTTGGAGTGCTGCACCCAGGGGAGGAGTGACCCGCGGTGCAGCAGTTTTGGGAGGGCCGTTTGCCCGAGGGAGGGACTCACATTGAGGCAGTTTTGGAAGGACTGCTGCTCTTTGTGAGAGTGGACCCACGCCAGGGAAGTTCATGGAGAACTGTCTCCCCTGGGAGGAAACCCACGGTGCAGCAGGGGAAGGACTCCTCTCCCTGAGCAGCAGCAGAAGATCTCGGGTGACAAACTGACCAAACCCCGCACCCCCTGTCTCCCTGTGCAGTTGGTGGGAAGGAGGGAGGGGTTGGAAGAAAAAGGGTCTTTTTAAGGGCTTATTTTACTTCTCATTATCCTCCTCTGACTCTGTTGGTAATAAATTCACTTTGTACCTTTAAGTTGAGCCTGTTTTGCCCTTGGAGTGTTTTCTCCCAGTCCTTAACTCATGAACCTTTCATTAAATTTTTCTATCCTCTGCCCAGCTGTGCCAAGGGAAGGTGAGTGACTTCTGTGGGTGCCTGGGCATTTGGCCAGTATCAAACCACGACAGAGGCAAAAGTTTGGAAGGAAGCAGCTTGCACTGTGCTCGTTTCATTGCAGAAGCTTCACATAATTTGCTGGGAAGAGGCCAACTCTGCCATGACACTGTCCCCGCCACCAGCCTTCATCCACCATCTCAATGTGCGTGATTGTGTCATCAGGATCAAAAGAAATCTCATCATCTCCATCTGCAAAAGTTGTCAAGAAAAGACAGTCACAATGCAAAGAGAACCTCAGAGAAAGCTGGTTCACATTCCTCCTCCCACCTTCCCCCAGGCAGGAGAAGACAGAACAAGTGCTCTGATGACCCCTAAGAGTTTACCTCACCCAAACCCCATCCAACAGCACAGATAAAACAGAGAAAGAACAAGACATCACAGGTGAAAGATGAAGTTTCTCTGTTCTGTCCTGGTTTGGGCCAGGACAAAGCTAATTTTTTTGCAGTTGCTGGGAGGGGCCATGGCCAAGACATGGAGTTTATTCTGTACCCCCTCATGTCATTGCCAGGGGTGGGGGAAAGGGCCTTTTGATTCCGAGGAAGACAGGGTTCCTTCTGGTTGAGAAAATGTAGTGGAGGGAGCCATCCAATATTGTCTATTATTGGGTATTTTTCCATGTGAATAATTTCTTTTCTTATGCCTTTTGTTATTGACATTGTTGCTGCTACTCCTCGCTTTCTTATTGCTGTTTTTTTTTACTGAGAGTACTAAACTGGATTAAACCATGACAGTTCCCAAGCCAGGTCTCATTCTGCTTCCCAGGAGGAAGAAATGTAAACCACCAAGCCACAATCTTTTCCCCGGTGCTGATGCAGTGAACCCCCCGTCCCCGTTGCACAGCCCTGCCGGGGCACAGCGCCGTCCCCCGCCCGTGAGGGCACACCCACCTCCCTGGTAATCGTAGAGAGCCACCGCACACGTCCCGGGGTTCTGCCCCTCGTAGGCGCTGTCCCTGCTCCCTGCAGAACACAGGACAGACAGAAGAGACAGGGGCTGGAGCAGCCACACAGAACTGGGCAGTGCCACCCTCCAGCCCAGCTTTGGGCAGGCACATCCAAACCCTGTCAGCAAGGAGAGGTGCACCACAGCCCCAGAGCAAGGTGTGACTTCCCTCCCCTTCTTCAATGAGACAACTGGGTCCTGATCTTTCATGCTCCTCTCCCAAGAAAAAGGTGGGGGATAACTCCAACCTCTTCACTTGCCATCTCCAGTACCAGCAAAGCTGCAAAGGAAACACCGACAGCAGCCCCTGCAGTTTGCTCCTGTGCTCAGACAAAGGCTACCTGCACTCCCCACACCTGGAGACTCCACCAGACCAGCTCTCGGGAGCACCAGCCATGTGAGGAATGGGCTGGACCAGAGGCACCCCCAGCCCCCAGTGCAGCACTGGCAGCCACTTGCCGGGAAACTGCAGCAAGAGCGTTGGTCCACATCCAGCTTCTCCCGAGCCTGTAGCAGCCTCCTGACCCAACAGAGTCCTGCTGTCTGGTCCAGCATCCCAGGCAGCTCAACTGCACCTTGGAGCAGGGCAGGGGAAGGGGACACAACCAAGCCTCCACCATCAGGAGCTGCTACTCTGACCACAGTAGACTTCAGGATAAAAATTCCCTTTGGACTTTGTCCCATACATCCAGTGAGGTGAGTGGACAGGTACAAACTCCCCAAGACATGGGCTCTTCCATCAGTACTCACCCAGGTGGGGCTGGCTCTGTCTGGGCTCCTGAGGAAGGATCACCTCATAGTCTTCACCTCCATCTCCTCCAAAGTCATAGGTGGCATCCTGCCTTCCCAGCGGGGCTGGCAGCTCCTCATAGTCAGCAACTCCACTGGTACTGTCACAGTAGTCAGAGGGCTCTGGCAGCTCCTCATAGTCTCCACCAACATCTGAACTTATGCTGTAGGTGGGCTGATCCTGGCTGGGGACCTTGCACAGCTCAGCACTCAGATCTGCTGGCCTTGGTGGCAAAGTGGGTGGTACTTCTTCATCCTCCCTTTTGGCCTCCTGCCATGAGGTGAGAAAGTGACAGGGAAGTCACCTGCAAAGCACCCACCACAGGCAGCTCTTCCCTGAGTGCCAGCACCTGTCACAAGGCAGCCCTTTTACTGCTGCCAGGGCACAGCAGCAGCATCATCCCCTGCACACCAGGGAAACAGCTGAGCTGCTCGGGCCATGCTGAACCAGCACCTGGGATTGCTCTGGAGACCCTCAGGGCTCATGTGTTTGAACTCTGTTCATGATGTTCATGATTCACTACTGCCCACGGTGCTGCTACTGCACTGACCCTCTCCCAGAGCTTGTCCCTTGGGGTCAGGTGCTGTGCAGCCATGTCCCATCCCCATCCCAATGCTGCCCCTTATCCTTCCAAAGCCTCTCACATGCTGTGGCTGTGCTCCACGCCTTCCTGCAGGGCTGCCCAAACAGCACAGCCCCTCTTGGGTGCAGTCCCCTCTGCCTGCTTCCCTTCCCAGCTCTCCCAGGCTGCCTTGGCACCTGTTCTCCTGGTGACATGGGCTGGTCCCCAGCAGTGCTCCTGGGGACCCTTGCTGGTACGGCTGGAGGGGCTTCCCCAGTGTGCTCCTTCTCTCTCAGTGGGATTTCCTGCTGGAGAAAAGGCATCAGATCACTCAGTCCCTTTATATGAGTCCAGAACAATGGCTCCTCACATTCCCCACAGAGCCACTCAGAACATTTTCCCCCACCTACAAACCTGCTCTGGGCCTGGGCACTCAGAGGCTGGTGACAGCAGAGGGGCAGCCCCAAAGAGGAGCATTTTGGGGGGGACGGGGCAGCTTCACTGTTAACACCTCTCTGGTTTCTGAGTGCAGGAAGAGCACCGGGTGGGAAGGCAGGTAAACATAGGGGCTGGGTGCCATCTCCAGTTTGCTGGGATGCATCCTACAAACAGACTGCTGGGATGGCAGTGCTGGGGAGGAGTAACCACACTGTTTGCCAGGCACCAGAGGCAAAAGCAGCTGAGGCCAGAGCACAGGCGCCATAGTTGGCTGCAGGTATGGCCTTCTAGGAGTGTTTGGTGAAAAAAGGAAAGTCCAGTAACAACTGTGAAGCTCAGTGGCCATTCTTGGCAGATGCAGGGAAGCAGTTTAGGCATGAGGTTACCCCTGAAGACACCAGATAGAAGGACATGGAGCTGCCTGGCTCTGAGGAAAAGTCTGTGTCCTGAGTCTTGGAGGACATGGCAAAACAGCCCTGGCTCACCTGCTGCTGAACCACCTGGTGCTCCCGGGCCTGCCGCCTCTCCCGCTCCTCCTCTGCCTGCCTTCTGCTCTCCTCCTCTGCCACCTTGGCCATGTGCTCAAACCGTGACCGCAGGCTGCTGGTGCCACTGGAAGCTCCTGTGAGAAGACAGCTGATTGACCCAGCCCTACGTCTTCCTTCCACAACTCCAAGCATCCAGGAGAAGCCCAGACCTCTGCCTCTTCCAGAGAAACCTGCAGTTCAGCCACTTTCTCCTGCCCTCCAGCATGGGTTAAACCCCCATCCCACCACCACACACACCTGCCAGCATGCTGCCACGGAGGGACTGGGAGATCTATTGCTTCCCAAGCCCAAGGCTGGTACTCAGGTCTCACCTGCCTCCAGGGGTCTTGTTTTCTCATAGGAGGAGGTGGGAGCTGCCATCTCATCAAAGCCAGCAGCACTCTGCAAGAGGAAGGGCAAGAATTGCTCAGCTTGTTGGGCAATGCCAGTGCTGGGTTTGGGTACTGGTGATGGCAAGCTTTGTTCCCAGGTGTGTTTGTCCTCACCTGCACACCTGCCCTAGCCCACGGGAGGCTGTTGGCTGCAGTCCCCTCTTCTGACACCTCCCTACGCTGGGGACATGCCTGTTGTCCCCCAGCCAAGGACACAGGTGTCCCTGCCCGAGAGGTGGCACTGAGAGCTGGAGAGGGGCTGTGGAGCCCAGAGAGGGAGGCTGATCAGTGGCACAGGACAGCAGGGCTGGGGGCACTCCCTGTACCATGGCAGGGAGCTGAGGGGATGCCTGGCAGGATGCCTGGCCATCTGCCTCTTCCCCAGGCCCAGGGACACTCTGCACCCATCTCTGCACTCCCAGTGGCACAAAGCCTGAAAGCACTTCCCTGCTGGATGCACAGCTGCCTCACCCGCCGTGTGCGTGCAGTGGCACAGGCTGGAAACCAGCACCTGGTGTGAACACCCGCGGCATCCCTGGCTTCAGGAGGTGTGGAGAGATGCTGAACTGGGAGTAGTATCGGTGGGGAGGATGCAGGAAAATCAAAGTGAGATAGAGAGGGCTTAAGGGTTTATCTGCTTTCATGAGGAAACTACTTCGAGCAGAAAGGAACCAGCAGGTAGGACCCACTTTTCAGCCTGACACTTTACACCAGGGGCTGCCTGCAGGTGTCACAAGAGGCTGGTGGCTGACTGCCCTTGCAGCCACGCATCCCTGACAGCAGCTCTGCTCTCCCTGCAGAAAACACACCTGAGCAGGCAAACCAGCCTGCAGGCTCAGAACCAGGTGTCCACAGGTCACAGCAGAGGCCTGGACATGCTGTGTATACAACAGCATTTGTATTTTGTGTGAGCCTTAGTCTGACACTGAGTGTCCAGAGCTTTACCAAAGAGGAGTTCAGGCTGCCTGAGAGTCTGCTATGCTCTCCTCTGGTGCAATGAATTCAGAATTTCTGCAGTGCCTAAGGACCAGGCAGTCAGAAACTTTGTTACTTGCCCAAATACCCTTATTTTTACTATGTTTGTTTATGCTTCAGTATTTTCAAAACACACAAATGCAGGTTTGCTTTGAGCCAAACGAGAGCTGCTTATCTCCTCTCTGCATCCTGCTTCCCAAAGGACCCACAGCCCTTCTACCAAGTCCTCATCTGCTTTTGCATGTTGTTTTTGACCACATACAAGATGTGCCTTTTGTCAATGCCCCTCCATTTGCTGTTGTTAAATTCACAAATAGTGCTAATCTCTTCTGAGGGCAGGACAACATCCCCTCTCTGCTGCTGGCCCAGCCTACACACGCAGCATGGACAGGACCACGTGCGTTGCTGCAGTGTGTTTATATCCTCCCCTGCTTCCCCAGCTCCCGAGGACAGCAGCCTTGGTGCTGTACCATGCCAGCACCGTGCCCCACGGCAGGGAAAGCAGGTTTCAGGGAAGGCACCCTCACTGCCTCTTCCAAATGCCCCAAAGCCCCAGGACTGGCATCTTTTAGGCTATCCACATCCATGCAGATCATCACCCACTGGCGGGACCCCTCTTGCTGACCAAGCCCTTGGGGCAGCCTGCCCAGCACAGAATTAATCCCAATGCTTCAGTGTGAGATGTGACTGTAGATGAGGCTTTGCCTGGTGTGAGCCCAAACTGAAAACCTGAACCAGCTAAGTGGGTGACCTCTTCTCATGCACAGAAGATTGATCTGTGCTAATCCCATTCTTGCTGGGGTTTGTCAAGGTGTGCAGGAAGATTTAGCACCTGAACAGACCATGAGGCACTCCTTGATAGGAGTGAAGAACCTGCAGAAGGTAACAAACAGCAGAGAGGTGAGGAGTTACAGACAGTGCCATGAGGACTTCCCTGCATTACAGTCTCCCCAGGCTGCATCCCTCTGCACCCTCTGGTACTTTGCACTCAGCCAGTTCCTTCTTGCCATAGCTGTGCCCTGAGCACTGGGATGTCACCTCCACCTGGAGAATCTCTTCTTTTTCAGCTGGGCAAAAAGCAGTGATTAGGAGGAAGCAATTGCAGGCTGCAGCAGTCTTACCTTATCCACTCTATCCTTCTGGACCCCATAACGGCCTCCAAATCCCTTGGCATAGTCTGTATGGAAAAAATGTTATTTTACAGTATTTTATATTTTCTGTGTACCTCTGACTTCAGTATGCTGTGACCAGTGACATGAGTTTGCATGTGTTATCTCTGGTTAGTTCTGTACGTCATGAGATATGGATGAGGCTAAGTGCTCTGGACAGTAGCTTTTAGGACTGATCCCTCCCTTGTTTCAGCTGAGGGCACAGGAGTGCAGGGTTGCAGCTGCCAAACCTGAATCCAAGGCACCAGGGGAGAGGCCAGTCACCCCAGCTGAGTGGAGGCAGTGAAGTCAAATGTGCTGTACCCAAGGCATTCCTGGGATCTGTTCGCTCCTCTGTGCTCACCTTGACGGTGAGGTTGTGGTTAGGAACATCCCTCACAGAGAACACACAGCAGAGTCTGCGAGTCCTGATTCAGGGACTCACATTCCATGTCCCCCAGTGACCCAAGCACACACCTGCTCTGCCCTTGTGCTTTGGGGTTCACTGTGTCTCAGCTGCTCTGCAACGTGCTGGACACATTCTGCTTTCAGCAGCTGATCTTTTACTATGAACCACAAGCTCCAGGTCTGTGTGTGCTCCAAGGAAACCGCTACCACCTCTGGCAACTCTGCCTGACCTCTTTGGGATGCGTGGGGTTGCACTTCTTCCTGATGGTCCCAGCCAAGGGCATTCTTGTCCTGACGATCCCTCTGCACACCAAACTTCCCACCGAAGCCCACAGAATAGTCTTCAGCCACAGGGATCCAAATCAGGGCATGGAAGAGAACAGACAAGGGTGGGAAGGAGACAAGTGGCAGCAGTGTGAGTTCGGGCTTTTCTCACAGGTTTTCTGTGCCCAGGACTTGGAGAAGGACATGGAACAAGGCCAGATTTCCCCAGTGTGGCTGCAGCAACAGCCCTCCCTCCTCCCTGGGATGTGTCTGCTGCTGTTAGCACCTGTCTGGGCTTCGCCTTCCGCCTCCTTTGGTGACAGGCTGTCCAAGAGATCCCTATGCCTACCAAACTCTCCTGCTCTTCTTCCTTTAGCCTGAACTCTTTCCAGCAGCCATGCACTGTGCAAGGGCTTTCCTCACCTGACCCATTCCCAACAGCTCCCTGCAGCTCTTCCACCATTCTTGCAGCAGATTGCAAAAGCCCTGCATGGTGTCCCGTAGTCCCCATGGGCAGTCCCCAGCTCCAGCCCTGACACTGCCTGCTCCCTGCCCTCAGCCAGCTCCCCCACCTCCTCCAGCACCCCCATCCCCTCCAGCTCACCCAGCTCCCTCAGTTTCCCCTCACTTCTCCAGATCTCCCACCTCACCCAGCTTCCCCAGCTCACCTGGCTGCCATGGCTCACCTTTCTGAGAGTCGTGCTTCTCTGCCTGGCTCTTGTAGTCAAATCCCACAGCTGCTTTGTCCACCTTATCCCTCTCCACTCCGTAACGGCCACCAAAGCCCTTGGAGTAATCTGAGGTGGTGCATGGAGTCAAATGCTGCCCCCAGCATGGGGCTGGTGAGGAGAGGATGGGGAGCAGCACTGGGAAGGGCCACCAGGGAGAAGGGCCAGCAGCAGGGATTATGGAAAACACCACAGAAAGTGAAGGGTTGGAGGGGACAGAGTGGATGGCAGGGAGCACCACAGACAAGAGCCCATAGGAATGGGGGCCCAAGGCAAATGTGGGTCAGGGCACCAGGAGAAACAGCAGGCCAGGAGGAAAGGAAGAAAAGGACATGCCAAGGACAGTGGGAGCTCTGCCACCCACAAAGGCAAAGCCAAGCAGGACTTGGGCACTGACAGCTGGGGCATCACTCCCTCACCCACCTCCCAAGCCAGGATTTCAGCCTATGGTCTGCCAGCCTCAGGAAAGCGCTGTGAGTGCACCGAGCCTTGGAAGTACAAGAATGGCAAAAGGGCATCCTAGAAAAGGTTTGCTATAATGGAATCTCACCTTCCACAAGGAAGCACCTGACCCTGGGGACTGCCACCAAGGCTGAACCCCCTCTCGGCAGACATGCTGCCACTCTTCTCACTGGCATGTTGGCCGTTGTGCGAGAGCACAGCACAGTTGCCTTGTGCCTCTCCCTTTTTCATCTCCAAACTAGTGATCCATTCAAGACTTCAGTCATGTTCAAATGTTTTCTAAGGACCACCTGGTTATTACTGGCTGATTCCTGAGACATTTCAGCCTCCATCCTGACTCCTTTCAGACACCCGCCTGCTTCGTCTCTAAATCCTGCCCTTCAGGAGTAAATTGGAGTCACCTCTCCCTGGTCCCTGACACTATTCTCACAGGTCTGCATTTCACAGGGCTGAGTTGAGGCATCTCCATGAACTTCCACTGCACCAATTCACGGAGGCTATGATCTAGAGAAATATGCATAAGAACATTATGTATTCCAGAATGGTTCTTGTTTCAGAGAAGCTCAGTCACTTAATCTGTAAGTCCCAAAAATTCTTACACTTATTGTGACTAAACTGTTATCTACCTATGGGGGTGTTATGAAATGGATCTTTAGGAGAGCTGTTTTCAGTAAACACAGATTTTATGAATGTTACCTTGCTGCTTGAGCTTCCAGTATGGACACATTTTTATGAAAAGCAATCCAAATACCCTATTTCTGACATTTCCATTTCCTGAGCAATTTCTGTGGTTTCACACAGCCTGATGAATTTCTGTGTTTACAGGAGTATGTTAATGGAGCACAACTGCATGTGATTCATTATTTTAAGATCAACCAAGAATGCCTCAAACCATTTTCCTTCTTTTATAGTTTCTTTTTAAATGAACCTGATTCGGTTCTTTCCTTGGTAATGCAACGTTCCTCACATTTACCTCAAACAGCAACACACCATGCCCTCTCATCTTCTCTTGGGTGCCGAATATTTAAAGTACCCTTCGTTTCAATTCTTGCACTGTTTGTTGAATTATCTGCAGAATTCTGCAGAAGTTTGGATGCTCTGTAGGGTTTTGTTTTCATAGCCGTTGTTGTGCCTTTTCCTTACAGGGCTGCTTTTCCAGCAATCACTTCTCAAGTGCTACAGTGCTCGGGCTTCCTCTGGAGCAGTTCTCAGAAGGGCTTTGGGAGGACAGGGAGCACCAGCCATCCACTGCAGGGTGGGGATGTCTCCTCTGCTCAGCCAGGATGGGGTTTCCACCAAAGCAAAGCACAGAGACAAGCAGGATGTACAGCATGAGGATGGTGACAGGACAGTGGGGAATGGGGCCACAAGGGCGATGGACTGGGAACAGGAATCTAAAACAAGAGATAGGAGACTGTGCCACAGCCAACAGCATGGGATACTGGGAACAGAACAGGAGCTGGGCAAAGGGTCAAGGGGCCACATGTGCTCATGGACTTGCCTTTCTGGGATGAATGTTTCTCCACCTCACCCTTGTATTCAAAGCCCAGTGCTGACTGGAAGAAGAAGGGGAGGACTGTCAGTCACCCTGAGGGTCAAGACGGATCTCAGTTTCCCTCCCCTGGGGCCAGGCTGTTACCAGCTCCCTGTCTTGTGCTGCAGAATGCAGGGGCAAACACCACAGCCCCCCAGGACGAGCACCACAGCCCCTGGACAAACAGTGTTCTGCCTGGACGGGACAGGCCCACCCCATCAGTGCACTCCAGTTATCTCCATAAGTGCCCCACCTGTGACAGCGGCCACTGACCCGCACACAGGTGAGCTGTGCTTCAGCGGGACCATGGCACACCCTGTGTGCCCCATGGCACACCCTGCACGCCCCATGGAACACCCTGCACGCCCCATGGCACACCCTGCACGCCCTGAGCTTTGAAAACTGAGCCGCAGCCTGGCATGCAGCAGAGCTCTGGGCCACAGGTGGGTATTTCAGCTGCACTGTCCAACACACCTTGTCGGCCCGGTCCCGCTGCACTCCAAACTTGCCACCAAAGCCCTGGGCTGCATCCGTCTGGGACGAGTGCTTTCCAACATCAGCAACGTACTCGTGTCCTACTGCGCACTGAGAGGAGAGACAGCGTGACATGAGCATCCGTGGTGGACAGACAGAGGCACCACAGCCGCTTCCACGTGCTGCTGACACCCTCGCAGCCACGGGGTCACAGGTGCAAGCTGACTGTGCTGATGGTGGCCGTGCTCTCCACGTGGCCTTTGCCATCACCAGCTCTGCTTTGAGGCCTGGGAGGAGCCTCAAGGGCTGTCGGCTCACAAACCATCCCCACTGCCAGCTCACTAAGCAAAGTGTGGGATGCCAAATACCAGCTGCTCTCAAGTGCTGGTGGAAGCTGTATGGTGGATAATCACAGGGGAAACAAAAGTGCAGATAGGCACTCACAACTGAGAACTCCAGGCAGAGATCTGGCACCCATTCCCCGTTTCTGTATCTCACAGCCAGGGCCAGCAAACCTGGCCACAGGCCAGGCCAGGATTCTGTTGTCCCTGCTGGAGGTGCTGTGGCCAGGAGCCACAGACACTCGATGCCAAAATGGAACAGCTGTGCTCAGACTCTGCTGGACCAGACTGAGAGTGTTTTTGTTGAGCAACTTCTTGGCCTTTGTCCAGTTGCACCGGGATGCTGAGAGTGCTCAGCTTCTGCCCCTTCTCCTGAGCAGTGCATGCGGTTCCTGACTACAACGCCTCCAGCAGGGAGAGCAGGGAATATTTCAGGACAGTCTGTCTCTCACCCTGCCACCCTGGTATTGTTCAATTCCCACAGTGACCACATCTACTGAACTCTACTGCAATCTAATCATCTCACTTCTGACAAAGAAGTATTAAATGCTGAAAGGTGCAGGAAGAAGCAACAATGATGACGATTATCACAAAACATAGAGAGAATCTGATGTCGAGGGCTTTATCTCAGGGAGATATGAGGTCTGTAATGCAGAATATGAGAGGGGAATTATTATACATTAGTTCTACAAGCACAAGTAGGGAGGCACCAGATTTAATTGTTATGCAGCAGGCTTGAACAGCCACGGGAAGTCCTTCACAGCTAAAGGCAGCATTGCAAAGAAGTTGCAGAGATGAGTTATACAAATTAATTCAAACAGATCCTGGAGACAGATTATGGGCTAGCTGGACATGTGTGAATCTGTGCAGCCATGCAAACTCTCCATTCTCTCCCTTCACGGTCAGGCCAGAAAACAGGGATGCCCCTTCCTTTATGAGAAAAGCACTTTTCCACTGAGGCTCAAGGAAGCCTTCCACAGCTGTTACCTTATCCATTCGGTCGCGTTCTGTTCCAAATTTCCCCCCATAGCCATAGGATGCCTTGGGGCCAGTCTCCAGCTCCTTCTTCTTGATGACCTCATGTTCCTCTGATACCTCGTTCCTCAGCTGATGGATGCTGGAGACAGAGACAGGGCAGGTCAGCGTGGGATTCTGCATAGCCATGCAGCTGGCTGGAGCATTCCTGTGGCCCTGCACCAGCCGAAGCCCGGCACGCCGCAGGACACGCACGCAGGACCAGCTGCCGCCGTGTGCCCGCGCTGGGCTCCCCCGGCTGCCAGCCACACCCGCGGCCGCTGTGCCTGAGAGGGGACACGGCGTCTGGCGGGGGAGCAGAGCAACGGGCTCAGGGGGACATCCAGTCCCGCTCCTGCGGCCCTGTTCAGGGCTACACCCCGACTTTCTCGGAACCCCACACCTTCCTTTCCCTGAGTGCTGCACTGGACACACTGCAGGACTGCGCTGGGCTGTCCCGAGGCAGCTGCAGCCGCGGGTCAGCCCCGGGCAGGGAAGGGGCGGGAAGCCTTTGCACTGGAGCAGCCCCATGTGCCGGTATTCCCCCTGATCCCCCACGGCACCCAGCGAGGAGCCGCACCGCAGGAGCCCGAGGCGGCTCCCGGCCCCGCCGCAAGCCAGCCCAGACGTGGCCGGTCCCCCACACCCCCGGTGCCGGTTCCCCCCGCCGCACTCACTCGATGTGCCCGGCGCGGCCGGAGCCCTCGATGGTTTTGGCTCCCCAGCGCTGCTCCCGCTCGGAGATGTCGTTCTGCGGGGCGAACCGCAGCCGTCAGCGCCGGCCCCGCACGGGGCTTGGTGCCCCACGGACCACGCACAGCCCACAAGTGCCGGCACCCCATCCCCGCCGACGCCCTGCAGCACCGGGCCGGGCAGGGCAGGGCCGGGCCGGGGTCTCCGACCCACTCCGCAGAGCCGAGATGACACCAGGAATCTGCGGAGCTCACTGTTCGGGAAAACACTGGAGAAACCGCAGTGACCTCAGCCCTCGGGCCTGGCTATCACAGCCTTGTTTTGTAGCTTTGTGGAAGATCGGAACATATATTCGATAAAGTGAAGCATCAATAAAGTCTTTCCTAATATACAGTAAAGCTGAAAATATGTATATATGAAAGGGAATGAAAAAAAAATTAATACAAAGTCTTATTCTGTTCACACTTAGTTTGAATGCTTCCACAATAGAAGAAATTAGGTAAGCAAAAGGATTGGACAGTGTAGATTTTTCCCAAAACATTAATAACTTGAAACTATGAGAAAGGAATTTGCTTTTCTGTCCCAAACTAGAATTTCTTACTGGAAATAATTAGGCAACACTGAACCTTGAAAACACTGGACTCTTGTCTAACAGGAGAGGCTTATTAGGAAAGTAATAGAGAACCAAATGGAAGATGAAAATCATGACCCTATATGAATGCAGAGGGTTCCCCAGGCTGAGCCTGTCTGCTCTCTCACCAGCTCACTCAGAGTTGGACTAGATAGAAAACAAGAGTGTAAGAGGCACAGAGCTGCACCTGTACAAGTTGACTCTAAATAGAGTAGGATTTTCCATCTGGAAAAAAGATAAATGCAGGAAATCCTGGATCCTGTACATTTACAAATGGTGTGGGACAGAAAAAATGTAAGTGTTCACTGTGTCTTGAACATATGTTGTGGGAAGGACAAGGGAAGTTACCAGGGAACAGGTTTAAGAAACCCTGCATATTCTGTACTCCTTAAGTGCCATTACTTGTGATCAGACACAGGGTGTGCAATGATGTAGGAAGTTCTGGAGACTAAACCTGGCATCAGAAGTGGCTCAGACAGGTGACCTGGCAGTACCTGGAAGGGGCTGATGGAACTGGGTTGATCCTGCCCTGCCAGCAGGGCTGCTTGCAGTGCCAAGCCCTGAGCCCTGGCCCAGCTCAGCAGCAAATGCCCAGGGCCAGGAACTCTTCGCACCACCAGTGCCACACCAGACACTCACCACGAAATCAGGGTCTGTGTCCCAGTCGTCTCCGTGAGCCTCCACCTTCACTGACACGTTGTGTCCCACGACTGCTTTCCACATCTGCACAACAAGGACACGGTGTCACCCACGGCCACGGCTGGCTCACACCCCGTCACAGCAGAACTTGGGCTGGAAGGAGCCCTTGCAAGCCACCTGTCCTCATACATCTGTCCCTCATACAGGACAGGGCACCCCAAAAAAAGCTGCTCCTGAGCCCCAGCATGTCTTACAGCAAAACACACAGGGGATATAGGTGTAAATCACAGCCTTCCTGCATCCTGACTCTGCAGTTAGAACACACACCTTATTACATGGTAAATGAACACTGGCATTAAATTACCAGATTCTGCTTTTCCAACACACATTACTTTTCTGTGCTGTGGGAGGCTGCTCCCTGTGTTAACCCCCCTCTTAGCACAGTCACACACACCACTATGGTGTGCTCCTACACTGTGACACTGTGCTGCTGGAACTGAGGTGGACTCTTCAAGCCTCTGGTCTGTTTTTCAACCTAGAGAAAGGCCAGCAGCCTAGAGAAGGGCCAGAGTAAGGCTGGACAGAGGTGTGACAGAGCTGGTGCTGTATGGTATTCATGTCTGCCACATGGAGAAAATGGGAAATGGGGCTCAAAGCACAGAGGATGTAGTGTTAAACTGGCTGAGGCTGTGGTGCAACCACTCCTGCAGGCCTGGAGGAAGTGATGGGCCCAGGAAGAGGAAGTTAAAAGCAATGTGAAATCTAAAACCCCTGCATTTTATTTTCAAGGTGACTGTGAAAAAAACATTATTAAAAAGCACACCCCCTCCTCCCCAAACAACTGAGTTTTTACAAAACAAGAGAGAGAGAAAAGATGAGTTGGCTGCCCCTACACCCCAGAGCAATCAGTCTCATCAGAGCCCCATCCCTTCATATCCCACCCCTTTTACTGCCTGCAGTGTTGAGGAATTGCAAGTTCTGCTCTGTGTTGCCCAAAGCAGCTTTTTCGTGGGGCAGAAAGAAAGATGGAAGAGAATGTGCAGAAAAGACTGAGCTCAGCCCTGCTCTCCATCACACCAGAGTGTGGCCAAACCAACAGGAAGGAAGGGATCTCCTGTGTGCCGCATCCTCGGGTAACAGCAGCTTTTGCCACGAGCTGCTCAGCTGCACTGACTCCTCACTACCACAGCCTCAGACAGCCCCGGGCACTTGGGGCAGTTGCCTCTGAAAGCAAAATGTTTATGCTGAGTAATTAAGTAATTCTCTGGTTTTGCTAAGTAATTAACTGTCCCACATCAAAAGCTGTAAAAGCGAATAACCTTCCAGTTTAGTGCAGTGCACTGCTCATTTTCAAGCTGTCCTTTACAGAGAACCAGCACTGTAAGACCAGGGAGCAAAGAGAACAGAAACCAAATGCGCACAGCAGAGAGATTCTTCGATCTGTTAAACAAAGGCCAGATAGCCAGCTAAGGGAGAAGATGAAGGGCTAAGGCAGATTCACAGTGAAGACCTGGTTTTAGGCCTTCTCCAGGTGCCTCAGGACCACAGCAGGTCTGTGACATTCCCCACTGACAGCAATCCAGTGCCAAACTGAATACAGCTAATTGCAGTTAGAAGCAGGGGAAGCAGAAAGGCTCACATGGACAACATAGCCCCATCTAACATTATCTCTTCTCCTTTTCCCTTCCCTTATTTATTGGCATCTCTCATGTCAAAGATTTTTCAAGTTCAGTGTTTATTTTTGTAAAGCATAAACCAGCAGAAATAACCAGCTAGCACAGGGCTGCTCATTACCGGGGCCACCGATTTGAGCTCAGATAAGGTGGTTCAAGGTTTTTAAATCCTTCTGTAAACGGTTCTTGACCAAAGGCACCTGCCATGCGTTGTGGGAACCATGACAAACCACAGGCTGTAGTTGCATCATGAGGCTCTGGACACTGTCTGTATGAGAAATATCAGCCAGGGTAGCATCTCAACCCTTTTTTTTGTCCCATTTTCCCCTGGGAAAACACCCACTACAGCACAAATACAGGGTTACTACAGCACAGTCCTGCTGGTAGATGTGAAAAAGTGGTTCTTCAGAGCCTCAAACACAAGAACAACAGTGATGACAGGGCAACAGCCTGAGAAGCAAATGCTGAGCATTGTCGACCTAAACATGCTTGGTCAGGAAGGAGTTCTCTTTGCCCACCAAACACTACACTTTTTGGTAGTCATTGCTCACTTTCCACTCCCAAAACGCACTCAAGTTTTCTTACCTTTAAAGGCTCACCAGTTCCTGCTGGCAAACTTGCTGCTTTTTGCTCAGGCACCTGCTGCCAGCAACAGCTTCGGGCCTGTGACTCCTCTGAGTTCCTGTTTTAACTTCAGCTCTTTTCACTTCCTGCATCCCAGCCCCCAGCTCTGCTCGTCATGAGTCCCAGAACTGGCCCCAGCACTGCAGTTCCCCTGCAGGCTGCTCCTGCTCTGAGACACCGACGCAGTGCAGACCCCATGGTTCCCCCATCAGCACAGTGGACCTCATCAGGTCCCAGCACACCTTGTGTTTTAAAGAAAACTCTTAAATTAGTATAAAAAACTAAGTTCTGGTGGAGGCACAAATCCTGGAGCCAGATATTGATGTCATGAGCATGCCTTTTACTTTCAATATCTTTCCCCATTACTTGGAGGATTGAGGAGAACACTAATTGTGCTCCTGGACCTTTTCCCATTCTACCCAAAACTCCTTTGAGCAACCTTGGACTTCTTGTTGCAACATCACCAGTACCCACATGAAAGAACCAGAGTGGGCGAAGTCCAAAGGCTGCATTGAACTTAGTCAAGTCTGGTGACACTGGAGCTTATGTATTCTCCACAGTACTCTCCCTTACAGGCTGCTGCCTCCCAGGAGGCAGCAAGCAATCCTGGAAAGAGTCTAGAATGTGGGTGCTTTCATTCTGCTCAGGAGTGACTCACCTGTGACTGTACCCCTCTGTTCTCCTCAGCACTGGCCTTCATGCAGCTCTCAGTGTGAGAGGGGGGTTGATCTGCCCTTGCTGAGGGCACCTGCACAGGTTCCTTCTCTTCTCTGTCATCATGTGCTTTGTCTGCCATTCCCAGGTCCTCACCCCTGTCCTGTAACGGGAGCTGAGAAGGTCAGCTTAGAGCTCCATGTTGTATCCACTCCTCCCTATCCCATGATGTTGCCTTTCTCCTGGCACAAAACCAGACCCTGCCTCAGCCTCAGTGGTGGTGCAGAATTGGCTTGAGTGTCCCAGGGATGATAGAGCACAGCTCTGGTGGTTGATCTCCTTCTCGGGCTCTATTGAAGATAGATCAAAAGTCAAGGCAGGACAGGTCCATTGGAGAAGAAACAAAATGTTGAAATGTTTGAGACAGGAAACATCAGCTAAAAGGCCCCATCTTTCATCAGGTCAAACCACAAAGCTGTTCAGACTATGCTTAGCAGACCAGGAGCTCCTTTTGAGATTTTATTTCTATATTTAATCTAAGACATAACTATTCCATCTGCAGGTATAAAACATATAAATCTATCTGAGGCATCAGAATCGTGCCTTTCTTCAGTTCAGGAAAAAAAATGCATGGGCTTAAAGGAAACATACTTTGCTTACAATCGTTCCCGTTAAACACAGAGGAAACATTATCTATGACCTTACAACACCCCAACTTTTGTTCCAGCGGTGGTGGGGGATTGTAGCAGTGACTATGAGCAAGGATACCTGGTTTTGGCTACAGAAAGTTGGAATGGAAGTTTAACTGTCCCATCTGAGTTATCAGCACATTCCAACTCACCATTGTCAACTCCTTTATCTGTTGCACAACTCTAACAGGGTGCAGTGTTCAGGCAAATGTGGAAAAGTAAACCCAAGTAGATATTGTTTTACTGGAATTGCTTTCACGATTCATGCAATGGTTTGGGTTGGAAGGGACCTTAAAATCATTACTTCCACACAACCCTGCCATGAGACATTGCCTATTCAAGTGCTAATCCCTTATTTTGTCAGTTGAAAAAGGCTGAGCAAGAGGTGAGATACGGAAAAAAGACCATTCCCTGGGCATTCACACTGTATAAAGAAACAGAGCTTCTGCAATCATCACACAAGAGACCTGCAGTCCCACTGCGTCCTACACAAGGTGTGGTGACAGAGCAGCACTGCATCCTCCACTTGGACAGTTACATGACAACATTACACAAATTCCATCTGAAAAATAAACTTTATTATACATACATGAGCTCATACCCCAGGAAGCTATAGACAAACTATTCGGTCACTGAATTTTACGCAGTTAGAGGAAGTTCACACTGATTATCATGGACAGTGCACAAGAGGCTATACAGTGCCAGTGCTCTGGACCTGCCAGAGATGCAGCTGGTTTAGCTACCAGTGAAATCAATCCATCCTCCAGCAGGCTTTCTACACTGGCTAGAGCAGCTTAGTTTATCAGCAGTATGAAAAGAACTACCTCTTTCCCATGGGAAAAACGTGAGTGTTAAACTCTACTAAGAGGCAGATACAATTCTCCTGGCCAGTACTCTGAATGAAAGGACCACTCGGGGCCTGACAGTGAATGCGGCTGGAACTTCCTTGGTGTTCAACATTCTCCTTTTGGAAGAGGGCAGTCTCAAATTCAGGAGGTCTTTAGAAAACATACAGAAATATATCCCTATTTCCATATATACTAAAAGATGCAATCCATTTGCATCATTGGATTTGTGTCCAAACATGGCCGAACACCAGCACCAGCTTTCTACACCAGAGATACCAGAAGGTTTCAGAACTCTGGCTCCTTCCTCAGCACAGGGCACAGAGTTTATTTCTGGAGTTTCTGCCTTTGCTTTGGGCCCACACAGCACATTACGGACCCCTTCAACAGAGCCTGTGCAGGTTCAGTCTCGAGACAAGTGTGTAGTGGATGAGAAGGCAGGAGCAGGGCTGCTCTCATTTCTAGAGGTAAGGCAGCACCTTCCATCATGAGAGGTGCACAAATGCTATAAATAGGAGGGGTTTTAACTTAAGAGTTAAAAAGTTTCATGTTTCCTATTCCTTTTAAATAACTAAATTACTGGAATTATTTTACAGGCTTGTCAGGGCAGGCATATGACTGATTTTAAATTGAATGCTCACTAGGGACAGATATACTAATTTTGGCCCTTCTTCAACAGGAGATGTAACTGAGCAGGAAACATGATTTTAAGATTCACATTCCTTAAAGTGCCCATAACTTCCTTAGGATATGCATTTCAGACAGCTCTGAGCCACAGAGCAAATCTAAGGGGTGGAAGAAAGGGAAGACAATTCTTTTTCTCACATCCAGCTACAGTGTTCCCCCAACCCCACTCATGGATTCAGCCAAAGAGGGGGAAGATTCTTCAGTTTTAGAAGTGGTGAAGTACTGCAGCAACTCAAGAGTATTTTTCTCACTCTGACTGCAGCATGATACTATCTAAAATGAGCGGCACTACTTCCAGGTACAGGAACAGATGCTGTCCTTGAGGCCTGCAGCACAACCCTGGCTCAGAAAATGAACCACTCATGTAGAAACACCGAGGGAATGGCAGATCACCTGAGAGCAGTTCCCCAGCACCAGCACTGTGTCCTGACAGCGTGCTGGGTGCTGCTGCTGCTTCAGGGCTGCTTTGGGAAAGGCAGCAGCTGGGAGAAGTGCTGCCCTTCTGCAAGGGCAGGCAGGCCCTCAGTAGGCACAGGGCTGAGGCTCCATAAAAGGCTGTCCCTCCTCTTCACAGGTGGCCTGTAAAGCACAGGAAGAGCAGGACATGGAGAGCAAGCAGATACACGGTCACCAGCAGAGGCAAGCGGGTCCGAGAGCGGAAGAGAGTGCGTAACAGGCGTCGCAGTCCAAGAGTACTCCGAGTCTGGAAGAGTAAAGAGAGAGCAGTCACTACAAGGAATGGCTGTGTCCCCAGCTGCCTCCATCCAGAGCTCCCCAGACCATGGAGATAAGTTTGTTTAAGCTAATGAGCATAAACCTTCCCCAAATCATTCCACTGTTAGATCCTAACTGGGGCAATCCTCATGAAATATTGCCCTTCCCCTGCTCTCTGCAGCTTTTCCATGAACCAGCCCCATCCAATTCAGTTTCCAGCACGGCAAGAGCAGGAAAATTAATTACACAGTCCCCAAACGATTTATGTGTGTCTACAGAGGGATTTAACTGCTGTAGGTTCACAGTTTCTTGCATCAGCCGGGGCTCACATAATTGACAGCTGTGAATATTAAATTCTTACTCTGCTGGGATGAGTATCCATGGAGTCAATCAGCAAGGACTGCTCGTGACCTGGAGTCATATCAATGCTGGCACTTAAGGAAGATGCCCATTCACTTGACTGCAACCTACCAAAACAAACATGAAATTAAATTTGGTTTCTTATTATGATGCCCCAAAACAGCACTGTAATCAAGCTTAGGAAATAAGGTATTTCTCTGAAAAGGAACCAACCCCTGCAAGCAAACCCTGGCTTCACTTGCCAAGAGCTGGTTCCATCTGTACAGGTGTCATGCCTCTTGAGCTCACATTGAGCAAAAGAACGCGGTGACCCAACTAGCAGCAGTCCTTCTTCCTTTCAAGTGAAATTTCATAGTGTGACTTGAAAGAAGCCAGGGCAGATGATACACCTCTATGTTTTAAGTTCTGTGAAATTATTTTGGAAGCCAACTCTGGCTGCAATAATGCTGGTTCTTTCTAACTATTTTCTAGTGACAGAGGCAGCAGTCACATCCTGGGGCTACCATTTATTAGTGAGATCAGCTGCAGGAGGCTTTTATAGACTTTAATGCCAGAAGGAGCTACAGTTGTCCAAACTGTATAGCAATTACCCGGGAACTTCATCCAGAATTCTTCTATACAGATCATTATTTTTTGGCTGAATCAGCAAGTGTATCAGAAGAAAGGCATTGTTTTCATATAAAAGACCCCACTAGTCCATAACTCCAGTTATTTGAACTATATATAAGGAAAGGCACAGTACAAGTGCCTACAGTCAGGTCATGTGCTAAAAAACCCTCCATAGCCAATGGGGAGAATCAAGCATTTTGAACCTGATACTCACTGCTTCCTAATCCCAACATCTAGTCCAGGTCAGCCACCTCTGCTTTGCTGACTCTCAGGGCATCTGTCCAAGTGCCCTGAGATAGGCAGTGTCCAGTGCAGTGCAGACCACAGTGTTGGACACTGGGGAGGGGACAGGAGAGGGACCTAGGCTGAAGCCAAGCCTGGCAAAGGTGGGTGAAAGTCCTTTTTCCCAAGTGTTTATTTGTTTCTCAATAACCAAATTAATGAAAAATTTGTTTTAATTTGCAATACATAAAAAATTAATGACATTCTTCAAGTCAAAACTGTTTCATGCATGACAGACAGGTGCTTACTGAGAAGACAAATTCCCTGGAAGCATGAGAACTCCTCTTTGGCCTGCACCCAATTCTCAGTCTTCAAATTATATCTTCCAGTAGTTAATTTAACTAATTGAGAAAGCTGGCACCTAATTTCTAGACAGAATTTGTCTTTATGTCTAGTCATTTGTCTTACTCTATCTGCCTACAATTGAAGGAACTGAATTTCCTGAACTCTGGGAAACACTTACTTTACAGTAAGAGTGACTGAGCACCACACCAGTTGCCCAGGGAGGCTGTAAAGTCTACCTCCTTGGAGATACTCAACAGCCATCTAAACATGGTCCTGGGCAACTGGGTCTAGGCTGAGCAGAGGGTTGGGGCCAGATAATCTTTGGAGGTCCCATCCGATCTCAGCCTTTCTGTGATTCTGTGGCAGACACGGCAGTTGTCTCTATGCCCCCAGTGCCATTTGACAGAAGGATATGATGAAGTGCAAATGAAAAACAGAGCTAGAACTACCACACTGCTGTGGTGATAGTGTTTGTTTGCTCAAGCTGCCTCACCTCCTGATCTGGTCCTGCGCCACAAAAAGCTCCTCCTCTGCAGCAAGACGACGGTCCCGTTCCTCCTCCAGCTGCTCCTCCAAATATTTCATATCCTGCTTTGTGCTGCTATGTAAATGTTCTGTTTCAGACAACCTGTCCAAAAATGACAAAGCATATGCCAAAGAGGGCCTAATTCATGGACTGTTGTGTTTCTTGAAGAGACTCGAATTACCTCCCAGCTCACACAGGAGACTTAGTCATCTTTACTATATTTAAACTATTTGGAAAACGTGAGAGAAGATATATCTCCTGAAGCTTCTGTTTCACATCAGGAAGGAGTTCCCTGGCTTTCTCATCCATGGCTCCACCTTCTGAAAATTATTTTGAAAGGGTAGGAGGAGTCACATGCTAGATCTTAGTTTCAGAAGGTTACATGAAATCCTGTACTACATCTCAATTCCAGACACTCTCAGGCTACAACCTTGAGATCAGGACTATTGATACACTTCAGCAGCTACTGGGGATGCAGCCCACCAGATCCAAGACGCTGGCTGGCTGGCATTGCTGCTGCATGCTGTCACAGTGGTTTTTTGAAGCCCTAATCCAAAGAGATAACTAATGACAGCTACTAAGAGCATACGACAGTTCCTCCAAGTCCACAAGATCCTAATGCGGGACTGAGTTTTCCCAACACACTGGTACAGACTAAAAGCAGTAGGCTCATCACTAGCCTCAAGAACTCCATCAGGACCAACATCCCCACCCCTGTTTTCTCAGGCTTTCTTTACCTCAGCTGCAGCTCCTGCAGTTCAGGTGTGTAACTGCCTCTCTGCGGCTCGTTCTTTTCTTGGGGTGCTCCTGGAGCAGCATCTGTCGCAAACAGCTCCTGAAAGAACACAGGAATGTACTGCAGACTACACTGAATGAAGAGGACACACAAACACTGAAATGCTGGACAGTTAGCAGAGCCACTTGAAATAAGCTTTTCCCCGTTGTGCACCAAGCCCAACACCCTTACCACGCTCTTGTCTGCAGCCTGCAGCTCCTGGAGCTGCTTTTCCAGCACCAGGCAGCGGTTCAGGACCTCACTGTAGTGCTGATGGCTCTCACAGACACTCCGACTGCTCCCACGCAGCTGGAGGGAGAGGGCATTTTTCTCCTCAAAGACCTGAGACAGCTGAGAAGAGAACACAGCTAGCAAGCAAAGAAGTTGATTTTGTGAAAGCAAAATTGTTCTCTGTCTAACTGAAGGTAAGAATTCTCTTGAGAACATGTAACTACCACACTGCCCATCACTAAGGTCCAAAGACCAGTGACAATCTCCAAGAGTAGCTTGTGGCAAAGATTTCTGAACAGGAGTCTCAAAACATAAAAGAGATGTACAGAATACTACATTTCCAGAACAAGATTTCTAAAGTGCTGAGATTGACCTAAACCTTTCAGAAATATCATCAGCACATTTTTAAATTTTATCATCAGTAAATGATTTTATATTCTCATTTCCTCCTTGAACACAACTCTCTTTCTGAAGATGGATAAATTCTGGGTCTTCTATTTCAGTGTGGGAATTGACTGATTGTGATTCTGCACTGAAATGAAGGAAGTGTTTCAAGCTGGCAGGCAGAAGTGATGATGACAAGCTTGCCTTCCCTAAGGAGGGACTTCCTTCAGCAGCCCAGAAAGCAGGAGGCTAGAAAGCGCTCCCAACAATAGACATGGAACCTGTAAACAACTTTCTTCATATGGTGTCACTCTCTGGTCCCTTTGTCTGGTCTTCATCTCCCGCCACTTGTTACAGTGGAACAGCCCCTGGGGGAAAAACCCCAACGGGCAAACTTCAGTATCCAGGAAGCTACAGACTGAATGGGCTTTTCTGTCCAGCTTGCTGCTGCTTCTGTTGCCAGTTTCTGGATTTTTCCCCAGGTGCCTGATGCCTATTCGTGGGGTTAATTGACTGCGCATCAGATCCGGGGACCCTCAGGTATGGGAGGTTCAGGATTGGCGTCGTTGCCTTTTTCCCTCCCCTGTTCATTCCCTATCAGCTGAATGTCACTGTTCCATCATTCAGTCACTGGCTCATCTCCTCGTCTCACCCTCCCGAGCCGAGGGCATAAAACCCAGGTGGGAGAGGAGCCTACGCCATTTTGCTAGCTGGATATAGGTTATTATATGTTCTTCGTCTATGAGGAATAAGTTTCAATATAAATCAGCTGCAGTGGTCCGCTCTCTGTCCAACCTTCGTAACAGTGAAGATACCGTCTGCCCAGAACAGAGCCCCGGGACTCAGAGGTCCGAGCCAGCCCATCCTCTAATTAGGCTGCCAGAGCCTCTACTGGAGCTACCGAGGCCAGGAGAAGGTGTCCCAGCAACCCGAGAAGCAACACCCACCCATCTTCTTTCCCCCACTGCCCTCTTCATCTGTCCTCTCTCCCCACCTGCCCCCTTCTCTCACCTCTTTGTTTCCTCCCCTGTCCTCTTTCCTCTTCCCTTCTCCCTCTGGTCACCTGGGAGAAAGGGCACTACATTTCAGTGGCAGAAAAGCTGCAAAATCAGACCCTGTCAGTGAGCCTGCTGGATGGGACCTGCATGGGGCCTGGATATCCGTCTGGTCCATACAGAACAGCTGTCCCACTCACGGCTTCTCTTTCCAGTGCTCTGACCCATCCCAGTTACTCACTGAGGGAGAGCAGTGTGGGAGACGAAGGATGGGCTCTAGTGCTGTGCAAGCCCCATTCAGCAACAGGGAATCCATCAATGTGGTTCTAACACTGCTTCTTTGAGAGATGTATTTTTGGTTTTGTGTTAGTTCATTGAATGCCCACAAGGACAGATTCAATCCTGCTTCCTGAGCCTTATTCCATCCTAACCCTCCCCACATTCCTTGTCCCTGACTGCAAGCAAGTATAAGACATGGATCAGTACCTTGCTGTTTAACTGCTGAATTCTGAGCTCCTTCTGGTGCAGTTCTTTCAGACTGTCACTTAGCTGGGCCTGGAGGTGTTTCATCTCTGTTTCTAGGCTTGAAAAGTCCCCTTTCAGGACTCCTGGAGAAATCTGCCAAGGAAAGAACAATGAAAAATATACTGCACATGTGACAACTTGCTCTTGTGCTAGTCCTCTCTTTTCAGTATTCCAAAGTCAAACCCAACATTATTCTTAGACCTGGAACTTGATCTGCTCAAGCAAAAAAGCAAATGGGGAATAAACAGAAATATCCTAAAAGCCATCTGAAAATCCAAATGGTCAGGAAAGATCACCGGACTTGCACATATGATGGGTCCTTCTCAAAAGTTGTCTTAAAGCTGTTTATAATAGAGGAAGAAAAAAAAAAAAAGGCACACGAATGAGAAAAGAAAAAACAAACAAAACTCCAAGCAATGTCCACACTGCTCGAATCAACAAAGAGCAGAAGGCCAGCACTGAAGAATCCTTCTGGAAAGCATCACATGAACATTGTTCAAACCTTTTCTTTGCATATGTGCATGTGTGTACCAAAGGGATAAGGGAGATTTCCTACACCCTCCACTGACATACACCACTGGAAAATTGCAGACGTGGGTGGGAGAGTTCTCTCTTGGCTCTGATGCACTGCACTGTGCATGCAGCCTTCCCTAGACATGCAAAATACCAAATGTTTTCCACTCCACTTTTAGGACTATATATACAGGGGGAATAAGAGAGAAGGTGCAGTGTTCAAGCCTCAGCCTCTCTGGGCTTGAACCAGGACTGTAGATCCCTGTTACAGTAAAAACAGCAAGAAAAAATCAACAGAAAACTTAAAAATTAAGAAGTGACATTAAAATGAGAACTAAGTCAGAAAATCTTAGATTCAAAGACAGCACAAGATTGCAATTTTAAAACAGCCAGAATACATACCTGAGAAGTTCCATGCTGCTCCAAAGGACTCAAGGTGCCTATGAAGCCCTGTCTCTTTTACCTTCTTTCTTGAAACACTGTAAACCAGGAACTTAAAGAAAAGCACTTAAGGGTATGCCATAATTTCTAAAACTTTCAGTGATGCAAGTCAGATTGTTGGTATTATCTTCAGAGGCCTCACAACCACGTCCAATACTGCAGCCTGTAGGAGCTGGACACGGGCAACACACGCTCTTCTGGCTGAGTTTCAAGCCTCATATTTCCAGTAAAGGATCTGTATCTTTCAACTCACCTCGCCTTGGTGCTGCTCCTCTACGGCTTGAGACTTGCTGAAGGGCAGCCTCATTTCCCGTGTGATCCTTTGTAAATGGCTCAGCTGCTTGTCCTTCTCTGCTATGGCCATCAGGTACTGCTCCTTCATGCTGCTGCTCTGCTTTTCCCAGGTGGTCTTCTCCTGTCTGCCCAGCACAAAACAAGGGAAATTACAAGGAAGTTATCACTATCACTTATGATCTCCAGGTGTCCACCTAAGAATGAGCCAAGGGCGATTCAACCATCATCCCATGCTAGACATGAAGTTTGATGACCAAGCCAAGCCAAAACAACCCACTTAAGTAGAGGAACCTTAAGAGCGCGTTTAAGGAAGTTTTCTGTATTTGGTTGAGCCCTTCTGATTCCTCCATGCTCACACTTCTTGTGTTCCTGGGCACTGTTTTGATCTTGCTGTACAGAGTTTTGCCACGGAAGTCACTGTCATTGCCACTTGTCCCCGTAACAATTTCTCTACACAGTCACACATGCACCAGACCCATAGTACTGATCCCACCACACCAGCCTGAGGCCATCACTTCATGTCCAGTGTAAAAGTGACACAAGAAATAAATCTCCCGTTCTTTTGTCAGGATAAATAAAATTTGTAAGATGCTTCAAACTTTACAAGATCTGAAGATTTAGTTTGAGAGTCAGATTGGGGGCAGGGGGAAGGGCGAGAACTACAAGTGTTTATATCACTCTGTACAAAGATAAGTCATAGGCCTTTTTACAAAGAAAATCCCAATCTTTTCATTCCAGCCTCAGGCATTCTTAAATGGATCTCTGAAATATCTGAAAGCATTTTCCCCGTTTTCAGAACAGAGCGTATTTGTCTGACTAGCTTTTGTCCAGTTGGAGAAGACAATTTTACTAGACATGAATTACAGAGTTTTAAAAAAAACTAAAAGACATAGAGCAACTGAAATAAAGGATTAGACAGGCATACAAAATGAGTATGTTCTAAACTATGATATCAGTGGGATAATAAAGGGTGTTCAGCAGCAGCCTGTAAGGGAGAGTACTGTGACCATATACATGAGCTCCAATACAAGAATCAGCCTTAGTTTCCTCTCCAATAGAGGATATTGGCCACCACTGGATGAAGGAAATAAGAACTAAAAGGTCATTGATCTATTTCACACAGGCATTGACCTCCAACCTGCTGGGCTGTAATTCTGAGGCAGAAGCTGGACGAGGGAAACGTGTGCCCTCTCCTGGCCAGGGCAGAGTGCCTCAGTGGCACCTGGCACGATCCAGGTTGAGGTTCTCAGCATTTCCTTCACCTCTGCCCACAACTGCTCTTTGAGAGAAACAAACACATTTGTATCATCACCGAGGCAGGGAGCAGACAGACAGTTCACCTGAGCCGCTGCAGCTCCTGCTGGTACACAAGCCCTTCTTGCTTCAGCTGTTCTTGCAGACGGAGCTGTTTGTCTGCCTCTTGCTCCCACTCCTGCAGTTGTGCCTTTAAGCGAGAATTCTCAGCGGCTTCCACCCCGACCAGGATGTATTGCTGCTGCAGATTCGCCAGCTCCCTTACCTGGAATTAAAGAGAAACAGCAGTGCGTGAGAGCTGAACAAGCATCAGGTTTATTACTTAGAACTGTTTAAGAGCATTTCTCACTGTGGTTTCTGGAGGGGAAAAAAGATCACATTCAGATGACAGAGGAACTAGAAATTGAAACATTAAATGCAGCAGTGTAAAAAAATGCAGCTCAGGAAAAAAAAACCCTCAGAGAATTCTATTGTTAATAAGGGCAGTTGAATTTTAAGCCCTCCCAAGGAGATGTGACATACATTAGAAGACTCCAGGCTATAATATTAATTATCTTATTCAGAGGAAAACAAAGTGACACAGAAGGAGCTGGTTAAGCATAACTCCTGCAGTTGGTATTTACTGGAATGGAACGGAAGAAGTAAAATGGAAGAAGTAAAATCCTTTTGGCTCTCCAACTCCACAAGCTGTAATTAAAAATAAGTTGTTGTTACACACGCATCACTGCAATTGTTTTTGAAGACAAGAAGATATGGCTGACTCTGGAAACAGGAAAGTACTTAATGCGTGGCAGTAGAATGTAACTCAAAGTCTGTCTTCTGACCAGCAACAAGAACTCAAACTTGCTGGGCTGCACCATGCCAGAAACTATACAAACACAGACACACCCAGTGTGCAGGCAAGGATGTCAAAAGCAATCTGCAACGTCTTGTACCTGCCTTGAAAATCAGCTGCCAAGAGGAGGAGGAAGCTCAAGCCTTTGCTCTAGTCTCTTTTAGAAACCTAAGGCAAATCAAATGCATGAGCTGACATAGGTGTGAGTTAAGCAGGTTAACAGGGACCTGATTTTCATGATTTCATATTTTAAACCAAGCTAACAGAGAAACCACCCTGGGAAGTTAAAGAAATCACAGCCTCCATGTCAGAGAAAATAATATAGATGGCCCATATCAGATCCATGGGGTCTGATGGAGCATGCCCACAAATGCTAAGGTCATTGGAAGGCAACTCCATTACCTTTGAAAAGTCATGGTGACCCAAGAGATTCCTGAAGACTGGAAGAAAGCAAATGTCATCCCTACCTACAAGAAGGGCAAGAAAGAGGAACTGGGAACCTGCAGTCTGGTCAGCCTCATCTCCATCCCTGGGAAAGTGAGGGAGCAACTAATTCTGGAAACTGTTTCCAGATACATGAAAAAACAGGTTGGCCAGAGAAGCTGTGGAATATTTACCAGTGGAGATATTCAAAATCCAACAGGACATTGTACAGAGCAACCTATTCCAGCCAGCCTTGTTTGTGCAGGGGACTATAAGATCTCTGGAAGATCTCCAGAAGACCCTTTGAATCTCAGCTATTCTGTGATTTTGTGAAGACAATGATCTATGCATCACATGGCAATTACCAGATCTAAGTGTGCTGAATTATAAAATTTGAAGATCCAAGTCTACTGTGGTGCTTTAAGTAAGAGCAGGAAGAGAGAACAAGGACTTACTACTCTGTCTCTGTCACTCTGCAAGGAGGCCAGTGCCTTCTTCAGACTCTGCACTTCCGAAGAAGTGGTGCAAGTGCTCCCTTCTGCTTGTTGTTTCACTTCTTCAATCTTACGTGTTTTGTCCAACTCATTCAGCAGACGGTCTCGGTCATTCTGCAGGCTTGCCATAGCCTTGGTGAAAGATTTGACTTGGTTGGAAGAGCCTTCCAGTTCCAAAGACACATGGCGAAGCTCATCATCTTTAGCTCTGAGCTGCTGATTAAGTTTCTCAATCTGGGCCAAGAGACCGCTTTCATCAATAGCCTTCTGCAGTTCTGTCAGCTCAGACCTCACCACGTCTCGGTCCCTGGCAGTGGAACGTTGCTCCTCTTGTAGCTGAGCCATCTGTTTCTGAAGATTCTGTACCAGACTCTTTTGTTCCTCTAAGTCTGCAGAGTATTTCCGTTTCAAAACATGAAGTTCTTCATTGGCCTGGTCTCGACTATCCTGAAGAGAGCTCATGGACCTCCCAAAAGACTGAATTTGAGCTCTGAGATCTTTGTTTTCATCTGTGACTGCAAGCAATTTCTGTTCCGTTTCCATCAAGTCCCGTGCCAACTCTGCTACTCTCTCTTCTGCTGTCTCTGTTTCATTCCTCATTATCCCTGCATCATGATGCAGGTGCTTCAACTCCTTCTGAAGCCTGTCCTCAGCCTCTCCCACTCTCTTGGCTGCATCCCTTTGAACACATTCTAGCTCCCCCTCAAGTTCCATTATTCTTTTCTGGGAGAGGGCAAGTTTGTGACTCAGTTCTCGTACCTCTTCCTCTCGAGCCTTAAGTTCTGCCTGACACTCCACGATGGGACTCCCCTCACGTAACGCTGCCATCTCACTCTGCACCCGGGACAGAGAGGACATAAGGGTTTCGATCTCTTGAGACATACTGACTTTATCCTCTCTCAAGGCTTCCTGAGTCTGCTCAGACTCTTTCAATTGTGTTTCTATGGCTGCCTTCTCATTTTCCAGAGTTTGGATCCGCTGAAGCTGTATTTTGAGAAGTTGCTTCTGTTGGGAGTCCTTTATTGAAATCACTTGGTTAAGGTCTTCTCTGTACCGCACCAACTCTGCATTCAGCTTGGCATTCTCAGAGTTGAGGTCATCCATCTGGCTATGGAAACTTCTCATTTCTTCCTTGAGCTTGTTGTTTTCAGCAGCAGCCTCTTGAATTAGCTGGTCTTTTTCCAAGATTATAACAAGATGGCGTTTCTCAAGCTGCTTGTAGTCCCTCAGTATGCGGTCTCGGTCATCCTGCAGAGATGACATGGACTTGGTGAAGGAGTCCAGTTGTGCCTTCTGCTGCTTACTTTCTTCTCTGCTTATCTTCATCTTTTCAGTGAGACGATCAAGTTTGTCACGAAATTTGTTCTTCTCATTTTCCAAGGCTTTTTTATCTTCTTCCTCCTTAATTAGCCTACACTCCAGCTCTTTCATCTCTTCAGAATGTTGCTGCTGTAATTCAGCTAGAGCAGCCATCACTGCTTCTTCTTTGGCAGACAGCAAACTCATGATCTTTTGATCTTTGGCACTGATTTCTTCATGCAGCTTATCTGTTAGGTCCTTGGAAGCCTGCAGATCAGCTTCAAGCTGTTCACAATTGAGTTTAAAATTCTGGATACTAGTCTCTTGTTGCTTGACCACAGTCCCCAGCTCTTCCCTGGCCAGCTCACATCTGGTGAGGGAATTCTGTAAGTCAGCAAGCTGATCTCTGAGGCTGCTGATTTCTGACCCCAGTTGCTGCTGTTCATTCTGAGACTTGCTGTACAGTTCCTGAGACCCCTCAAGCTGAGTCAAAAGCTCTTTTTTTTCCTCCTGCAACATTTCACATGTCTTTTGATGATGCTGAATCTCCTTCCTGCAGTCAGCCTCCCAGTCTTTCCTGTTGTGTTCCAGCCTGAAAACAGAAAAGATAAAGTTGGTCAAAAATCCACCAAGTATCTCAGTATCTTAACCCACACTAACACTTTTTTTATACTAATTTATAAGAGCCCCAGAATTCGTTATACTTAAAGAAAGCAAGCTGGAAATAGCTATCAATTTTAAATTCAAGCCATCTTTTAAAGTTCTGACTGTACTACTGCCTGAAGGGGGTGGTGCCAGGGGAATATATTCTTTTAAAGTTGTTCATGTCAATACTGAAAAAATGGAAGCACTTAAACACTGAATGTTATCACCTCCTTTTCATTACATTACTTCTCTCATCCACTGTAGCAAACAATAAAAACAACCCCACACCACCCCACAATGAAATTGCTGTTCTGATACCTTTGATATCCATTTTTATATGCTCCAGCATGCAAAGATGCAGCATACAAACTTTTTATAAAACAATTTTATTCATGTAAGAATAGTTTGGTTTTGAATTTTGGAAATACACAGATGTACATTTTGATAGGTTACCATAGCTCCATCTTCCCCACAAAATTTATTTTGGGATTAAACTGGAATTATGTATCCCAATGCTCTCTTGACCTCTCAGTGCAATAACTTCATGCAAAAGAAACGAATTAATCTGAAATCTGAAAGACTCTAGATAGTAATCAGATGATGAGTGCTTGTCACAGAGAACAGATTTAACACAGGTATCCTAATGACATGAAGGACAATTTTAGACTGCTGATCACCCTGTGTCCTTGTGCAAACAACAAAGACAAAGGAACATTTTCCTGATAAACCTCCCCTGACACAGCTTATTTACCTGGATATATGAGTCTGGAGTTCTTCCACACGCGTGGTCATGTGTTTCATCTGGTCTTTTAGTGCAACACAGGCTTCCTCTTTTGAACGTATTTCTTCTTCCTTCTTTTGAATAGTTTCAGTGAATTTCTTCTCCCATGTTCTTGATTCATCTATCACTCTATCCCTATCATCCTGAAGGGAAGACATGCTCCTGGTGAAGGCTGCAAGCTGGGCTAGTGTTTTGTTTAGACTGCCTTCCAGTTGCTTGGCTTCTTGATCCTTTGTCTTCAAGGAGTCTTGCAGGTCACCAACCGTTGTTTCCATGTGGTCTTTCTCCGCCTGCAATGTTACCAGCTTTTCTTCCATGTTTTTGATTTCCTTTGAGTGCTTGTCTTTTTCCTGTTCCAGTCTTCTCTCAAAGTCCTCATCCTTTTTCTTCATTTGAATTTTAATTTTCTCTTTGTTTACTTGCAACTCTTCTTTGACTTTGACATTCTCAGCTAGAACCCTTGCTGCCTCACTTTGAGTGTCATCCAACACTACTCTGCAGAGAGCAAGCTCTGCCTGGGCTTTCTTGCTGTCTTCAACTGCTTTAGCCGAAGTTTCTTTGGCTGCTTCTAGCTCTTTCTGAGTCTCGCTCTGCAGAAATTCCAGAGCTTTAACAGTTCTTTCTAAACTACTGTTCTTTTCCTGGCTTTTAATACAGTCCTTCTGCAGCTGACTAATCTCCTGCTGTTTCTGTTTCAGCAGTTCTTGAAGCTCCTTTACATGTGTGCTGCTTTCTCCTCTCCAGTTGTATTTTAGCTTTTCTACAAATTCCTTTTGCTTTTCTGAACTTGCCTTGCTTTTCTCCTTTGCCATCTGACTTTTCTCCTCCTCCAGTTCATGCATCATTCTCTGCAAACTCTGAAGCTCAAGTTTCAGTTGATCATTTTTGATTTGGAAGTCTGTTGCATCTTGCTGGTAGTTTCCAATACTTCCATTAAGTTCCGCCAGCTGATTCATGAGCCGTTCTTCCAAGTCATCCTTTTCAGCCTCTAGCGCATCCTTAAGTGCTGTCATTCTGACCAGGTCATCTTTGGCTTTTTGGACCGTTTGCTCCATCTTTGCTACTGTAGCCTGCAGAGCATTCACTTCATGGACTTTCTCTTCCATTTGGTGCTCTAAAGCCCTTTTCTCACCTGCTAAAGTCTCAGCACTCCTGTGGATGTCACCCAGCTGTTGCTCTGAAGCCCTTCTATTATCTTCCAGCTCTGTGATTCGCTTGGTGAGCTCAGCTATTTGCTGTCTGTAGATACTAGGATCCTCACAAGGTCTGTCACTTTCAAATGCCTCTTGTTCCAGCTCTGCAGCAGGAGGCTCTGGTCTGAAAGTTTCGCCCACTTGATTTTCAGATCTTTCCATTGGTGTTGGGGTGGCAACTGCCTCATTTCTTCCTTGACTTGTTGCCTGCTGGGCAACATTCTTGTCTACAAGTTCTCTGCTTTCCTTCAGCTTAGATTCTGTTGACTGCAAAAGACACTTCAAGTCCATGATCTCTTGATTAAGAGACTCCTTTTCAGCTATTACTGTCTCCAGCTGAGTAGAAAGAGACTGGCATTCCCTCCTAGAGCACTCCAGATCTTCTTTCAGGCTAGTACTTGTAAAGCTCTCTCCAGTCCTGTGTAGCTCTCCATCTGTAAAATGCATCTCTGCTCTAAGCTTCTCATTCTCCTCCTCTAGTTCTAGGATCTTTTGTTGCTTTGATTTTGCAAATTTTCTCATTTTCTCCTTCATTCCATCAATTTCCTGTCCAGCTTCCTGTAGCTGCTTATATGTTTCCTCTTTTTTTGCTTCAGCACTTTTTAGCTGAATGAAAATTTCCTGTTTTTCCTGCCGAACAGTTTCCAGAACACGCTGAATTCGCTCAGCCTCGTTACTCACATTCTCATATGACTGCAGCAGAGTTTCATACTCTCCCTGAAGCTCCTTGTATTTCTCCTGCCACTCAGAACTCTCAGTGGCATGAAAGCACTTCAATGATTCTACATCCTTCTCCAGCTTCTCCTTCTCTAGAACAACTCTGTCCAGAGTAAGGGTAAGGTTTTTACAGCATCCATCAAGATTCTGATTTTCTCTGAGTACTTTATCAATTTCTGCAGTAAGTTTTTCTCGCTCTCCAGTGAGGCGCATTAACTTTTCTGTTAAGGTATCTGTTTCTTTAACATGGCCACATATTTGGCTTTCCATATTTGTCAGCTTGACAGAAAGATTATCAATAGTAGTTCTAGCATTAGCCAGCTCCTCTTTTAGAGATTTGCTCTCCTTTAGGGCCTCTTTTCTAGAGATAAGTGCAGCTTGCAACTTTCTTTGCACTTGATTCTTCTGTTTAGCTGCTTCTGCATTGTCCTCCTGTTTCTCCTGAACTTCAAGCATCTCTGTTTGCAGTTGCTTGCTTTTTTCCTCATGCACCTGAGCTTCCAACTGACTACAGAGTCTTTTGACTAAGTCCTCTTTTTCCAGCAATTGTGCCTGCACATTATTGAGAACTTCACTTTTCTCCTTTAACTGCCGGTTAAGAAATTCCATTTCTTCATCCTTTTGATGCACAAGGCTTTTCAAGTCTTCCAGACTGGCCACTCCAGAAATTTCTCCTTGACTCTCCTCCAGTTCTGTCTGAAGACTTGCTCCCTTAGCTTCAGCTTGGTCAGAGGCTCTCTTTAGCCCTTCTATCTCCACAAACAACTGTGCTATGTGCTGTTGCAAATCAAAGATTAATTCTGATTTGTGAGCAAGTTCCCTTTGCATACGGCTGACGTTACATTCCAATTTCTCTTTCTCCATCTGCAATTTGTCAAGGTGTTTTTTAAACTCTTCCTCAGAAACATCTTGTACAAGCTTGTTATTTGTTGTATCTTCTGCTTCCATGCATGAAGACTCCATCCCACCCTGACTCCCAAAAACACTCTCTCCTGATCCTTTCTGTTCTTGGAGTTGTCTGAGCTGAGCCTGGATGCTGTCCTTCTCTTTGCTTTGCTGATCAAATTGTTCTTGAAGGATGTTGTAATCATCTTTCTGCTGTTTCAGTTGTTCTCTGTGATGTCTGTCTTTTTCTTGAGCCTTTTTTATAGTGTCTTTACGAGATACCAGAGCCTCTTGAAGTTTTTTTTGAAGTTGTTCTTTTTCTTGTTCAAGAACTGAAATCCTTTCTTTAAGAGCAGACTTCTGACTTTCTTCCAGATTTGTCCGTGCTGAACTATGTTTTTCATTTTCTTCACCATCTTCTGGGCTTTCATTGCTTTCAGTTACTTTGTCAGGAATCATCTGATGCTCCATGATTTCATCTTTAATTGAAACAGTGTTTGCCTTACCTTGCAAGCTTTGCCTCATTTCCTCAATCACTGCCTGCAGTCGCGCTTCAGTAGTTTCTTTATCCTGCAGGTCCTTCCGGATGCTCTGCAACTCAGATTCCTTTTCAGAAAGCAGCTGAATTAGATAGTCCTCACTGGGCTGGTTTTCAAGGCTCACTTCTTTGCTGATCATGCTTCTCATGTTTTCTTCCCCTGCAGCTGCCCGAGACACTGAGGTTTCTGATTCTTGTTCTCTATTCAGTTGTTCTAATTCATTCTCCAATTTGGTAACCTTCTTCAGAAGCTCCTTCCTGTTCACAAGTGCTGCTTGCAGCTTCCGCTTTACTTGCTCGTTTTCTTTTCTCAGAAGTTCAACTTGATTTACTAATTCTTCCTTTTCTTTAATTGCTGGTTCTATCTCATTCTGCTGCTCGGATGCCCCACATTTCAGACACATATCTTTTGCTCCTAAGTTTTGTTCTTTTTCTTCCTGGGCTTTTAATAAAAGACTTGTCTGCTCCTTAAGACTCTTCAGCTCATTTCCTAGAGAAAATTTCTCTTCATTCAGCAGAACCATTTTCTCAGACATGCTGACACTGATCTCTGCCATCTGTTGGTCCTTTTCCAGCAAGGCTTGTTGCAGGCTCTCTATAGACCTGGTGTGCTCAGCAAGAAGCTGTTCTAGGCTTGCTGCCTCGTGTCCCTTTAAGGCTAACTTGTGGGAAAGCTCCTCCACCTCTGCTGTATTCTTCCTCAAAAGTTGTCCTAGATCAAGTACTTCACATTCCTTTGTCTCAAGCTGGCTTCTCAGATCCTTTATTTGCATGTCCTGGTCAGAAAGCTGAAGTTGTGCTTCATCCAAGTCCTTCTGCAAAGCTTCAATTTTTATATCCTTGGATTTAAATTCATTTTTAAGGCTCTGGATTTGCTCTCTTAGAAGACTGCTTTGACTGTCTGACAGTCTCTGCTTTTCTGAAAGAGCTAGATCTTTCTCCAGTTGTTTCACTTGCTCCTTCAGTTCTGTTATGGTAGAAAGTTCTTTCACCTGACACAGGAGCTGATCTTGTTCTTCAGTCAAAACAGACAATGTACTGTCAGAATCCTCTCCTTTTTTCCTGTATTCCTCAGCCAACTGGTTTAGCCTATTTATTTCTGCACATTTTTCTTCTAGATCCTTCCTAAATGATTCTTCTGATTTCTGCAGAATTATTTGCAGTTCTGCAATTTGATTTTGTAACTTTATCAGCTCTTGAGATTGAGAGGTACTAGGCTCTGGATCTGCTGTAGAAACTTCTTGCTTTGCCTCCACCTTACTTCTGCAGGGGACAGGGCTTCCCCAAGGCTCTTCTTGAAGACTGATTTCGTTTTTCTGAAGAAAGCCAATTTCCTGCATTTCTGTTTCTCTCAGTAGTGAGACACACTGTGTATCTGACACTTTCTGCTCTTTCCTCTCCAGACACTGTATCTGTGAATTCTCTTCCAGCTGGTTAGCTTCTGTTTGGCTGCCTGTAGACGTGTGGCCACTGGGGCCCTTGAGCTGGCTTTTCAGAAAAGTTATTTCTTCTTGGGCTTCTTTCAGTTCAAGCAGCAAAACTGACAGCTCTTTCTGTTTCTCTGTGGCAATATATTCTAGAATTCCAGGTGGATAACTTTCCTCAGTAAACTGCTTGCTTCCATTGGTAAAGCCATCTGTTCCTGCCTGAAAGAAAACAGCAGGTATCGTTTTCCCTTTGAATCTTGTGAAAGGGCCACTTTTGGAAGCATCTGCTTTCCACATTTTGTAGCTTTCTCAAGCTGGCTTTTGCAATAAATAGAAGCCTCACTAATAATAGGGAGACTCTGTCTTGGCAGTGGGGGGTGGACTAGGTGACATCCAGAGGTCCCTTCCAACCCCAACCATTCTGTGATTTTGTGACTTCGCAGGTCACTTCTGCTAATTTCAGTTTCTGAAGATCAGACCATAAGGGCAACTTCCTATTCCCTTTTTCCCCCTTCTCTCTTGATTACAAGATAGTGTGACTCTGAAGTGCATAGTTCTCCTGTGATTCTCACAAGCCCTCTAGTGTACTTATCCAGCCACATTTTTATGGCATCCTATTCATAGTCTTTGAACACGGAGGTTTTGTCCCCTATTCTATCTGTCCATTTAACATGAAGAAGAAGCAAGATAGAAGCCCATATTCCAATCTGTGTCCATGTCCAAATAGAAAGCATTAGACAAAGTACCTGAAACAAAGTGCTTGGCTTTTTCCAAATAACTATCTTAAGATTTCTTCCCATCCCAAAACAGATTACAAAAGAAAAGCAGTCACAAATCCTCCCCAGAAACCTTGGATCAACAGCCCACCAAATAAGTCAACACTGCCTTGTAAAGGCTGTTCATCAGTTTGGAGGGCAGAAACAATTTATGGGGAACCATTGAAGGAGAGCTGCTCTTAAAAAGTCTGCTGTCGTAATGCAGCAACCATTTTAAGTCACAGGAGATTAAAAAAAGCCAACTCTTTGGGGCTTTTAAACCAAAATAAAGTTTTCATATCTACAAATGCATACAATTCTGAAACCAAAAGGGTTTTGGACTACATTAGTACCTCAGAGAGCACGAAAGTGTCATCAAAAGGCTTTTGCACTTCAGAATTCCCCAGTTCTCCTGATACACCTAGTGATAAAAGGTACACTTGTCACCATCAGCGTAACGACTTGCAGGTAAACTCAGTAGGTGAGTGAAGGGACAATAAATGGGACTGGAGCTTCTATAGAAGGTGAGAAAAGAAAAAATAAAAAAAAAAGCAGCAAACCAAGCACACAAATAAACAACCCAGAGCCTGAGTCTATGCGGTGCATAGACATCCTGTTGTGGTTTAAGCCCAGCCAGCAATTCAGACCCTGCAGCTGCAACAGGGCTTTGTGCCAGCTCACTGTGTTTGCTGCATGCTGGCATCACCTGTACACAGCACTTCTGACCCCTGCAGAAGGACAAAGAGCAAAGAGACAAGTGAACCAGGTAATAGATTGGTTTGACTGGGGTTTTTTTCATGTGGGATGTGGGCAGGAACTAATTTTCGACACAAAAAGAAATTTACTGGCTTGCAGAGAGAAACATAGTTCTTCATTTTATCTTAATTCTCTTCTGTGCCTTACACATCAGTCTTTGCATCTACAAAAACAGTCCTTCAAACCCTCCTCTCCTTCTAACCTTAGCAACAACACCTTCTTTCTTCTCTTTTGGTATAGCCTACCCATCCCACATTAGAATGTTCTCTTCTACCTCATGTAAATCTTTTCTGCCTTCTGTAGATTATCATCTTTAGATTCTGACCTCAGAGCTCCTCTTTCTAAATAATTTTATGATTTGTCCCTGAAACTTCTCAAATTTCCACAATTTTCTTGTCACATGCTTTATTATGTGTCCTCACCTGTAGAAGCAGAAGAGCAGTCTACATAAGAGGCTGGAGCTTCCACAGTCTTCGAGTCTTGCAATTTTGCCTCAGCACCAATATTCTTATTCTGTGGGTTGAAGAAAAAACACTGAGCTTTGAGCCAGGATCCCGGTATGAGAAGACAGCTCTCTTAGCAGTCTACTGCTCTGCCAAGCTCTAAGTAAACCTATCAGTCCCAAACTTGGACACAACTCTGAAGCCTAAGGAAAATAAATAAATAAATTATAAAAAGGAGAGATTGGTTTTAAAGTTAAGCAGTAGACTAAGACGTATCTCACCAGATTAACATATCAATCGATGCCATGATTTAAGTAACTTTCTTCCCACCCTGAGATGATTTCTCTTCCATCTTCACTACTTCAAAGGGACTAACTACAGTATAGCCTACATAACCTTTCACTGACTGCCCAAGCAGAGAAGGTAAGAAGTCACATGTCTGTCAGTCTATGCCTCATTGCTCCAGCAGATAAAGAACCTAGAGTCTTCCCAATAAAGTTTTGTTAGGCTCTACCACACAAACAAACCAATAACCCCAGAAGAACCTTTTAGCTGCTAGATGTCCTTAACCTGGGTTTAGGTAACAACGTAGCTTGGCCTAAAGCCGTGGGTCAGGTGCACAAATGGTAGGAACAGCTGACCAAGTGTAAAAATTTAAATACAAGCTATTTAGCTGGACTCTTTTTTATAATGAATACATTGAAATGGACAGTTCCAGGGTTGTTTTCATAGACCCATTTTCAACTTAATCCACCTTGTTCCAGGTGATTCATATGCTAAATAACCTGTTTTTTCCACTGTCTATAAAGGGGCAGTAGAAAATAGTTGAAATGCTTGTATCTGCCCTTGAAAAGACTACGTGTGGGTGTGTGCATATTCCCACTGATCTACCAGCTCACAGCTTGACTGCAGGCAGTTGGAAGGTAAGGGTCTGAGTCAAGCAGGATGAATGACTCAAAATGTTTCTACAGTTCCAGTGGGTCCCAAATATCAACCTTTACCTCAAAACTTCACAGTAATATACACACCCTCTGATAGAGAGGAATGTATCAGATAAAACACAGCATTAAGCTTTCCCCTGTGGACAGGATGGGCGAGCAGAGCAGGCTGCAAAGAGCCAGACCTTGCTCTATTGCTAAAAATCAGTTCCACAGCAAATCCTCAGGAGATACACTGAGGCTGTCATCTCCCTCCCCATGCTGAGGGTAAAGCCAAGCAGCAGGTTCCTAATCCTGCATTCTTCCCAACAACAGCCTGACTGCATTTGTACCTGCAGCTGGACATGGCGGAGCAGCACAAGGACAGTGCCCACCTGTCTCACACTCTTAGAGCACACAGCTCCCCCCAGCCGGCCCGAAAGGCATCTCATATAATGACAGCTGAGCCTTTGGAATTGTATTTCCAGAGACCTGTCTCAGTTTAGCCCATGGGTTTGCTGAAAAACTAACTCACAAGAGGCAAAAAACAGCACAAATATGGATTGGGTAGGTGAAGGACACAAGAAATCCACACAGCCAGCAAAGGGAAACAGAGTCTGTTACAAACACAGTGCAAGCAGTATTTGGAAGCTATTTCTGTCTTTCACCATTAATCCATTTAATAATAACCTTCCAAAGAGGATTGATAAAGAAGACCATGACAGATTAGCTGTTTTTAAGTCCAGTCCTTGACCTAGTTTAGTTTTAGCTTATTTCAGCTGCTTAATGATTACCTGTTCTGCATCTTCTGTGACCATCACAGCTTCCTGCTGAGGCTCCTGGAGAACAAGCTGTAAATGGGCTATTTCTGAAACATTCAAACAAAAAAAAATTTCTTTGAAAATTAAGACTGCATTAGACAGAAATGGGATATTCTACCAAGAGCTTCAGAGAAAGGACACATGTCTGTTAATAACACTTAATGTAGTGGAGATACATAACACTGTCATTGGATAATGTGGGTTTGGTTTTTTAGAGGCAACCACATAACCAACATGCTGTTTTAAGCAGCTTTTAGAGAAGAACAATTGTTGTCATACAGACATACCTGAAAGACAGGTAATAGAGATTCAAGTTTTAAGAAATATTTTTATAAAGGAGAGGAAAGAAAGAACTACTGTAGCAAAATGTTTCAAATTTCATTTGGAAAAAGTGAAATGAGAAATTGCTATAAATGTGCAAGAAAAACACATTCCGTAATTCATCTCAGTTCTAATTAATGTTTTAGGATAGGACCCAGTAAAGCAACGAATACTATGTCTTCCCCAGAAACACCAACTTAGAAGCATTAAAAAACAGGCCCCATTTTTGTAGACACGTTAACTACCAATGATGGTATGAAAAATATGTTAATATATATGCAAAATAAAATTCAGGACCAAGCAACACAGTTCTCTTAGGGGTACAAATTTCTGTACTTTTCACTTCTGAGCACGCAGAGAAAACACACATACCATCAACATACAGTACAAGGTTTTCTTCTGTACACCTTTAAACACTTTTCTAAATACAATTGATTATCCAAAACTGCATTTGCTAAGTATTACAGAAGTTGAGGAAGCTCAAATGAATCAGTGAATTCCAACAATTGGAAGACAGTCTGTTTTCTGTGATAATGGCTTTCCTTTACTATTCACACTACACTGTAGTCTTTCCACCAAGTGAACTGTGGAAAGCCTCATACAATGTTCCCTTATGCAGCAGGAGGAGAGACCTTCAATCACACAAAGAGCTGCTTCAAGAAAAGGTCAAGGAATTCATATGGATGTAAAGAGAGTTACAGATATTCTGGTATAATGCACTGCTAAGCCCATGGAAATGGAAAGAGTACAAGGATTTTGAGAATCTTTACATTTCAAACAATGACAGCTTGAAATTTGAAGGCATTTATTGAGGTCTGCTTGAAAAGCATCAGAAATTGCAAAATATAAGGTAATTATCTACAAATCCTTATTTCATTCTATTCAAGTTACAAATGGATTACAGTGGGCAGTTTTAGGCATCCTACTTTAGTTAAGACTGACAACTCATGGGACAAAAATGAGTAACAAAATACTTAGAACCTATAGAGCAGACTTAAAGGATGATGATTTTCTATGTTTCATTTGATATTTTGGTAGTTTTTTATAAGAAATTACATCACCCAGTGTTTGAGATCTAAAAAAATGTCAGCAATCGAGTGTTCAACACACCCACTGGAAACAGAACTACAACAACAACAGCAGCAGCTTGTTTTGAAGGAAACAGGCAGCTAAACATGTATTGGGAAAGATGTTTTCAGTAACATGATAGTGAAGCTCTGCATTTTTCAGGTGGAATTCCTTTCAGTAGAGGGAGGAGCTGCTTTTTAAGAAAGCGGATTAAAGTTTTTCAGGTGCATTTTGGATGTCCTCAATTGTAACTTGATAAACTGGATTTCTGTAAGGCCTTTGATACGGTCTCCCCAACACCCTCGCAACTAAATTGCCGAGATATGGGTTTGGCAGGTGGACTGTTGGGTGGGGTAAGGAACTGGCTGCATGCAAAGAGTGGCAGTCGACGGCTCAACATCCAAGTGGAAACCAGGTCCCACAAAAGTCCATACTGGGACTGGTACTGTTTATTGTCTGAACTGCTGACAGAGGCAGTAGGATGGAGCGCACCCTCGGCACACCTGCAGGTGACACCAAGCTGAGCGGCTGATTTTGTTGGGGGGGATGTGATGCCATCCAGAGGCACCTGGACAAACCTGAGGAATGCACCCATGTGGCCCTTGTGCAGAGCAAGGTTTAATAAGGCCAAGTGCAATGCCCTACACCTGGGCTGGGGCAATCCCCAGTATCAGCACAGATTGCGGGGTGGACGGATTGAAAACAGGCTACAGAGGATGACCTTGGGATTCCGGTAAAGTAGAAATTGGGCAGGAGCTGGCAATGTGTGCCTGCAGGCCAGAAAGCCAACCGTATCCTGGGCTGCACCAAAAGAGGTGTGCGCAGCAGGTTGAGGGAGACAATTGTCACCCTCTTCTCTGCTTTTGTGAGACCCCACTTAGAGCACAGTGTCCACTTCTGGGGTTCCCCTGTACAAGACAGATGTGGATCTGTTGGAGTGAGTGCAGAAGAAACCACAAAAATGATCAGAGGGCTGGAATATGTCTCCAGTGAAGAAAAGCTGAGAGAGTTGTGGTTGTTCAGCACGGAGAAGAAAGGCTCCAGGGAGGCCTTACTGCAACCTCTCAAGAGGGCTGCGTCTCTCTGGGTTGCCCAGAGAAGCTGTCAGTTGTCCCATCATTGGACATGTTCAAGGTCAAGTTGCTTGGGGTTCTGAGCTACCTGACATGGTGAAAGATGTCCCTGCTCAGGGCAAGAGGGATGGACCAGATGATCTTTACGAGTTCCTTCCAACCCAAACCATGCCACGATTCTAAACAACATCTGGAAGTCCATTAAAGACCTGCATCTCTCAGATCATGGAACAAAAAAAGAGAAAGAAGATGTTCTAGGACTGTAGAAGTCTGGTTTATTGGTGATTGTTCCCCCACCAGGATTCTTATTAAGAGCTTCTATCTTTGAATGACAGGAAGCAAAAGGAATCTATTTCTCAAAAATCAAGACAGCCTACTGTCATAGTGCACTAGACCCTAAAGTAAACACAAGAGAATCCATTGTTTTTGAATTCCGACAGAGTTGTGATATTGCTGCTACCAGTCTACATGACCAGACACTCAAAACGAATGAAATTGACTGGGCTTTTTTTATATGGGCTTATATATGGGCCACTAACTGTTTCAGCAAAAACTATCCCTCCCTCAAGTATCATCTGCAGATTGTCAGCATTTTGTACCTGGGAAAGCTACCATTTCAGATGTATCTTATTTTGTACAAACTAATTCTAGAATGATTCTTAAATATATTAAGAATATTAAAATAGGTAAGGTAATCATACAACCTTCTGAATTCTGTCTTTCCAAGTTTTCTGTGGGTAGGAATGAAGTCTCATTCTGGTCTTCCTGATCTATTATTTTTTCCTGTGAAGTTGATTCATCCTGTTTAAACAGGAGGGGAGAAAGATAAATTTTAATACCGTTTATAAATACATATTAGTCTTTGATCATTTGGTTAACTTTTAAAAAAAAAAATCAATTGGCAACTTTTAAATTACACAAATTGACTTCTACTTCTTTCCAGGCTTCTATAGTCATAGAATGCCCACCCTTCAGCTGAGAGAACTAATAAAAGCCTTTGTCAGGCAACGCCTGACAAAAAAAAAAAGGAATTATAGACATTTAATTTGACTTCAGTTTCAAAATATACCAGAAAAATTAACGCAAATCATTTGAAAACATCATACCTGCTGCTTCAGTTCAGAGAGTTGCACTTGTGGCTGAGATTTCAGCTCATCCTGACAGCAGACAAATTCTTCAGACTTCTGTACAAGTTCATCTGACAGAGGGGAAAAAGGGGAGTTAATGTGTGTTCTTGTCTTTTTTGCCAAACTACATCCATTTTACACACATGCACAACAGTTTACGAAATCCCTTATCTCTTCAGCTCTGGGCCATAAAGAAGCTGCAAGAAAATCAATTTGAAATAAGAGCTTGAGGCAAGATCAGTGTCATTCTTTTTAACACAGGTCTATGGGGAAAATGGTAGTTTGCTTTTCTTGGTTGTTTTATTTAAAATTTCAGTAGAAATTCAGACTGTGAAGAACGTGGTTCATCTGAAAAGGACTTACATATGTTGATGGAAAAAAAACCCAACAAATCAATAAAATCAACTAAGAAATACATCCAGCTCAAGAAATCCATAAGCCTCAAAAGACAAGAGGCTGGGACAATACACAAGCAAAGCACCACATGTGCTGCCCCACACTTCTGCTCCTCTTGCAGCTGCCAAAGACAGAACAGTGGGATCCAATTAGAACCCCATAGTTTGAGACAGCACCACCACTCCCATGTTCTTGTGCAATTAGGAATTGTTATACCAGCCATTCTTATGAGCTGCTATAAAAACTAAGCCAAAGAGAAGGCGACCCAGTGATACTCAGGCTCCTGAGAACCGTGCTTGCTCACCCAGTGGTCTGTGTGTTGTAGCTCCATCTTCCACAGATGGCACCAAGAGTTGGCCAATGTCCTGTTTTGGCTGGTCCTTCTCAGCTCTGAGCGCAGCACGACCACATTGCAGCTCTTGCTCAGACACCCTAAGGCAACTGATCAGACGGTTTTTGTCTTCCACCTCCAGCCTGTGTTCCTGTTCCAGGTCTTTATACTTCATCTCTAGCTCAGCTTGTGCTCTTCTTGCCTCCTCCAGCTGTTCTGAGAGACATTGCACCTCCTCCTGCAAGCGATGGGAAGACAGCTTCCTCTCAGCTAGTTCCAGCTCCATCTTCTCCCTGAGATCCTGAGACCCTTGTCTCTCCACATTTAGTGCATCCCTCATGGAGCTCAGATCCACTTCCATCTTCTGGCACTGATCTAGGAGTGTCTGTAAAGTGATACAGAAATTAATTTCTCTCTCAGTTAGTTAAATACCTTGAAAAAGCAAAGTACCTGAACTATATTTTAAGATTTTCAATAAATCCTTTTAAAATACCTGAGTAGCAGAAGGGAGGAAACAAATATGTCAGAAATTTCAATTTATTATAAAGAAACTGCCCCACTATTTGGAAATTGCAAGAAAGCAATGCTGGGAGAAAGAACTCCTCGCTGCGGTAAAGAAAAGGTAAGTCTTGATTTAGAGGAGGGGAATTTAGAGGAAAGAAGCAATAGAACAGTGGCCAGGAGTTCTCATTCAGAAGAAAGCAAACTTGCCAAAAAGGGGAGGAAGGGCTACAACAAATGAGGGAGAACTTAACAACTGCAGAGAATTAAAAAAGAACAGAACAAAAGTGTGTATGTGAAAGGGGAATGCTGAAATATGAATCTGGTGGTAACAGAGGGCTCCACACACTATCCACTGCTTTAAGGAAGATCTCAGAAGGCTGGTCAACACTGACCAGAGATTAAAGGTGACCATGAGACAGAAACAGACCTTACACTTGCCAAGCTCCTGTCGTCAAACTTCCTCCTCCTGGACCTATGGATGGTCAGCATAGCTAATTTCAGGAGGAGTCTGATGAGGAGCTCCTTTTACTTTATGGGTAGGAAGAGAAGCTTCAGCTACATGGCCTCAAGTTTGTACCTATACCAGGTTGCCTTCAGACCACAGAATGTATGAAGGAAGTCAAAGACGCTGAGGAGGAGTCAAGGAAGCCCAACAACCATGTCATGTAGATATCCATGCCACCACCCCATGATACACCCTGCTGAGCAATGCAGTCAGTAGTGAGTACAAGTCAGCTCACTGAGGTTCTTTACCTCTTCCTGGTAGTAAGAGGACCCACCATTGTGCCTGGCTGGGACACAGAGGAAAAGAAATTATGTGGGGCACAAGTATGTAAAAATGATCCAAGTGAGGTTCAGCATTAGACTGGCTGGAGATCATGCAGCCTGCAAATATGAGACTGATTCAGTGTAAATCTCTTCTAAAGGGATGGAGAATTTTCAGAAGTTCAGATATTGGAAAAGTTGCTCTATCTGCAAGTCAACCTTTTAAGAGGTTGTGTACTTACTCCTGTTGCGAGGAGCACATGTATGAACAGACTTGATCTCGTCCTCTTCACGTTTGGAACTGATGAAGTGAGAGCCAATCCCACTTCACAAGTAGTGTCACCATATAAGCAAGGTCTCAGCAAGACATACCAAAGAATATCTGTTTCTGCTCCGATCTGGCCTACACACTGCAGGCCATAAACACTGAGGCTTCAGCAGCACCACATTAGGCACTTTGCTTTCGGCAAAGGCTTGTGTATTTGGCTTTGAAAGTACAGTCAGCAATATAGGTATGAATAGATGTAGACCTGTCCACTTGCCCAGAACCTGGATCACTAGAGCTGGCAGCTGCAGCACCCCGTTGTCTGGCTGTACCTGCTGCAAGCTGTGCACACAGTCCTGCAGCTCTAACACCTGACCTGAGGGAGGCCCCAGCTGACTTCATGACAGAAACCTGATGCAAAAAAACCCCTCATCTGGTAACTTTGGAGCTACTGACAAAGGGCCCACCCACCACACACACACAGAGTAAAGAATAAAAAGCATGACCAGGTACCTGGTTTTGTTTTTCAGCAGTGTGTAATTCCTGCTGCAGCAATTCTACCACCTGAGTTCGTCCTAACAGAGCTGCTTCCTGTTCCTCGAGCTTTCTCTGGAGTGCACGCAGGTTCTGTGAGAGAGACAAAGCTGTTCCATAACTGGGGAGGCTAATGTAACTTTATAGATTCCCAGGTTTCACTGATATACCTGGTTTTTCTAACACGGTTACTTTAATAGCCTGAATTACTTCATTTTTGTTGACACCAATTCTGAAGCTCTGCTGCAGTAGGAGGAGCTCACATTGCTTCATGAACAGGGAACTGAGGCACAATAATTTAATACTTTTTTCAATTGTTCTTTCTCTTCAACTGATAGGAAACCAGCAGATTGAAGCTAGGACGCTAAGTCCCAACTAGCATTCTAGAAAACTCCAACCAACCAAAGCATCTTCCTTCTTATCCCTTCTGAGGTACTTTATGAGAACTGTTCTTTCAGGGTGTCTTCTGGTAAAATTCCTTTTCCTTGCTCCTCCCATGATATGATTATTATATCAAATATACCTGTTGCATCTCTACTTCTAGATCTGACGGGACGACCATCTTGAGCAATTCAGCTTGATGCTGCTTCACATGCTCTTCCAAGAGAGCTTCCTTCTCCTGAATCACTTGCTGCAGAGAACTCAGCTGAAAATACAAGCCACAAAATCAAAACGAACTAACAAGGTTATGAACCTGACAGACACATAGGCTTGCTTTCAACAAGCATATTGTGTGTGTGATGGAGTTTTCAGCTTGACAATCCTTCACATCACCTTGGTCAAATGGTATTTTTACCTGGTGTCTTTATCCTACTAATATGTATATAAAAACAGATATTTCAGATCCCAGAAAGCAAAAAGCACAGAATTTCATCTACAAAGATGGAGAATTACTACATAACTAACAGTTCATAAAACTTCTAGGGTTTTAATTGTATACGATGCAGCCCAATTCGCAGTTCAAAAGCTAAACCTGCAATTCAGAGTATTAACAAAAATTTTTCCATAAATAACTACAACGTAACATTAAAGCTGTTACATTCTGTGATAGGCAGCTGCCCTGCACACCCACAGCAGAACAGAGGCAGGTGATGGCAGGCCTGGCAGCTGGAAGAACACTCTACCCCTGCTACTGCAAAACCCATCTCAGAACAGCAAGGGCAGACAGGCAAGAACCAAAATTCTGACTCAGAGGAAAGGACACCCTATCCAGGCCCTTCCAGGAACTGTTCCCCTCCTCCTCAGAGAGCCATCAGTACCATTGTCCAAGGGTGAAACCCATCTTTTACCTGCAGAGCACCTTTTGCACCAAGGGTGGTTCTGGCCTGGGGGGTAGAGGATGGAGGGCTGGTGAAGATCATCTGGGGATCGTGAAAAACTTATGTAATGTTTAGAGGAGGAACCAAAGGCAGTGAAATTGATGGACCTGAGTGATTTGAGGAGGAACAAAACTGAAAAAACTGAGGTAAGGGAATTGAAAACCAGCTATGTAAGCACTGTACTATTCTATCATACTAGTCTAAGAAGTGAGATGGGAAACACAGACTGATGAATAGCAAAAAATGTCTGTACCTGTGCTGCATACTTGATTTCAGCATCTTTCAGATTCACTTTGGCTACAGCCAGCTGTTTCTTCAGGTCCTGAACAGTCTCCTCTCGCTCCCTGAGCTGCTCTTTCAGTACTTCCACTTCCTCTCTGTGCCCTTCACTTGTATTTTCATTTTTCTGACATTGCAAGAGGAAACAAGTGGGAAAAAGAGAAACAGAAGAAAGGAAACTTATCAGTATTACTAGTTAATAAATTAAATAAATTAATTAATTTTTTAAAAGACAATACAGTGCTACTGCACTCTTGACTCCTAATCGGATGCTTATTTTGCTACACTGCTTCATTTCCTAACTTTACATTTCTTTTGTTTCTTTAAATGAAGTTGTCCTATGTTAGGTAACCATTTTCCCTATTTTTATGTAGATATGCTCGCTATATAAACTAAGGAAAATTAGGTTATTAAATACATTATAATACATAATTTATGATATGACTATCCTGATTTATGAGGCTTTTTAACATCACAGATTTCTCTAATACCAGCAATAAAAGCATTTTAAAATTGGCTATAGAAGAATATTCTCCATGTGACAAAGGGGCAGACATTCTAGACTATAGAAAATGCCCATGGAAATCTCTTTAGACTACGGGATTAACAGCAATGAAATTATTAGATATCAGCAAAGGGAACAGGCAAACAATTACCAGTTCTTCTCCGCTCTGAAGCACTTTAATCCTCTGTTTATGACTATGAAATGTAAACAACATTTCACAAAAAACATGTGCTTAGGCTGTGTCTACTTGGACAACCCAGCACACTACACCTGCACTCTTCTCTCTGCCTCTCAACCACCTGGGCAGGCCTCTGAACCCACAGCTGTGCCTCACACCTGGGTCAGGCCAGGTCCCTCACACCATCCGTCACTGAGCACAGAAACCCGTTCCACATTCTCATCTCAGCACTTCCAGCTACTGTGAGCACTCAGTGCTGGGTGTTTTGTACTGAATATATATAAAATGCATCTCTTTCATTTTATTTGTGACAGGTATTGGGTCAAATACCACCAATAACACAAGAATTCTACAGAGTATTTATGTCCTTAAACCTATTCTGAAAAAATTATGAAGGCTTTTAGAAGTACTTATAAAACAGTGTAATAAGAATAAGAGGCTACTGTTCCTTAAAAGATGTTTCATCTACAGAGAAGGTCTTTGGCAGGAAGTGGAACAGACAGACAAGGAAGCTTCAACTGCACTTAAGTTTAGAAATAGAACAGGACAGAAAAATAAAGATCAGAAATGCAGGAAGCTCTAAGAAGCCAGGGATATAACTTATAAGACTGGGGCAGAAGAGCTGCTGGGGGGGAAGATGGGTGGATTAGATTGCTTACTTGTAATTAGCTCTCAGGATTGGTATTTAGTCGGATTTGGAAAAGCTTCTTATACTGGCCATTACACAGAGTGCCACAATTAAGGACAGTAGCACAGCCATAAAGTTCCCAGAGCTTTTAAATATTATGTTTCTACAAAACATATAAGCTCTTATATCTGAACATCATTTATCTTTACCCACTCTAAAAGTTTGAGAGGAGCCTCAATTGCTCTGTATGCAAATACTATCTGATAGAAAGAGATAAGCTGATATTTCCATTCTTTTCAAAATAAGGCACTCTGCCAAAAGCCCAGGAAGCAACAGTACTAATTAGATATTTAAAATACAGCCTTCCCATAGGGCCCACATCATAGAGAGGAAAAAAACAGCCCTTTGCTAATGTTCAATACTTCAGCACAACATGCAACCCTAACCTAGAATTTTCACCTTCAAATGGCAAGGGTAACTGTCTAGGAAATACCCCCACTACTCAAGACAGCGTTTACTTGGAGAAATAAGTGTAAATAAAGTACTCTGTAGCTTCTCGGTAGGTCTAACCTTGCAAAAAAGAAGCTAGTGGTTTCTGGGTCAAATACATAACATTGCAGGCAACTGCCCTAACATAATTTCAAACTGTGTTCTAACCCAAACCAAATAAGGCAGTGGTCCACTGGAGACTGTCTCAAGCCCTCATTCCTCTAATTAGAAGGCCATTTTTCTTAATGGCTAATTTACATTCATCCATTCACCAGCATTATCCTTTAACAGTTCTCCCACTTTCTTGATGCTCACCTTCCTCATAAAACTGTAGAAAAAAAAAGACGCTTCCTCTCTGACTTTGACTGACTAAATAACCAAGCTATTTGAGTGTCTCTCAAGTGCAGCTGCTAACGTGATGGGAGAACAGAAAGTCTCTTGCTGCACTCAGAATTTCTCTTTCCTGATTCCAAGTGAGCAGAACATGACAACACTTCACACAAGGCCTTGCCACTCTCAATAGAATAGCTAGAACAGTATTTTAAAAAGATATGACTTCTTTTTCAAATCTATATTGCACCAATTAACTGATGATCAGCTTTCTCTCATTTTGCCTGCTTTGTCTGATAAATTTGAATTTTGAAGCAAGAACACTCACCAGTTCTCAACAGCAAGTCTACACAAACTCATATAACAGCAAGTGGCTGTTACACACACATGCTGCATACAGGAAAGCTAAAAAAGAGCCTCAGCACCAGCACAGCAATGCCAACTGACACAGCTAAACAGCCTCCATGGTCTCCACTGGCCTCTGCAGCCAAGGAACATCGTTCATGACCTTGCAGCATACAGTGTCATGATAGCAGAAATGCTCAATCGTGCACTTGTTAAATTTTGCTGTATTTTTCTGTTATGTCAATCCTTGAGATCATCCAATTCTTCATGTATGAAACCAGATGGTGCTTTGCACTGAGAAGGATTCTCAGGTTGGTATTGGGAATTACAGAAGCACATTTCTATGATTTTGTCATGCTCCTAATCAAAAATAGTCAGCACAAGTCATAGAACCAATCTTCGCTTTGTTAGTAGTCACCTTTCATCTGACAGCCCTCACATGTACCTTTCATTGTTTCCTACAATATTTTAATATTTTTTCAATGTCTGAAATAACTTTATGTTCTCTGGTTTAATGAACATCATCTGGCGTCTGGAAACCATTTTGGACTTATATCCCCTTTCCCTTGTGTAATATTACCACCTTTTTAAAGAAAATGTTGTTCTGCTGATCACACAGTTAAGTTTTCAAAAGTCACCAGCTCCAATGGGAGCTTCTGGTCAGTAGCTAACAGCCTCTTTAATGTCTTCATAGAGGACACTTCCCCTTTAGTTTTTACCTAGTGTTACACAATTATGGTTTGTCAACCATAAAACTTTATGGTGGCTCAGGAAGCTCCATGACTGGAAGAAATATATATATATTTTTTATATTTAAATTGCTGCCTTCCAGTTTCGATGACCTCCTTACCACTTCATTCTTGTACTCCAGCCAACTTACGCTGTACTGACATGACAGGTAACATTTTGAAGCTCATAGCTCAGACAGACACACAGTTTCTGCAGGAAAGAGCTTGGCTACAGTGGATTACCAAAGCTATGCAAAGGGAAGCTAGCCCCTGCCCTTGAGGAGATCAAGTTGAGCAGTCCAAGGGCATCTGCAGTACAAGGAGCTGGACGGACAAGCTTCCTACAGCACAGGCATAGACGTCCTTGCTGGAACTATAAACACCCTGCTAGTAAGACAAATAGGCCCTGCTGGCTCACTGTGACCTGAAGCATCAGGCAGTACCAGGTTATCAACAGAAGCTACATCTTTTAAGTGGCCCTGTTCTCCCAACCTTGGGATACTCCAGCTCTTCTGCTGAGGCCTGTGTAGGCAGTGGTGATCCTTTCTCTGTCAGCTCCTCGATGCGTTTGTTCAGAGAAGCCAGTTTGGCTTTGGCTTGAAGTTTAAGTTTCATCAGCTTCGCATCCGCAGCCTCTCGCTCTTTCTGTAGGAGAAGAACACAAATTGACTGCACCTCAGACTCCAGTGCTGTTACCCAAGAAGCATTACTTTGAAAAGCTACACAACTTGTCAGTCTGCCATAGTCTGTTTAACTCTGCCTCTCCAGTAACAGCACTATTAAAAACCTATCTGCAAAACAAGTTTGTTCTGAAACACTACACTTACCAAAATTGTAGCTTCTACCCCAGAACTTCCTTTCAATGGACAGAGCACTCAGGGACTTCACCCAGCAGTGAATACAAACTCAGTTTGACTTCCTCTGCTATATGCAGTCCCTTAGAACTATCTCAAGCAACCACACTGCCACCATACCTCAGGGGTAGGCAACACGTACCTTTGGGAATGTGCCATAAAACCACTGGACTAGTGGATGAGTGCAGCACAGGCTAGCCTGCGTCAAACACCCTGAAGCAGGGAAAGAACAACCTCACACAAGGCATCAGTATTTATTAGAGCCCCTGGGAATCTGCATGGTCCTCAAAGGACTCTGAGACAAAATGCTGTGTAACTTGGATGTAACTTATCTGCTCCAGACTAAATTAACCCAATCATACTAACAAAAGATATCCTGCATCGCTTGGGTTAGGGTCCATTCTTCAAATTCCAATTCCCTGGAACTGATGCCATTCATCATGCAGGTATCTCATGTTTAAAAAAAACCCAGAGACTGGCTTGCACAGAAAACTGAAGCAGCATTTTATTCTTGGTCCCCAGAGGAAAAAATGGTACCTTGAGTACAGTTTCTTTTTCCTGGAGCAGAGCATCCTTTTCTCGAATCAAATCCTTCAGCTGAACAACTAGCTTTTCTGTTTGGGCTAGGCGCTCCAACAGCTCCTCAGGTGCCTCCTCCATGCTTTCTGCTTCTGACTCCAAAGCTTGTACCTGAAACAACAAAATGAGTGTTCTGAAGGAAAAAAACCTATAAATAGCCTGCAGCAGAGCATCCACACGGTATCTTCAGCTCCACTTGTAAATGCTACATTCTGTCCCTTGCAGGCATTTCATGGAGCCTGTAGAAATATACAGCTCAATGAAACCAGGAGGAAAGCTCAGAGAACTCATAAGCCAATACAAAAAAACAGAGTACCTTGCTGACCACCACAGAACAAATCTAAAATGAGAGGCATCCTCACAGAGTATCCACTGTCTCAATACCAAAGGGCAGCACAGAGATGAAGCCTCCCACTGTCACCCAACCATGCAGGGCTTCCCTTTCTGCTACACACAATCACTAGTACTGTTAAAAGTCTTTCTTCACCCTAATTCCAGTCTTTCCCTAGGATCACCTCGAGATGTGGAAACTGAAGAGATTATGATCTGCCCAACAGAAATGCTGACTTAAGAGATGAGGAGTAGGAGAAAAGCAGAGTGGAATGACAGCTCAGTCTAGTACTCAACAAGGAAGAAGCAGGAGACAGTTCTCACTGCAGTCTAATGAACCACACTCCCCAAACTAATTGTCAGTAAGATCTGAAAGTCTTTAGATAACACTGTACTTACAGCAATAGATGGTTCAGTAACTGCATCTCCATCCTCCCCAGACAGCTCTTGTAAAACAGTACTTGCTAAACCTGACAAACGGCTCAGCATCTTGAGCCTAAAACAAAACCAAGAGTCAGAATACAGTTGCAGAGTCAAAACTGCTATGAAGAATAAGCTCCCTCATGCTGATCTGTAATGCTACAGCAGTTGGTGACCAGGCTTGCAGGGAATTTGTCTCCTTTGCCAAGAGAGAAAAGCCAAAGTAAAACCTCAGGAAAAAAAAAAAAAAGTCACGTTAACAGGAGCAGCCAGACCCTCTAAACATTAAAGCAGAGGATGTGCTGGTGTCAAGATACACAAAGATTCCTTCGCTGCTCTACATGTAAATACATTTTTATACCAAATGCCAAGTCACCCTCATAGTTTATTCTTGATCTTTCTTAACAATGACATTACAGAGCCATGATCTGTTCAGTTTACTGAAAAGAAGGGTGGTTGTTAAATGAAGTAATTTCTCTACAGGCCAAACATGGCCCATAACATAAAATCAGCTTTCTGCTAGTACGTAGTGGAAATAATGGACTGAGCCTTGACGTTTGCTACACAAATGCAAGTGTGTCACATTAGAGAGATGATGAGACCTCTGCATGTCACATACGGGACAGGACAGGACAGGATCTCGTCATAGGAGTATAGTCCGGAGAGGACATATATTCCCTGGCTGCAGCTTTGCATATCTTCTTTCCTTTTCCTTGAAATTCAGGAACCAAATTAATCCAGCAAATGGAAGTGAAGAGCCAAAAAACATGCAGCGGTACCAGCCAGCAACATATAGCTTGTCATTCTGGGGAGAGCAGCAAATTAAATTCTCCATTATTAACTGAGACAATGGCATGCACTCTATCTCAGTAAATTCATCAAATTCGAATGAGCCTTTGATAAGCCAAAGTATAGAGTTGCCAACCAGAAGGATATCAATAGGCTGGAGAAAAAAGATGGATAGAAACATCGTGAAGCTCAGGAAAGGCAGAAGCCTATGCCTGGGATGGGAAAAGCATGAGTGATACAGGCTGAGGAGCAAGTGGCTGTACAACTGTGCTGCAGAAGACAAGCTCGAGGTGTTGGTGGCCAAGCTTGGCACAAGCCACCAGTGCACTCACAGCAAAGGACAGACATACACTGAGCTGTATTGGTAGGACTGCAGGCAGCAGGTTGAGGAAAGCAATTATTCCTCTCTATTCACACCTGTAAGACTTCATTTGAAGTAGAGTGCCCACTTCCAAAATACTGAATCAAGTACAGTATAGAGCCCCCTGGATGACTGGGGATTGGGCTACAAGGCGTATGGAGAGTATAAGAATGCTGGGCTTGTTCAGCCCTGAGAACAGCAGGTGAGGAGTGGGATACAATTGCTCTTTTCCCTACACCCACCTATAAGGGAGCTAAAGACAGAGCCACACTCCTCTTACAAGGTCCACATAAGATGGACATGAGGCAGAGGACACAAATCACAGCATAATTTCAATCAGGGAAAAAAAAGTACCGGGAAGATGTTAAAATACTGGGATTAGGCCAGTATTAGGCTCATAGTCTAGTATTAGGCTCATAGCAACCTGATCTGATTTTTGATGTTAGACATGCTAAGAGCAAAGGATTTGACCACCTGAACTCCCAAAACCCCTTAAGAACCACAGAATCGTCATTCTAGTGTGCTATAAAAAGAGGTCACATGTAACGTTTGACAACTCTTAATAGAAAGAAAAAGGCCACAGAATCGTCCATGCCTGTAAGTGGCAAAATCATTTGTACAATTACAGAAGCTCCAGTAGTGCAAGCTGAAACTAGGAAAACTCCCATTAGCAATATGACGAAGTTTACACTATCAAAACTATCTCCATCAAATGGAATATTTTAATATGACAAGATGTCTCTGCCTCACTAAAAGTAGGCTTCTAAAGCTGGCTACACAGACTCCTGACCTCTGTCTTACTAAGCAAATCTTTGGCCTTAGATTGCCATTTAAACGTGTGAAAATATTGACACTGGAAAGGAGCAGTGAGTTACTTTTCTGCAGCAGTTGCCTGATTTTGCAGAAGTAGAAAACATGACAATACACATTAGAGCCTCAAAAGCAGAAAAGCGCATGTGTACACTCACCTGCTTTGTGCTCTAAGGAGCTCATGGGTCTGCTGATTCAGTAGTAAGGTTTCCAAGGTAGAGCAGTCACACACAGGTCTTTCATGCCATTCCCTTCTATCTCTTCAGTACTGACAGGCTGCATGAACCAAGACTTCTGATGGAGAGATAAGCAAAAAAGAACAAAAAGAGAAGAGGAAAATAAATTATCCAGTAGAAAATAAATAAGCCCATCCTTCATCCTACACAGTACACTCCAGGACTGTTAGTGCATCACTTGCAATAAGTATAAGAAGTGAAAAGTCTTCTCTGTTTGGGAACATGGATTTGCAGACATGCCCTGGTTTCTCACACTGCATAGCATGAGCTTAGTCTCTTCAGCCGACGGAATAAAACACTCGAGCAGCAGTTGGTGTAGCAAAAAGACATGCAGCAAGAAGCCAGGCCTCAGACAGGCTCCTGCAAAGAGCTCTAGGGGATGCAGCTCCTCCAGAAGCACAGTCAGAATACCAGGATTGTTCACATTCTGCAACAACACAACAATCAGTGAAACAAGTCCTGGTGCTTTGCTCACTTCTCAGCTGGCCCTGGGGGAGACTGCAGCATGGAATTCCAGAACAGTCCAGCTTTACAGTTCCTGCTAGGGAGATTTCCTCGTTGACGACATCAACTGCTCATCAAGGTGGTAATGTGAGATACTCATTTAGAGACCTGGAATGTCTGGAATCCATTATAAGAATAATAACATATTTATAGTTTATCAAACCATCACTCCCACGATGCCCCAATGAGGAACCGAACCTGCTGTCTTGGCAGTGGTGCATTTTAGAAAACAGCCATCCAAATGCAAGAAGGCCTCTTTCTAACTGTCTCCAATACTTGAAGAAGATGGTTCTGATCTTCCAACTGAGCATTAGGCCACAGCTTCTAAAGTCACAAATGCACAGTATGTGGCTGGGACCAAAAGAACCAATAGATTAATTAATAGAAGAGGTATTAGAAATGTGAAAAAGAATCAGAACCTAGGCATCTGCATGGGCCTCAGCACATATCTGCATGCTACAGGTATTAACAATTTCAAGCACGCATACCTGGATTGAGAAAATATTCCCTGGCCTTTGTCCAGGTTGGCCACATTGACCTGATACTGCACTCAAGCAAATAAGCCTTGCTGGGTTTGGCTCACAGTTGGCCTCCTCAAAACACAAATAGGAACCACCTGCAGCTATTTGCACGGATGTGGACTTTTATAACCTGAACTCAACTCTAAGAGACTAATGTCTTTTGAATTCACTTTTAATTTATATTATCAGGTCAGCTGAATATGGCAAGGGATGTGAATGGGGAACAAAAAATGATTCTACAGTTCTATAAACAGCAACGGGTTTGCTGTCTATGTAGAGGAAACAGGGAAAACATGGGCCTACGTGGGCCACTGCTCTGGACAGCATCCCTCAGAACACATCCCTGTAAAGCAGCACTGCGGAGAGAGGCTGCACCCTCATGACAAAGGCCAGAAGCATCCTGGGCTGCATCAGGAGCAGTGTCAGGAGGAAGGTGATCCTTTCTCTCTACTGGGCACTAGTGAGGCCACATCTGGAGTAATGTGTTCAGTTCCGGGCTCCCCAAAATAAGAGGTAGGAACTTGTTAGAGAAAATGCAGTGAAGGACAACAAAAGGCTCAAGGAGAATCTTATCACAGAACCATAGACTGGCTGAAGTTAGGAGGTCATCTGGTCTAAGCTCCCTGCTCAAACAGGCCATCCAGAGCCAGGAACCCAGGATCACTGTGCAGGCAGCTTCTGAATACCTCCAAGGATAGAGGCTTCACAACCTCCCTGGACAACCTGTGCCAGTGCTCAATAACCCACATAGTGAAAGAGCATTTCCTGATGATCAAGGTAATCTCCTGCGTCGCAGTTCGTGCTCACAGCCTCTCATCCTGTCACCAGACACCACTGTAAAGAGCCTGGCTCTGCTTTCTTTGAACCCTCCCTGAGAACAAATCCAGGAACAAGCATAACATGGTTTTAAATTCTGTCCCAAAGCCAACAGGGTGGTGCCTATCCTGTGCATTCGCTGCAAGGACTTGTGGCAGAAATATCCTGGTGTTATACAAAGTCAGCCAGTTTCCCCACAAACACAAAAGGACAGAGGTTATTCCGTGTTCCACTGCCTCACCCCAATACAGCAAACAGTGCAGCTCTCAGAGACAAGACCAGTGCTCTCCCAGGCTCACAGTGGCATACGGATTCCCATCTCTGTAATGAGCAGCAGAACACAAGGACTCTCGCTGTGCTCAGGATGTGAGCCAGGATCCTCTACATTGCTGTAGTGGAAAATAACCTTTTGCTCAGCATTCCTATGACTAATGAACTTTGTTGAGAAGACTTTACTTTGAACACTGAGACTACCAGCAGTGATCTGAAGGAGGCTCCTTTCCTCTGAAATACACATCCCTGACCAAAACAGCCTAAGCCCACTGCTAGTCTGCAGAGTCTGCAGTAAGCAGAGCATAAATCCAGGCATTTCTATCCCTAGGTATCAGCCATGGCAAAGAAAAACTTGCTAGTGTTTTACCCTAATTTATTCTAAGTTTATTATACATAAATGAAGTTAATTCTTTGCATTTCCCTTCGTTTAAAACTAAACACGCATTAAAGGCACTGCTGCTGTACAATAGGCCCTGTGCAAAACTTTTCAGGCCGTGCAGAGGGGTTCCAAGAGAAACAAGGAGCGACAGGGAGCACCGGAGCGCCGTGCTGGGTTCCGGGAGCGGCAGCTCCTGCCGCCGCGGGGGTGGCGGGCAGCGCCGGCGGACCCCAGAAGCCCCGCAGATGTACCGGACCGCACGCCTCCTGCGGGCCCCGCCGAGTGCGAACCTCCCCCGGCCAGGCTGCGCTCCCGGTACTTGGGGGCACCGCCGGCAGCGTCCCACCGCCGGGGGGGAGAGGGCTGGGCCGGGCCGCAAAACCAGGAGCGAGAGGAGAGGTCCGCCACGGCCCATTGCCCCTTACGGCCCGGGCCCCAGGGAGCTACGAACCCGTTCCGGCCCCGCAGGGCCACGAAAAGACCGCCGCCGAGAGCCGAGCGGCAGAATCCGCGGACCGCACATGGCGGCCGGACAGCACCGAGGGCGGGGGGAGGCACTGACCTGCAGCACGGCGGGAGGGCCAGCACTGAGAGACGGCTCTAACCTGCCGACGAGCCCCGCCGATCCCGCTGCCGCCAAACCGCTCCCAGCGCGCCACCTCAGCACCGGAACGCGCCGCCGCTTCCGCCTCTGGCGGGGCTCCGCCCCCCGGCCGGAGAAAAGCCAATCAGCTGCGAGGGTTGAAAGATAGACGTGACCGCCAGGTAATCGCGACGGAGCGGCCGCCTCGGCGCCATGGCTGTCCTGCAACCTGGCACAAAGGCACCAATCCCGAGGACGCTCTGCGCTCCCGCCCAATAACAAGGCAGCGACCAATCAGTTGCGGCGTTTCGGGCAGCTCCGGGGGTGTTTGTGAGACAGAGGCTCGGATTGGGCAGTGGGCGACGGGGGCGGGGCCAGGCACGAGAGGGGGCGGGGCCGTGAAGGGCCGTGAGGGGCCGGGCAGACTCCGCCTCCCGCTTTTTCACTGCAGGGCAGAGCCCGGCGTGGGGCCCAGTGGTTTGGTGGGAACGTCCTTTTAAGGATAATCCAGTCCCACCCTCCTGCCATAGGCACCTCCCACTAGGCCGGGCTGCTCCCGTTCAAGCCGGCCGTGAGAGCTTCCGGAGATTGTCCAATCCAATTGTGCTCTTGTGCGCATGAGCGCTCTTGTCCCTTGCTCTGGCACTACAGCTCTTGGCATAAAAATATTTTTCTGTCTTTCTTCTAAGCTCCCTCTTCATGCTGATAGCCTGCATAAGGTCTCTCGGGAGCCTTCTCCAGGCTGAACACCCCCAGCTCTCCCAGCCTGTCTCCAGAGCAGGGGGCTCCAGCCCCTGGAACATCTCCGTAGCCTCCTTTGGACCCGCTTCGGCAGCTCCAAATCGCTCTTGTTCTGAGGGCTCCAAGACTGGAGGCAGCTCTGCAAATGGGGTCTCACCTGAGTGGGCAAAGGGGCAGAATTCTCCCTCTTACCTGCTGCCCATGTTGCTGGGGATGTGCACACTGCCTGCCCCTGTCCAGTTTTTTGTATTCCTTCTCAGAACTCTGGATCCATTCACTTCCTGGTCTGTACTGGTACCAGAGGTTGCCCCCAGCCAGGTGTAGGGCAAGATTAGAGGAAGCCTGAGCAGCACAGTTTCCTTGCCTCCTGGCTACCCTCATTGTGCACTCATGCACTGTATTCCTATTTCTAATGGCACCATGTAGTGCTGTCTTGGTATGGCAACGGCCTCTGTCCTAAGTTCACAGGGCCTCAGGACCAAGGCTTGCCAGGCCTGCTCAGAATTTTTCATGCCCTGCCTGCAGCTTTGTTCACTTTGTTCACTTTAGCTGTGAGAACAATTTCTCCAGGTATCTATGGCTAATTTATTTTACTTATCTATCTTTGTGTGGTACAACCATGGGCTTATATTGGTATTAATAACAAGCAGTTTTTCTAGGTAGAATGAGATATTTACAACTTTAACAAATACCTATATGAGTTTAAGTGGAAGGAAAGAGAAGAAAGGAAAAAAAAAGGAAAAGAAGAGAGGATGAGGAAACCGTTAACAGGAACATCACATTGCTTCCAGTGTAGAACTCCAGTTGCTGACAACTTCCCATGACTCTGCCCTCCTCCTCTGCAAACATCCAACTGAACCACAGATCTTAATATCCAGAGGAGCAGTAAGCAGGTCAGTGTAACACCAGAAAAAGCACAGAAACAAAATGCGTGTGTTGCCATTTTAGTTGGATTGTTGCTACTAGTGCAGCTTTTTTCTTGTATATAAATACTTGACCTACATTTTTTTTTGCTTTTCTGTAATTATATGCAGATTAATTATGACTCTCAAATTAGACTGTCAAAATTTATTTTGTACTAAAAATAAGTTTTGGCTTTACATGTGCATGTAAAGTGGTGTGACTGATACTCTATAGGGAAGGGACAGGGCATTCAGAAGGATCTGGACAGGCTAGAAAGAAGGGCCCATGCCAACCTCATGAAGTTTGACAAGGCCAAGTGCAATCCCAAACATGGGTACAGGCTGGGTGATGAGTGAATCAAGAGCAGTCCTGTGGAGAAGGACTTGGGGGTCTTGGGGAAAGAAAAACTGAATATGGGCCAACAATGTGCATTCACAGCTGACTGTAGCCTGGGCTCCATCAAAAGGAGCATAGCCAGCAAGGGAGCCTAGCCTCTACTCTACCTGCTTTAGGGGAAGGTGTTTCTGTCCACGGCAAGGGGTGTAATTAGGTGATCTTTAAGGACTTTTGCAACCCAAACCATTCTGTGATTCTCTGAAGGTCCATCAGTGGGAAACACACACAAGTGTCTGGGCTTAGACATCCAACCTAACCAGCAGCTGCCTCTCAATGCCTGGTCTCCCCAGCTACGTGCACCACTCCGAGGTGCACAACCCCGCCACAGTCACTGGTACAGATTCCATTGCACACAACAACATACAAACAGACACATACACTGTGTGTCCCTCCAGTACATGTGACGAGGCTCTCAGGATGCAGCTGTGTGTCTCCTGCACAGACAAACACACAGACAAGCGGGTCACCGTCAATCCTGCACCTGCAGTCTAATAGTCAACTATTCCAGTATTCTCACTAACGGAGACATACACACACCTGTTTCCCAAACTACTTTGCCTATTTGCTGGCTAGTCTGGCTTGATATTTACAGATGATCATAGACTGACATGGTCTCACTCAATCCAGTCATGGGCATTTAAATCCCCATGCACACATAGCTCTGTGCAGCCAGGGGAAAAAAAAAAAAAAAAGGAGGTAGAAGTGTTAAAAGGCAGGAAAGACTGCACTGACCGGGCACAAGGCATGGCTAGACATTCGTACTGATTAGCATCATTCTACATGCAACCAGTCCCTTCTATTCCTCATTCCTCCATTTTCTCATGCTTGTTCGTTCCCAAACCACCTAGACCCATCCCTTTCCCCACCTTTTGTTCTTCCCCTAAACATCCTCTTGTGAGTCTTGTGCAATCCCCAAATGCTCTTGCCCTGGACCCCCCACTGTTTTCCATGCCCTTAGGCAGTACGCTTCTTAGTCTGTAGGGTAATCTACAACCTCTCCCTCTGACTCGCCATGATGGGCGCCAGGTCTAGGCCCATGGGACTGGTGGCTCCCCTGTGACAGATTTGGAAGGACTTGGGACAGGGCCTTCATTTCACTTACTGGGTTATCTGTATTTCCCAGCCCATGGTTGTCTCTCTTTGCTCCTTCCTCTTTCTGCAGTTCAGCTTTTCATGGGTTGACTGCACTTCCATGGTGGTTCTTGCACTAACCAAACCGGGTGATTTTTTGGGTTCCCCCACCCCCCATTGTTCCCCTGTGCACCTTTGTGTGCGCGGAGGTGAGCTTTTTCCCACATAACTTCATTCTTGTGCTGGACCACTTCTGTAACACTTTCTGGTCCTACACACTTTGTTAATCAACATGTCTATTTGAGAAAACAGACTTTTAAGTCCAGTTAGAGGAGCAGATCTCTACTTGACCTTATATCTCACATCTTGTGGCCATTTCCTCTTATCTTCATGTATAATTATATCAAGATTTAAAATAGGGTGGTCTACTAAACCAGTATCGTTCCCAATGCCAGTGTCTGATTAACCTTCTCATCCTTTCTGCTTTAGCTCCTGAAATAGCAGCGATTTGCTAGATTATCTTGCATCTCCTTTCCATTCTAAGAAGACTGTTTGTATCATTGAAACTTTCTGGTTTTTGGATCAGCCTCTAAGAAGATTAATGTTTATAACTGGCTTGTGCAAAGTTATATCCCTCACATAACTGACATTAGTATTGAACGTGGACAGGAGCAAACAGGCAGTGCTGTGAAAGCCACAGGAGGAAGAGGATCATTCCTGTAGCATCATTCTTCTGACCACAGATACATATGGGAAACAACAGTAGCTCCACAGTGGATGATCTACAGGCTGTCGAGATCCACCACTGGTACAAGAAATTCATGACAGAGTGTCCTTCTGGGCAGCTGACGGAGCATGAATTTAAGCAGTTCTTTGGGCTTCGAGGGCTGGATCCAGAGGCCAATAAGTACATCGAGCAGATGTTCCGCACGTTTGATATGAACAAGGTGAGTTCTCCAGCAAGGAATTAACTGTCTCGTGCTGCTTAGAAGTGATCCAACTCCTGCACTTTCAGAGTCTTTGTTTTTCTCTTGCGAACATAAAGAACAGAAATATTGTCTTGCAAACATTTTCTCTTGCAAACATTGGTGTGGAAAGCTGCCAAGGGATGCTAATGTAAAGTAGCTGAATGCAAGGAGCAATGAATGTGTACGATGATAACAGAGATGACATAAACATAGGTACGCCTGATTATCTAACTGCCTCATGCAAGTTCATCTTTCAATTTTGAAAATTCCTTATTGCCTATTGTTTGACTTGGCCTTGTTTGACTAGAAAAATGCTTATTTCGTTATTTTTCTTACATGTTCTTATTATTCAAAAATATATATGTATGAGATCATGTTGACCACAGGAGTCAGACACAATAGAAATCATTATAGCATTCACAGAGGGGTAATTTCCAGGTATTTGGCAGGTGAAATTAACACTGTATGGGCAGACAACATCTGTGGCTCTCCTTGGTGCCAGGAGGTGCAGCATGAAGCAGGAGTGAGGGGGGGAGTAGTGTTCCTCACTGTGATGGGCGACAATTGGTAGAAAACTGTAGTCCCCATAATTCCTTTAAGCATGCAATAGCCCTCACTTTTGCCTGCTTTTTATCCATATGTATTTCAGCCTGTGCTTGCAGTCCTGTATTCTTAATGACAAAAAAATCTGTGTTTATGGCATCCTGGGAAAATCCAGCTTTGCTCTCTGCTCCAAGGTTCTGAAATGGAGTCAGAAGGATCCAGTCACAGAGGCATGTGAACCAGGTGGGAAATCACAGGTAGTCTTGAAGAAGGAAAGCTTAGGGACCAACAAATAATGTTCTTTTGGACATGTGAGACAGCATAAGGAATTAAGGAATGCTTAGGAGTATTACAAAATTCTTAAAGGGAAGAGCAAGACAGGCTCCGTTAGAGTAGCTGAGGTCTCCTGGTGGGTGTAATGACTAGAAATGACTGCAGACCTTAAGGAAGATCTTTTTTCATCCCAAAGTCCTCTGTGCCCAGGATGATAATAGTGATGAGAAGCAGTTTCATCAGCTAAAGCAAAACCTTTGCAGCTTTTGCACAAGTCTTTCTTTCACTTCACCTCTCTCACTTCTTGGGATGTTTAAGGACTTTAAAATTTATTCAAGGATGTTGTGCATTCCAGAGTTTTCCTGTGAGTCTTGTGTTATGCTGTAAACAATGTAATAAGAAGATTCTCAAATTCAAATTTCATCCAAAAAAAAAAAAAAAAAAGGTATACTCTAAATAAAGCAATAGCGATCTCAGGAGTAATTAAGAGTGCAGCAACTAGGGGAGATAGACCTACACCACATCATCTTAGTCTGTTAATAGTTTGTCACTTAATGTAAGCTCCTTCTATGAACAAGGGTAAGGAACAAGGGAACCCAGAGGAAAATCCACCCTGTTGTAATACAGACTTGATGGATGAAATTATCTGCCCTCTGGACCTTCATACTTTGAGAACTTTGATGATGACAAAGAGGATAAATTTTCAATATTCTTCTTTTACAAATTGCATTCATAGAATTATAGCATGGCTTGGATTGGAAGGGACCT
>VXAC01005588.1:2098257-2139016 GCA_013399225.1 Rhipidura dahli | reverse complement strand
TCCCACCAATGGGCTCGCGCTGCGAGGGGACAGCAGAGCGGTGACGTCATCTCGGTGAAAAGGCGGGAAGGCTCCTCATTAAAATCCTAGGTTGCTGTGGAGTTCACTTACAGGGACAGCAGTTAGGGGCTATTTTTGGAAAATGACAGTTGGGAAACCCAGCTGAGCCAGCCTAGACCCCCATGCTTAGAGAACTTGGATTTTCAGTAAAACATAAGTTAAACTCTCAGAATAAACTTCTAACATCAAAAAAAGGTGACAACATACAGTAAACACACTGAAATTACACAGTAATTTCAAATAACTCAGTACACAATGAAATTTTAGGATTTTTAAACTGTAAACCCAGAGAACAAGCTAAAACATTAATAATTTCTATTAAAAGGGAAAATGGTTACTCCCTAGGGGTGCCCGGGATCAGCTTGTGCTTTTTGGGGGTAACCTTAATAACTTTTAATATGAATAAGTGGGAAAACGGTCACTTCTAGGGAATGCCCGGGGTCAGCTCACTTTTTGAAGTGACTTAACTGCTTTTACTATAAACTATTAACAACCTAATTAAAAACAACAATCATGCAACTGATCCAACGCTACAGATGAGCAAAAGGCCAACCATAAGTGTTCATATATGACATACAGAATATATATATATACTGTAATTAGAAGTACTACAGATCCACACAATTGTGAGAGCTGAGTTCCCTGCTCTTCCCCACCCACCACCTCCAAGGGTCACAGACCCAAACAAACCAACAAAAATTTCTTGTGTGAGAGCTGCTGTTCATGGAATTTGGAACTGCTGAAGTTTGGAAAAGAAAGAGAAACCTACACAAGCAAACACCTGCTCCTAACCTCTAATGAGTTAATCAAGAAACTGCCACAGATTTGAAGATACAGTTTAATTGACCAGTAGAGTCCCAGACCTCAACATTGTAAATGAAGGTAAACAGCAACATATTAAAAACTCATCACTGTAATTAACCTTTTTTAAAAAAAGACTAAAGTCCCATAGAAAATTATTTATGCCATTGATTTCATTAGTGTTGCATGGCAAAAATAAAAAAATGGTCTTGCAAGTTTATGTGAGAGTCTTAAGGGCAGAGTGGCCCTGCATTGAGTCCAGCTTGACAATGTTGTTATTACAGCAAGAACCACATTCATCACACTTCCCTATCACAGGATATTCTGAGATGGAAGGGACCCACAAGGCTCAGCAAGTCCAACTCTTGGTGACAGACCCTCACAGGGATTGAACTTGCTGCACATTCTTCAAAATGCTCCTAAGAGAAATTTGGGGTTAATATTCCTACACAATGCTTCCAATTGTGGGTTGCTGCTTTGCTTTTAAGACTTTATTCAGGTATTTCTGCACTAATGTTGTAAAATAACTTCTCTTACATTTGCTTTCCAGCAATTAAATCAGACCTTAAAAGGTTGCAGGGTGCAAATAGGAAGGAAAATGAAATGTGTGAATAGTAGTTACAGTTTATATGAAGCTACAGTGGTTTTCCTACCCACAGGGAAATTCTTTGTTATGCAGTTCTGTTTGTTTCAAAGTATTTTAGTCAAAGACTGGTTTAGTCACCTGCTCCGATATCTTGAGTTCATTTTCTCCCTGGGTCATTTGGTGGGAGAAAAATTCAGGGCTGGAGGCAGAAAATGTTACATTTCAAGTAGCACTGGGCAGGTGGAATAAATACAGCACAGACTGGTTTAACCTTTAAGAGGTCTCTGACATATGTAGATGTTTATGTAGAAGAACAGCAAAGAGAGAGATGCAAAGAAAAATGGAAAAGGAGAGGAATGCCTGAAGAACATCAATATGCCTATGACCTACAGACTTGCCCATGGCAAACACAAACCTCTGCTTTTCCAAGTTCTCCCAGCTGTGGAAACATTTTCCCACAAGCAAAAATTTCAGTTTTCCCACACACGTGACCATCACCCTTCCCGCTCTGTCTTGGGGTCTGGCCTGTGCACAGCACTAGGAATGTCCTACAGGTGGCTTGGTGTCTGCCCTTCTCCTTTCCCATCAAGTGACACAGCTTTAGCCGTTACACAAATATATTCAGAATATTACCACAGTAGTATGGCACAGGCTACCCTGTACAATCATCACTGAGGGCAATTGGAGGAAAAATTAGTGCCACATTTATGGTGAAGAATAACAGGAGGCTTGGGATCCTGTTGGATTCAATTTTACTTTATGGAAACAACAGATAATTTGTAGGATAAATCATCATGCAGTTATTTGCAGAATAAATTTAGTCATCATGTGTATTAGAGCTATAAGGCAGAAAGCAAGGTTGACACTGGAATGAAAAATATAACCCTTCTTTTTAGACAAATTAGAAAGCTACCATATATTGTGCAATTCCCTATAAAGACTGCTGTTTCTATTAGAGGTGTTCACTGATTTTGAATTTCTGAATTCAAGGCATGCATGCAAGTGGAAGGGCCTTATTCATGAAATTTAATATTTCTCTCAGGACATGTTAAGCAAACCGTGCTAAATAGATGTGCTTCAGTCAATGCGTTTCAGGGAAAGTAATTCTGTATTCCTCTAAGGAAGTTAGATGATGCATTTCTAGGAAAAGAAAAAAAATCATATGTTTTTTGTCACAGAGTAATTCTGTCCATGACTTTAACATTATCCAAAAAAATCCAAACATGCAGGATTACATCAGCTTGTGTTTTGGAGTGTCTTCACACAATTTGCCTGTATGGATCATTCAGGTCTGGAGTCAGCTGGTTCTTTACTGGGACACACTGTCATTGTCCACGTGGGCCACAGGGCTCCCTTCCCTCCAGACAGGTCCTTTCTGCTGATGGAGACCTGACTGTTAAATGGGAATCCAGCCATGGAGAGAAATGTGCCTTCTGGCAGCTCAGGGCCAGGAGGGCATCACACATCCACCATGAAGACTCACAAAATTTGTGAGCAGCATCTGTTAAACAAAGATCGATGTCTCAGACGGATCCAGCACAGCGGGGTGGGAAAGGTCAGTGCTGGGTGTCAAGCAGACACCAGTGATTGCACCAGCTGCCTGAATTCAAATTACTTCAAGCTGTAACAAACCTTGGATGTCCTGTGTTGGTTAAAGCAGGGTTCAGGTGCTGGGTTTCAGTGTCCATCCAGATGTAAGGACTGAAGCCCACAGGTTGGTCTCTCTCTTCACTTAGACCAGGTTGGTTACCTCCTTACAAGAGTACATGCTCAGGCCTTTACACCTCTGTCAGGTCACAGTAGACATTCTGTGAACATCTATGGGTAAAATAGGTGCTGAAGTGATGTTTTTAAGCACTGTATTTGTAATTTCTTTGAATTCAGGTGTAAACTGACTCAATAGCATATGAACTACTTTTCTCATTCTACTCTAAAGCTGGAATTCAACCCTACCTGAAAACAAAGTTCTAATATGGAGGACTCCAGTCCATTGCTGGACTGGAAATATTTATTTTTCATTTTCCTGTATGTGTAAACTCCTAGCAGACCAGAACTCAGAGTCCCTGAATGTAGGGTTCATGCTGTGCATTTGATTTGATTAAATCCATGGAACCTAAGAAAATATTATATTTTGAAAAATAGTTAGTATGTGCCTCCTTGTCCTGCCATAAAAATGAAGGTTATGCTGTTGCTCTTAACTATACATCTCTATTACCATGACAGCTGGGTCAGGTGGGTCAAAACAGGAGCCTTTCTAAAAGTCCAGTACAGGATCTTTAGAATATGTCCATGCCCAAGGTAAGTAAATGCTGAGCATCTGTTTTACTAACAGCACCTCATGATCCAATAAAATTATCCCAAGGAGCTGCATTACTACTGAAAAACAAACCAAACAACTCAGACTTTCAGCAGTACTTTAAATCCTTTACATTGGAAATGACCTCTTAGGTTGCCACTGAGCAGTTTATCCTGCTTTGAGGGGGAGGTGAAGCTAGAGGATCTGCAGAGATCTCTTCCAAGCTAAATTATTCAATGAGTCCAGAAAAAGCACATCAGGTAATACAAAGGGTGGGTCTCACAAGGATGCTGTCACCCTTTTCAATCTACCACACGCCTCTGAGCTGTCTTTTGCTGACTGATTTTCCTTCCTCCCTGTGCAGCTGGAGTCAAGATAAGACACAGTCACAGTAACTCACACTCTGGCAAGCGCTGGCTGTAACAACCATTCCAGAGCAATCATGAGGCTACACCCAGTACCACACACTGGAAAAGCAGTTTTGATTCCTCTGTGCACCTTTCATGTTCATACCCTTCTTCTAATGTTCTACACAGATAGCAACAATTTCTCTAGCTGGCTCCAAGACAGGGTCTGGAGAGTCTAAATTCTTCTGATTAGAAGGATCACTTGATCTTTCAAGCGTTTCTGCCTTACTGACTCCCCTCCCTTCCCAAAGAATCAATATCCCTTTAATCCTCTGTAAATTGCACTGGCAACGTGGGTGCAAGGGGTTTTGTTGCCATGTGAAGATAAAAATAACTCCCACCCACTCTTATCTTTCCTAAGGTAAATTATACATGTGTAATAGCAAGATATGTGATTTCTGTCCCCTGATTTTTACTAGGAATGAGCAGCCAAAATATTATAGGTCTTAGATATGAGTACAGGAAGCAACCTCTTGTTTTGGACTGGCTCCAAATTTATTAGGTAAATTCCATTCTTGCAAGTGAAAAACCATGGAGTTAGAAATGGGATTGATATATCTTCATTCCAGAGATTTCTGGCCATTTTATATTTTTTGTTTTTCATAAAATAAAATTTAAATGAAAAACCAGCTTCCCTTCAAATCTTCTGCTTTCAGCACAGTTAACAAGGCCACATTTCCCCACCAAAATATAGCAAGATAAACCTACAATCAAAATTATGTCCTCTCAGCTTTCCATTTCTTACGGTATCTTTGCCTTTTTTTTTTTTTTTCACTCTGAGAGATACAGGTTTTTTTAAAAAAATCTCATCTTTCTGCATCTGCATCATTCTGATTTTTGTTTCTTCTCTTTTTGAAGCATGCAATTAAGTTTGCCAAGCTGCAATGAATGCAGTTTAATTGCAAGGATCAGAAACAAGATGGAAAATGGAAATCTTTTATCTTAAGAATCTCAGGGTCTGTGGGAACCTCCCTCATGAGTTTTGAACTCATGAAATTTTGCAGGGGTTGAGAAAAAAACAGAATTTAACAGGAGTAGCTAGACTTAAAATAAATCACCTTGCAGGTAAAGCCTAAGAAAACCAAGAATTCTCTTCCAAAAGCAAGAACAAATACACTGATTTCTAAGGGTACTAGAGATGATCCTTTCACAAGACTGAAAGTCTGGATCAGAGTTTATTCAAGCTGGGGAAGCTTAGATTTACAGCTGAGAAAGACCAGGTGTGATTCTGTCCTGGTTTCAGCTCAGGTGAGTTAATTTCTTCCCAGCAGCTGTGACAGTGTTGTTTGGGATTTGGCAGGAGAATGGTGTTGATAACACACTGATGTTTTGGGTTTTTGCTAAGTTGTGTTTATCTTATGTTAAGAGCTCGATTTTTTTTCCTTGTCTCCTGCTCTGCTGGTGAGGATGTGCATGAAAGAAACTGGGAGGGAGCACAGCTGGGATGGGGGACTCACAATGACCAAAGGGATATTCCACACCACAGAACACCATGCCCAGTACACAAACTGAGGGGAGTTACCCAGAAGGGGCCAGTCTGGGTTTGGGAAGGGGGTTCTTACATCAGTCAGTGGGTGGTGAGAAATTGCATTTGGCATAATTTTTCTCCACTTTTTATTATAATTATTATTTACCATTATTATTGCATTGTACTTTATTTTCAATTAGTTAACTGTTCGTATCTCAAAATACAAGTTTTACTTCAATTCTCCTCCCCATTCCACTGGGGTGGGGAGGAATAAGGAGGGGTTGGGTGAGAGGCAGTGTGGTGTTTCATCTCCATCTGGGCTTAAAACCACAACAGATTCAAGGTAAACTGGACCCTTAGATTTTCCCTTCAACTCCTTCCCAAACACTAATTAACTTCCCTTTTTAGGTGAAGCAGTGTTTGTGGGGGTCAGGTGCTCTTAGCTAAAGCTACATATCAAGTAGCTAGAAGTTCCCAAATTTAGGAGAAACAGAGTCTTACTTCCAAACTAGTGCTTTCCTTTTAGATTTGGGTTCTTAACACCACAAATATAAAGGCAGGTGATTGAAACAGCTCCAAACTTGATCCATGTGTGGATAAAATTGAAAAGTAAAGATAGATTTGCAATGGAAAATTCAGCTTGTAGCTCTCGATTTGAAAAGTTGGTATAGAATTAACTTTTTCTTATCATCCCTTGAGGCATGTTTTGTGCCATGGGGCTGAGCAGGTGGTATGATGCCTCTCCCCTCAGTCTCCAGCAGCATTTTGCTTCCAACAGGCACAGTGCCTTTGGAGCCAGAATGATACAGCTTTTGCTGAGAATAAGGCTGCAGAGCACACCAGTCCTGGGTTGTTTGCATTCAGGGAGAACAAAAGGGCTGTGAGTGTGTCTGGCACCTGTCTAGACGTGTAAGTAACTAAGTAAAATTTCTTTCACTCTCTTTTTCCAAATGGTTGCCCAAACAATCACTATATTATTATTATTATGATCATTATTTTTTTAATTGCTGTTGTTGTTGTTTATTTTCCTCTGTGGAACTTATCAAACTGCAAAAAGCCCTCTTTGCAATCTTAAATGTACTTATATCTTATGCTTCCCATTTTGCCCCCCTCCCCCATTTTTTAGCACATCCATATTTTTGGGGATGTTTGGAACTTTGACATCATTCCTGCACCACGCCATCCCTGTTCTGCCCACTCCCCATGCAGCCCTCCCAGCTCACTTTTGTCATTCCACAAGAAATGGAAGGTTTTCCATAACAAATGGTAGCCAGCATCAACTGGATGCAGGACTTGTCTCCAGAGGTGAGCTGAGCCCTTGCCTCCCTGCCCAGAGTCCTTCAGCTCCTGCTCCAGCCTGGGGAAAGAGCTGCTGTGGAATTTGGTCAGAAACACTGGGGCAGGCTGTGAATCTCTGCTGCTTCCTTCCTGAGGTGCCAAACTGAGAGCAACCCTCAAGCAGGCAGTCTCCTGTTAGCTACAGTGAAGATTTTGTACTGGCAAGAGGCTGGGAGCCTGCAGAGGCTCAATTTCCATCCCAAGGACATATTTTATCAATTAATGTCTAAAAGCTTTAAGCATTTCTCACTTCTGGCAAGGCAATGGCTGAATTTACAGCCCTGAAGTAGCCAATATTTCCATCAGTTTCATCAGAGCTTTTGCTAATAGATGATGTCCAAATAGGGCTTTCCAAGTGCTCTTGCAGGAGGTTTGCTTGGGAGTTTTTGGAATATGTTTAATGCAGATGAAAATAAATGGTGCCTTAATGAGTAGTCAGAATCAACAGTTGGCTATAAGTAACAGTGAACAAACAAAATAGACTTTAAGAATATCTAATGTCAATCATTTTGACATTAAAGCAAATTTTACATCAGTTGGTGACACCAGATGATAGCATGATTACAAGGGGAGAGAATTACACTGCTTACTTCTGTCTGGATAAAAACAGGCAGCTTAAATCTCCTAAGATTTACCAGTGCAGAGACTGTCAGGTGTAAATGTACACATTGTGTCAACTACAATTGAGTTAAAGCAGCTGTAAATGCTGAGAGCAAGCTCTGTGCTAATCCTCAAAAAAATTAAAAACTCTCTAGAAGCCTTTCTGAACTGGATATAGTTGGGTTTTTGCCTGAGCATTGTGCAATTTTTAACTTTCAACACATCAAAAAACTTGCAATCAAGCAGAAGCAGTAAAAAGATGCAGTCATCCTCTGAAGTAAGATGTTTCTATTACTCTTCTATCCCTGGCATATCAGTCATGAATTCAGTGAATTACAGAAAAATGCTAATCTCTTCAGCTTTTAAGGATAAACAATCTTTTCATTACAAATTCTTTCCAGTTACCTTGTGCAACTTTTTAGAGGTCATGTCGGTGTCATAGAACTCTTCATAGTTCTTGAATTTTTCTGATCCACATAAAAACAAATTAAAACACACTTCAGAGAGATACAGACAGAAAAATTACAAAGGAGAATAAGTTACTCCTTTCCTTCATCTCAGGGAATCCCTCTCATTGCAGGGTAGCACAGTTTCTCCTCTTGAAACAGAGCTGGGGCTGTGTTCTCGAAATCCACAAATCTCCACTGATCTACACATGGCAAAGGAGTCACAAAACAGGGCATGTAACACTGGTCAGGAATTCACAAAAATTTCCTCGGAAACAGAAATCAGAAACAAAAAATCAAAATGTTTGGAAGGGTATTTCTTCAATTTTCTGCTGAATTGTCTCATTTTATAGTAAGGTTGTAAGCATTCAGCTTCCTGTAGCTCGGGGCAAAAGTGAACCTCAAGATATGCCAGCATAAATTATATGTACAGCATTATTCAGTGCTCAGCCACTGTGGATGGATTATGGCTGAAGGAGTCAGCTAGGTACATTCCAGATATACAGTAAAAGCCAATAATTTTTAATTTAGGGCAGTTTATTTACAAGATAACTAAATGAATAAACACTCTACCTTGTCAGACTTTTATTCTACAAGGGAATCCTCTTCAGCAGAAAGCTTCTGACTGATTGCAGTTCAGAAAACTTCCCAGAAAAGATGATATTATGAAGTCTTGCTGTATTTGGATTATGCTACTTGAATGTTTAGTCAGAATTACAGTTTCTCTCCCTCCCAGTAATGTAACACAAAGGTCAGTATCTCCACCATTAGTTTATGCAGCAGAACTTGATAACCCTGCCATCCTCACCCACTAACATGGACGAGCTCCTGGCTTAGCCCAGGACAAACACAGACAGGGCACTGAGTATCAGGAGATCCTGTCTTGAGTCCCAGTCTGTTCCCAGTACCAAAAAACCTGCATGAATAAACAAAGATAAACACCTGTGGAACCTTTGAGAGTCGCAACTTTTCAGATGTGAACACACCTGACAATCTCCTACACTTGGAAGAATAGGAAACCCTGTTTCAGTACAGTAAGCAAGGCATACAACCAACTAGTAAGGCAATTAACAAATTTTATATTGCTGGCAATATAATTCTATATTGCTGGAATATAGAAAAAAACTTGGGCTGTAGGATCAGCTCCAAAGAGCTGAGATGCTGAATGATCATGAATTGCATCAGTACTGAGAGTACTTTTCTGTACAAGATGGTTTTGTCCACCAGGGTTTTATTCAGAGAAGAAATAAAACTGAGATAAGCAGTATTTCATCACTTTGTTTGTCAGCCTTGAGTCCATTACCACAGCAAATTGGAGGATGGAATGTCAAATAACACTAACAATAACTAGTGAAAAATGAGAGTGGAATTGCAGACAAATAATCTATGATTGCTGAAGATTTTTTTATGTATAACAATCAGTCACTTAGATATGCCTCATTCCCTCTGTGGCTGTTATAGGGGCCATAACTGTCAACCCTACCCTTGTTTTGCTGCACTCACTCCCAGACTCTGTTCCTGGATTAAACAGGCATTAGGCATCTGTCTGAGGGTAGTGGAAAAACAATACAAAGCTTTGGATAGTGGAAGAAGAGTGCATACTGCCAGTATGGAGGTATTTACTAGCCAAAGCTGCAGGGGGGATCTTGAATGAAGTGATGTTGCAGAATGAGAAAGACTCCACAGTTAAAACCATTCACTTAAATGTCTATGCAAGAATAATGAACTTACAATGAGAAATCTCAGATGAAGATTCAGCTGAAAGTACAGATCTCCCTCCTGGTTAGGAGGATGTACTGACCTACAGAGTTATAGTATTTTGCCAAGGGCCTTCAGAGTTAAAAAAAAGCATGGTCCAGTAAAGCAAATGAAGCAGTAAAACCTCTTAAGTTACAATATAAGAAAGGAACATGAAAGAAAATCAGCACACTTCAAGGTCACCAGAACCAGACTCCAATCAGACAAGAAATTAGAAGCAATAATATAAGGTGTAGGACAAAGGGTGAGGGTGACTTTTGTAAAAGTAACCTCAGCAGTATTACATATCCTCACTCATAGCGAAGGAGGGAGAGGACAGAAGAGGGACTTCTCTGAATGACTGGAGAGCTAATATAAAGGAAAAAAAAAAAAAAGAAATATTTTCCTTCTGTGATGTGTAAATGTCATTTTTAGGTAGAGAAGCCCTACCCAGATGGGACAGAATTCATCCAGTGATTTTATTGAAATAATAAACTCCTGAGAAAGAGCTCATGGGGGAGCAAAACTACACAGAGGAAAAGTGAAAAGCTTGAGGAGCTGGCTGAAGAGAGAAACAAATGGGATGACAGTGCTTGCAAATGAAATGAACTAACTCAGAGATTAAATTTGGGATTTGAGAGTATTAATAAAGGAACTAGAACCAAAACCTTGTGAAAGAGGTCATTAAAGGTTTAATGCCCAAACACAAAAACTTTAGCAAAATAGAAAAGAAGGCCAGGAACACCTACAGAAAGAGAAATGGCAACAGAATGCCTGAAACCACAGCTATGAAATCACAAAGGAATAGATTTAAAGTAGGCTTGGATATGAAGTGTTTGCAAGGTTTGTGGATGCAAGGTTTTTGGATTATTTGTAACACAGTTCCTTATGCTGGAGGCCATTCCACTGAGTTGAAGGTGGGCAGCAATATCACCACATTATCTGCTGTTCTCTGATTTTTATATTGAGAAGATGGTATTGTCATATAAACACTTGTAATTAAGACATTTCCTTATCTTCACAAACCTGGGAAGTTTACATTTCCCACCAGAATCTTCTCTTCTGATGACTAATGGATGAAAAATCTGCAGTCCATGGGAAATAACTCTTGTTGCTAACTAGAGGATAATTCCTCTAGTCTGTTCCCAGATACCATTTTTCACAAGAGCATTCCCGTCTCATGAGAGTCATACCAGGCTCATGGGAGCAGAGGGGGGCTGGGGAGGCAGATCAGGGCACTGCTGATAGTTACCCATCTCCTTCCCTGAGTGGCCAGGAGGTAGCTTGCAAAGGGCCTTGGGAGGAGAAGGAAGTGAACCACAAAGCAGATGAGTTGCCTTGGCTGAAGGTGGCCCAAGCACCTCATCCTGGGGAATATGCATGGATCAGGCACCACCTGTGTTAGCACAATACATCTCATGCCTTCAGACACCAGCAGGCAGGTGGTGGGCAACGTGGCCACCTTCAAGAGAACACAGACACAAGGATGGGCAGCTGAAGTTACCCTATGGGCTACAAGGGACACCCATGGAGGATTTCTTTTTTCTCTTTCTGAAAATGTTTGAAATTAAAAGAGAAGGACAAAGAGGGTTGCACAAGCAGCATAATGCCAGCTAACAGACTTTTTGCTCTAAAATGTTGCGATATTTTTATTGAGAGACTGAGAGTTCACTGGTCTGCCACTTTGCTGGGCAGGTGTAATGAGTTGAACTAACAGCCCTGAAGGATTGATTTCAACTACCAGGGGAAGAGGTAAAGTGGGGGATGTTGCAGAGATACCCCTGTGGATACAGCATGTAAGGTGTGCTGCCTTTGCAGAATAGAAATATGAAAGCCCTGTAATGACTTCTTTCCTGTTCTTGCAGAGCACAGCTGGCTTGCAGCTGGAAAAAGCTCCTTGTAACCTTTGTTGCCCAGGATGGTCCAAGCTGAAAACACAGAGAGTTTTCTTTAGAGTCCAGTTAGTTTTCTCTGTCTTTATAGCCATCTCTTTAAGCAATACAAATGCAATGGAAACAGAGAAGATGCAGCTCCAAAACTTCAGGATGCTTGTTGCTCTGACAGCCTGGAGCAGAGGAAGCATCCCTCAGTTTGTTTTCCAGTAAAGTCTTAGCTAGTTATTAGATGCTGACTTTTGCACTAAACTTCCCTGTCAGTAACCTCAGCTAAGAACCCTGCCAAGAAAAATTGCTGTGGGGAAAAAGAGAGAGAGGCACACAGGATTCAGGGTGCATGGGAAGTAGCTGAAATAAATGTATATTTACATGAAGAGATAATTTTTATATTCATGCTGTTTCACGGATGCCTCCACCAACTCAATTTTCCTGTGATATCACAGACTCTGGATATATTTTAGGTTTCCAGAAACAAATTTCTTCATCAAAGACCTTACAACACAAGTATTTTACACAGTGGATTATGAATCAAACTCTGAGTGAATGGCAAAGTCCACAAATGCAGTACAAATGCAGATATCCTAGAAAATAGAAACAAACTGAAAAAAAAAAAGTCTACTTAATATTTGTGGGTCATTGTAACAAACTATGGACTCAGCACCAGACCATGATCCTGCACTGGACCCTCCAAAGTCTTTAACAAAGAAAACAAGCACAGGAACAGTTCTGTGTATAAGCACAAGATGAGCTACGTGAAAGAAATACAACATTTTGTTGTATTAACCCTGTCTGAATGAAACTGGTATTAGAAAGCAATTTAAATCTTCACCCTAGAGATAAGCAAGAATCTTCATTGTGGCTCTTGCTAAATTGTACCTGTTGCTGGTTACTCATTGCTTCACCATTGTGGTAAAACCTGCAGAAATATTATGAAATATAGCATAATACATAGCAGCACTGAAATAAGTGGTACCTGCTTCCATAATATGTGTCAAATTTCTTCCCTACCAGTGCCCCAGAGATTTACACTGCTTTTATAGAGACCTTTCACCTTGCCCCCGACTCAAGCTTCTAACTCTTTTGCTTTTTTTTCATAAGTGGCAAAGTCTCTGTTTCCCATTGTCAGATTGTGGCTTTCAAGCATGCAGCAAAAGGTTTTGCAGCCTCTCTCAACCATAATTCATCAGTTTGTTGATAGTTTTTTCCACAGCTGATTTACCTCTGAATTGTTTTCATTTCTGTGGAACAGAAAGTTTTAAAACGTGAGGTATCGATTTTAGTCCACTGATCTTAGTGCTGTTATTTTGCTTGCAAATGTAATCAAGCAAAAATCATTTGCACCTAAGCAGCCCAGTCTTTCAGGTTTGTGATCTATTTCTCTTAATCTTTCAAAACGATGTTTCAGTTAGAGTTCTCCAGGCTTAGATGCTAAAAAATAAAGAACTTTTATCTTCTTTCAGTTCTTTCAGAACTCAAATGTACCTCACACAGTCTCCCACCCTGCATGTTAGTGCATCTTCTCTGCACTGTAAAATGAGAGGTCAGACATCCTGCTCTCTATCTTGCCTTTGTGATCTACTGCAGATGTTTTCAAGTTGTGATTGGTCTGGCAACTTGTAAGTGAACTTCAGAAGGATTTCTGTCTTTTTTGCATAATCCACTCACAAAAGTCACCAAGGGGTTCTTTTTCAAAATTTTCAGTGACACAGATTTTCCTATCAGGCTTTTAAAATGCCAAGATTATTAATGAATTCTTACACAGAAATAATTTCAAACCCTTACTACTTTTCACTCCATCTCCCAGTTATTGGCATAAAGCTAATCAAAGATCTGCTTTCCATGTCTCTTGATACTTTGATACATTTTATTCTCAAGATTTTTTTATATTATCCTGAGTTCTCATTTTAATTCATTTTGTTATTAATTTAACCTCCTTTGGTAGCATCCTCCTTCTTCAGAAATCTGGCTGCTTTTCTGGTATGGATGATTGAAATTTTTTGATTCTCTTGTCTCCTTGGTAAGAGGATCAGTTATCCACAGCAAAAAAAAATAACCCTCTTACCAAGTATGCTGCTCCTTTGCAGAATGCTCTTTCTTTACTTTGGTTTCCCTTCCTCAGAAATTTCTTGAGCTCTCTTGGTTTTAACCCATTTCCCAGTGTCCATATCCATCAGCAGCAGCAGATCCACTGCCTCCCAGAGCCAGAGCCTTTCCAGCTCTTGATTTCCATTCCCTATCATCATTCTGGAAAGTGCACAGCCCTTTTAGCTGTTTCTTGAGGATATTTTCCCATGCTTTTTGGCACAGAGTTACTAACAGGATCATCCTTTCTCTTTAGCCTGCTGGAGATCTCCATTTAGACACACTCAATTGCATTGCAAACTGGGCTGCCAGCCAGCCACAGGTATGTCAGCTCATAACTATCTAGTTCAGACACCCAGCTGTGTCTTCAGCAGCAGCTTCTGCTGGTTTTGTATTGGAGGCATGAAAATAGCAGGGCTACCTCAAATTATGTTCTATTACTTTTCTTCTTTGCCAGGGTGAACTGAAGGAGTTATAAAGGAGAGCTTTACATGACATAACTGTATTGGCTGAGTTTTGATGCAAATTTCCTTAGACTTTTCCTGGAGCCACAGGAAAATAATAAATCCCTTCAGGAAATTATTCAGGCACATAAATAACAGTCCTTAGGAGAGCAGTTCTTGCAGGCATCACCTACCTTTCCATCAGCATTGGCTAGACAGACCAAAGGAAAGTGCCTCACAACACATCAGTTACACAAAGTGCTGGGCATTGAGAGATCTGGATATTCTGTTTCACAGCCACTGTCACCTGCCCTGAGCCATGTTGCATGCTTGGTTGACATGCTGACATTTCAGCCTGTGTTGACCAGTGTAAATATCCTTACTGGAGTTTTGTAATTTCATAACCAATGCATCCGCCATTTCCTTCTTCAGCAGCAGTCGTTTAGTCATAGCATGTGATATCTGCATTTGTCCTCCTGATTTTTTCTTCCAGTATGGCCACAGACTGGTATTGTGGATAGAGACAATCTTTGCTGGCTTCAGGCAGGAAAAATAAACCAGTGAAGCAAACCCAATTATAGACACAGTCACTGCTCCATCTCAAGCCATTGTATACAGAATCACAAGTGGGTCATTTCAAGCAAAGTATAAATGCTGTCATATGATATTTTCTAAATAACACAAGCATCCCATTTAGTCATTTGCTACTGCAACTGCCCAGCTCCATCAGTCTGTTGGCAGGAGGGGAACTGTCCCCTCCAACACAGATGATGACGTTTATATCCAAGGTCTCAGCCACACAGACGTGCCAAAGTGTCATCTGCCAGGATTCTAATCATGGGAAGAGCAAGATGAAGGCAATAACAAAACTTGCACTAGCTTATAAAGAGGAACCATTTTAATTAATTACCCCTCTCCCAGAAGAAGTGCCTGAGACTAAAATTATAACTTTTTTAAAGAACCCAACCTATAAACAGAACTAACTAAAGCAATGTAATCCTATGGTGCACATCTCACTTATCCCTGAGGACTCATAAGTGAACATGGAAGAGCAAGAGTAAAAATAAGAATAAGAATAAGAATAAGAATAAGAATAAGAATAAGAATAAGAATAAGAATAAGAATAAGAATAAGAATAAGAATAAGAATAAGAATAAGAATAAGAATAAGAATAAGAATAAGAATAAGAATAAGAATAAGAATAAGAATAAGAATAAGAATAAGAATAAGAATAAGAATAAGAATAAGAATAAGAATAAGAATAAGAATAAGTGTTTGGATCTGTAGGAGTACCAAGAATCCATAGTTTTCAACTAATAATTGACACCATTCCTCAAACAAAAAAGACCAGGCCACTTATCTCTGGTTCCATTGGCTTCATTTGTAATTGCAAATACTGAAGCTTACTGAAGAAATCAAGTGTAACAGGTTCAACGTCTACTTTCAGTCACCACATTTGACAGCCCCACAAATCTGTGTAATAACATTTTGGCCATAAAATACACTGTGCTATTTTAACACTAAACATGTTTATGCTTGAAGCTGCCTCTTGAATTCCCAGGAAGGTATTAGAAGAAAATTAAAAGGCACAGCCAAAAAATATAACCACAGTCAGCCCCCACTCATAAAGTTTAATTGGAAAGCAGATATTAAGTATGTATCTTTATTACATTTTGAAACAATGAATAATATATATGTTGTTGGCTAAAGACTGAGCTCTGAAGAGTGAGTACATTGTTTTATTATTCAAACACAAGTGAAAGTGCACTGTATTTTCAATTCATGTGGCACCACTTTCTGTGAAATAAATAAATACATCCACCAGGCTCAGATGGTGATTTACATACTCAAGTACCTCTAATCACAACCCTAAAAGCAAGGGTGGAAAGAACAGTAGCCAAAGCTGTTGCCAGGACAACTTATCCCTGGATTTAGCATTATCATGAAGGGAAAACCTACAAGGAATTTAATTAAGCAATACCTCAAACTTGCAGCCTGCCAAGCACTGCCTACTGCCTTTTAAATCCAAATCCCTCAGGAATGACAGCACTACTGGTGGCTGCACCCGCTCAACAGAGAAGCAGCGTGGGATATGTCTGCAGGATTCCTTACAAGCCAGCAGGAGCCTCCCCCATGCCCTGGCCCACAGCAGGAGACACGACCCGGCAGTCACGCCAGACTGGCTGTCAAACAGGAGCCAAGGCCCAGCTAATACCTCCTAGAATCCAGGAATTATAGGATTGTCTGTGCTGTAAAAGATCCTTAAGATTATCGAGTGCAACGGTTCACCCAGCACTGCCAAATCAGCCACTAAACCGCGTCCTGTAGTGCCACATCTGCACGTCTTTTAAATAACTCCAGAGATGGTGACTCCACCGTTTCCCTGGGCAGCCTGTTCCAAAGTTTGACAGTGCTTTCTGTGATAGAATTTTTCCAAATATCCAGTCTAAATCCTATCTCCTGTTCTGTTAAAGAATATATTAACCTGAGTTTCATATTTCAGTGATGCGATCACGCTGCCTGTGGTGACCTGAGTGAACAGGCTTGTCACCCTCTGTAAATTTAATCTTGGACACAGAATCACAGAACCATAAAATAATTTAGGTTGTGATGAACCTTATAGCTCATTTAGTTCCTCTTTACCCTGTAATGTACAGGGACATTCTTCTCTAGACCAGGTTGATCAAAGCCTCTTCCAACCTAGCCTTGAACACTGCCTGGGATGGGGCAGCCACAACTTCTCTGGCCTGTTCCAGTCCCTCACCCCTCTCACATTCAGTGAGTTTAAGGAGAAACCAGTCGATCAGACACATTTGGTTCCTGCAATTGGTTGGATGGCAGACAAAGATGTGGCAATATAGACAGGACATCTATGCTGCAGCTACTCCCTACTCCTTCAGACTTCTCTTCTACTTTGAGTTAGCAGGTAGCTGACCACTGGGATCATGGTTTTGTTACCAACAGAGCTGATGATTCAAAGCAGTTATTCTTTAATTTTTCCCCCTGCTTATAAAAGAATAGTTAATAAGTGTTTTTTAATTGGAAATTAACACCATTAATAAAGTTTTAAACTGTGGTGGACAAGAAGCCAAGTTGTTTATATTAGGGTTAAAAAGGAAGATTTAAGAAGGCAAGTATTAAAGCAGCATCCAAGAAGGTTTTGAATTTCAAGAACACAATCAAGCAATAAATCAATAAGTGGAGGAGAAACAACAGAGATTTACATCACTCATGCAAGAAAAGAATAAAAGAAACATCAACGGGCTTTCAACACTTTAATTCCTTTCTGAGGTTTGTCATACAGTCATGTTTACATTATGTGTTTTTGTAATCTCTCATTCTTTACTTTCAAGAGAAGTTCAAGAGATGAAAGTATGAAACAGATACTCTGTATTACTTTATCATGTCAAAATAACAGTACTGGCACATCATCACTTCAAGTACTGTCTCATGATCAAAACAGATTTTTTACAGGCCTGTGTGTGGTTAATGGTTTAATCTTTGTCTTTGTCATGCCACAACTGGCAAAGATAAGGACTGAAATCTTTTAACATTGTGTGTCAGGAAAGCTTTGGTCAAAAACCTTTTAATCATCATTCTTTGAAATAACAGAGAAGCCAAGGATATCCAAGTGAGCTACTGATATCAAACCTTATGTAATACAGATACTATAAATACATTTTCCACAAAACTTTCATTGAACATTCAGGCAGCTTATGAGGAAAGAGAAAGTATTTGATTATAGCAAAGAGGTTTTAGGTCCCTTCAGAATATACTGAAGCCCATGTTTCGGAAGCCCCTTTTCTCCTGATGAGTGGTGGCATTGAAGCATTTTCATGCTTGATCATTGTAAGTAAAAGTCACTCTCTCCTTCTGCCAACATGCTAAAAGCTTCCCTATCACTTTCAGGAAGAGGAGCACAGTGCCTCAGTAGTGAGTTAAATTATGCTTGACTCCAAAAATGAAAAATCCACGGGACATCTGTAGTATACAGATCCATATCTCCCATATCTTTGATACCCATATTCATGGGTAAACACAAGTGTAGCTGTCAGGTGTTGTTTACTTCCTCACACAATGTTGTAAGTGACCTTCAAAATGTCCTCTCTGGAGAACACAGTCACAGGTACCATGTGTCATGATGTATATGTTTACAACTTGGTTGAAATTCCACAGAGTTCCAGTGATTGATTGTGTGATGCACAGAACGGGGATACACAGAGGTTGACCTAAAATCCCAGGTGTTTTCAAAAGTTGCATATAATGCCCTTCTCTGCTTAGGACAGAGAAGAATGCTGTTGTGCAGCCTTGGCTCAGATCCTCAATATTCTTATGCAGCTACTTAAATCTACTGGTCCCAGATAAGGAATCCCAGAGTAAGGATCATCAGGGATATTCAGAATAGTAAAGAAAGGTAAAATCATATGGGTATCATAAGTGTTTTCCATAATCAAAAGTATGAATGCAAACACAGGTCTTTGAGAATCCCAGGGGATAACATAGAATGTGTGAAAGCACTCTTTGTATCAACGAGGGAAATGGAGAAAGTGTGAATTTCATTTGAGAGGAAGAGGTAAAATTATGTACAATTCCTATATTAGGACACTCAGTAATAAGGGGGAAAGACACAAGCCCAGGCTACTGGAAGGAAATATCCAGGGTTTATTTGCACAGGCCCATGCTGGTGAGATTGGCTCACAGTGGACCCATTAGACTGTGTAAAGCCTCACTGCAATGTGCCCTGTGCCAGTTCCTGCTTACAGAGCTGCCTGTCTCAGAACGCAGGCAGAGGAATGGGTGTTAATGTGTCTGAATATATTAAGAGGTTTCAGATGTAAGATGATGCAGTGCTCAGTCTTAATGCCCCTACATGGAGGTAATTATAGCTGGGACCTTCATTACCTTTACCCTCACCTCACAATTTTCTTTCATGTCATCTTTGTCTCAATCTTTGCCACATCTTGCTGTATTATCTGGAAATGTTTCACTTAAGAAGGGAATTGCTGGTTGTACCTAGAAGGCAAAAATACAAAAAAATCCTGACCCCATGATCACAATCATTCGACAGGAATCACATGGCACAACTGGAAAAAGAGGCAACACCTGTGTCTTTATATATTTTTTCCTGTTTGGATACAAAGTGAGGCAACAAACCAGACATGGAGGAACTGCACAAAAATGTGAGAAGCTTTTAAGTTTGAATCTTGTGGCTATCAAGAAGCTGACTGCTTAGAGCAGCTGGCAGACAGGAGGGGTATACACAGCAAATAGGCAGAGGCAGCTGGCAGGTAAAATCTTGCAGAAAATTTAGCCTCAATTTGGTACCTCTGCTGGTACCAAATTGCAAACACAGACTTAGGTGGAATGAGTGGAATGAGAAAAGCAGTCATACTGGCTGGCAGGTGAATGTGAAGTGTCAAAATGAAGGGAGGGGAAATGCAAGAGCTATAACAAGCCTTTATGTGGCTCTTTAACACTAAGTTGACTCCTCTGCAGGAATAAATCAACACTGTGCAAACTGAGCTACATCAACTGAGCATCTGGTCTGATGCAGTCAACTAATTTATATTTAGGAAACTGTACCCTGAGTCCAAAGTATCAATTATCTGCACAAAAGAAAGGTAAACTGCAGCCTGAACAAAGGTAGGAATGGAGCAGGGGGAAGAAGTAGTCAACTGGTGTAGGAGACAACACTGCAAAAAGTGGACAAAGACAAGGGGGAAGATCATCATTCTTAGAAGGAAGCCATCCTGTAATTTTACCAGCATACATAACTCAGAGCACTCATGATAGCATGTGCAGTTACTAGCCCAACTTGTTTTGCTCAAGTTTGGGAACTAGGTATTTATTACTCATATCAGCTTTAGCACAAATTTACATTGAGCTCAGTGGAATAATCCCTGATTTATAGCATCTTAAATAAGATTAAGAGCAGACTTTTGCTTTTCCATGTCTCAAGTGTAGCATCAGGCAAGACAAAGCTGAGAGTCGTAGCTGAGATTCACACTCACAGCTCACAGGAGCTTATGTGGTTTTTTGGATTGTCACGCTCTGTTGTGAACAGGTCTCTTAAGAAAGGTGAAGAAAGCCAAGAAAAAAGAATACAGAGAAAAGTCTTGGCAAATCTGGATGCACTGGCCTCTGTTCTGCCCACCTAGAGTTATTTAACACCTCAAAAACTGGTCTAAAAGCAACACACATTTTGTAGAAAGGCGAAGTACTAAAGGGAGTGAGATTTGTGGTACCTAATTTTGTACTGAATTAGTCTGTCAGATTTGTCCCCTTGAGAAATGGTTTTATCTGTGCTTAGCAGGGGTAGATGAGGAGCTCTCTTTCTGCCCTGTAATTCAAACTGTGAACTGGGGTAGCACCTATGGTGACTGACCATTTCCACTCACAGCCCTGCCTGCAGAGTCCTGTGAGGCAGAAACTCAGCAAACAATTTTCTTACGCCATTTGTAGCATGGCCCCTTCAGGATATGAGGCAACAGCATTTGGCTCAGGAAACACAAATACCTCAGGTGAAATAACTTCACAGAGCTTTAGCAAGGCACCAAGGTTTTGAGGACTGAGAGTATGACCTTTTTGTCTTGTACTATTTTGGGAAATCAATACCTGCATGCTTGTTCTGTTCTCAAAATAAATATTGTACAGTTTTCCCTTTTCTGTTTTGTTGTGGTTTTTTTTTGCACCCACGCCTGATCTCTGTACTCACAAGCCCCTCTGCAGTAAGCAGGTGTCAGGCTGGGAAGCACAAGGCAGGAACCTCAGTAGTTACAGACTCATGGGTTGAGCATCCATGCCAACAAATTTTCAGGCTATGTTCCCTCTCTACCAACAACCTTTGTACTATTTAGCCTATCTAAACTAATTTCATCAGGCTTAATTAATTAAACTAATTTTGCTGCACACATACTGCCTTCTGAGGATGTTGAAGAGTCAAGAGTCTCCTTCCCTCAGCTCCTGTCATTCTTGGCAAGCTCAGATAAAAGGTTGATTGCCACTCCCCTCCAGCTTGCCATGTCCCTGTGGTGCCTGTGGAAGTCCCAGGGTGGGAGGATGGATACTGAGCACCTGCATCCCCTCTACACAGAGCAGAGAGCTTGGCACACCGGGAAAAGCAATTCAGGAAAGCCAAACCTTGGTCCTACATTTCAGTCTGCTCTCAGAAAAATCCTGCCTGCTACATAAATAATGAACTCTTCAGAATAGGGAGATTTTTCTTTATGCATGTTTGGACAGTGCTTAACAGCACAATAAAGCCCTGGTCACCTCAGAAGCCTCTACGTGCCTGTATAATATAAATATATAATCATAAAGAATGAGTTGTCAGAGAAAGAGGTCATGGATCAGCAGAGTAAATCAAACTTTAACAGCCCATCAGGGCCAGACTGCCTAGCAACAAAACAATTCATCATTAAGAAGTTTTTGTGCTTTATTATAAATTTAGATTTAAAAGAAATGTTTAAAACCCTGGGTCAAATTTTGCTCTTTTACTTAGGTGCAAACCAAGAGCAATTTATTGAAGTCAATAGAGCCACTATAAATTAAAGGGGAAAAAAATTACTCCCATGTATTGTGAAAAAACTTATTTATGCTTTAAGTCTAGGGAGTACATACTACACTTTTATATGTTCAGTGCTACAGAAATGTGGCTGTTTTCTCAAAAAAATTATTGATTTGGATTTTTTTTGTTATTTACAATTATTGTGCCACAGTCATTTCAAATATATAAATCAAAATGCTTGGATCTCAAATGATCCGAAAAAGTGATTCTATCAGAAAGCTGAAACCAAATCAACAAAATCTTAGTGTTTAAATTAACATTAAACTACTCAAATTCAATTGTTCTGACTTTAGGAAATGTCTTAACTGACAAAAATCCGTTTTTCTTCATATTTTTTTCTTCTTCTTCTGCTTCTCATATGCAATAAGGGATCCATCTTATTTGTACTGCATATGGCACCAGTTGAACTGTTGGCCTTGAGTCTGACTTGGTCCATGCAGGCATCTCTCATCTTCTTCACCAACTTTGAAAAGCATCAGGGCAGATAAGTGAAATTATTTTATCAACTCTTAGTAATTTTCAAGCAGGTTGAATGCTCAGTTTCAGAAATCTGGTCACCCCATAAGACCATCCTTTGTCAGGAGAGACACTATTGAATTTAGTGTTTTAAAATCATCAGAGGACCATGCCAGGTGTGTATCTTTCAGTCTTTTTTCCTTTTTTCAGTATCACAGGGTGATTTATGAAGCATCCACCTCTTTCTTAATAGAACTTCGTATATGGTTCTTGCAGACCTCAGAAGCAGGGATGCTTAATATCTTTCACATCCCAACTCTGTATCTCATAGCTTTAGGTGCTGCTGCCTCTTGGCTGACAGTCTCAGGTATGGTACTGATCTATTTCTGTAGATTTTTCTGGAGGATTTAATATCAGTTTTTTACTACACCTTCTGAATAATTTTTTGTAGGTTATGTCTTGGTCATCTGCAAGTGCTCCATCAACCTCCTTCCCTCACTTTCCTCCTCTGCAAAAATAACAATAAAATAAAACAGACCTGTCAAATGTTAATGGTTTTCACAATAGTAGCTCAGCCAAGAGGCACGAAATGGCCAGTATCATCTTATCATTGATGCTGTCATAAAGGCCTGTTTGATCAGAATATAAATTGTGTTTGTCTTTCCCATTCTAACTCCAAAGATCTGGTAAGTTCTTGAGTATTGTCAGAAAATAGGCATCTGATTAGACTGATATATTTTATAATGTAAGGCTGTTCCAAAATCTGATAGGTTGGGTGGCATTAGTGCTTCAAATGCTAGATTTTAATTGTAAACAAAAGGTCATATGCATAGATTAATAATTTGTGGGTGTCTGGCTTGTCCTTTTATTTGCTTTTTGCATCCAGTAGTGTTTGTTAATGTTTCTAGTTATAAGACAAGTAATTGCATTTCTCTGTATACTGTTAGCAGCAGGGGTTTTACTATCACAACAGATGGGGATGTGTACAGAGCTTTGATTAACACCCCAGATTTATTTTACAAACCCTATGTTTATTGTAGCACAGATAGTTGAGAGAGACTCACTGTGTTTTTTCTTTTCCTAATAATGTGTCACTGAGAATGAGCAGAAGCCAGTGTTACAGAAGACCTATACTGGTTCCTATACTAAGATATTTTAAAGCATCTGAATTACTTAGGAGCTTTAAGCTACTGAGGTTTAATGGAACTTTCTGAAATTAGGCAATCTACCTGCTTGAAAATCTATAAGAATTGATAAAATAATTTATGTTAAAAGTTACCAAAAACTTCAGTGAGTTTTGAAAAATATTCAAAACATAACTGAAATCACTCAAATTTGGCAGCCAGAAACATAAAGCAAACAAGGCAGAAAACCGTGGGCACATGGAGGCCAACTTAGATGGTTTTTAGGTATCCATCTTTGGAAAACTTGATCAAAATCTTAAGTATCAAGATGTTCCCTGGGACTTATATTTCACCAAGACAGAAAATCAGTACCTTCTTCTATCTTGCACAGCATCCCAACAGCACAGAAAGCCTTAGTAATGTTAATACATCCCATCCATCTGTAGGAGCCCTTGCAAAATCCACTGGGGCTTCCTACCCTCCCTCTTGATCTCAGGATGAAATCCAGTAACTTCAGCCACTTTCACTGAAAAATGTGACCAAAATAGAGAAAGGGATAGAGAAAGAAGTTTTTAGAATGGTATCTCAAAGTGTTTATTTGGATTATTCCCTTTTTGAATTACATCTTCATCCTGAAGTCATTCAAGTCTGTATCTCCTACTTCTTGTGAATGTGTCCAACCAATAATTCTACTAGCTGTGAAGGGAAGAGGGGAGAAACATCCTAACCCATATTCCTGGGAAGGTGAGCGTAGGAAGGGGCAGAGAATGGGGATGAGAGTGCAGATCATGGATCTGCTGAGCACACGCAACCTTTGCTCTCTATACTACTCTGACATTTTTCTTGAAATGTCATCAAATAAATACAGCAGACCTTTTATTTTCTTTAATTCTTCTCTTCCAGACAACTCAGATCAACTCTGAAATTAACCACAGGGAGAGAAAGCTGTCACAGGACTCCAAGTACAGAAGTCCTTTTTACAGGTTGTAACATCCATGTCAGTATAAGCCAAAACCCATAGGTAAGATAAGTAAAATAACTTGGAGATATTTCAAAGCAGAGGGGAAGATTGTTGAATCTACACCACTGAGCTTATTTTCAGATAAATGAATAGAATTAATGCCAATGATCCTTTTCCCTTAAGGGGTAACATCTGCAGCTGATTTATCTCTAAATATTTATGGCAACCAGAACCATCCCAATTGCTAAAGCAGATCATATGTGAAAGCTTTGAATCAGAATACTTGCAAATTTTATCTTCTTGGAAAGGGGGAAGAAAAATATATTCCTATTTTACAGCACATTAAAGGGGAATCTCTTTGAACTTCATGATTTAGGAAAAAATCAAACTCCTCTACATATTTATACCTACATAAATATAATCAAACAAAAGAGAGTTACCTTTTCCATCAGGTTACAGGCTGAACCTCTGCTAAAAGTTATTCATGACTACCATCAAAAGAGTCAGATACAATCATGACTGCCAGCTTCACCCTATATAATGCTTATCTTTCCTCAGCAGGTATAACCCAAAGACAATTGTTACACATACAGATAATCAGAAAGAAAGTTATTTGACCAGAAAGAAGTCTGGGCAGAAATATGGCCTTAATCTTCTGGAGAACTATTGTTAGGCAATGGCACTCACGAATGGCACCAGAAATCATTACATGGCCAAGTGATTGAAGCCCCAAAGCATTCTGTCCAGGAGAACCCACAGACATCTCTCCAAAGCAGGTGCCTGCTGAGAAGTGAGTTCCACTGGTGTCATCAGTCAGTGGGAGGGGTGCCTGATTCAGTCGCCTAAACATGGGCATCTAATGCCATCAGGATATACCACCTGGCCTCCAGATGTTCTCCCAAAGTCTACAGCTCTTCCTTAAATCTTCTGCCATAGCTGCCAGTCCTCTACGGCTGGGACAGCTGGGACAGCTCCCTGTTAGAGGGATACTCTGTAACCTTGCCAATGACGGAGGTGACTGAGTTTGAGAAGCTGAATCCCACTCCAATTTCCCACTGCCTGTAATGGGAGCTCAGGCACTGGCAGCACATGTGGACTCCTGCACATCAACTCTGGTCACAGCCAGCATGTCTTCGTGAGGAGAAATCAAACCTGTGTTCCTTCCATGACAAGGTAGCCCACCCAGCTGGTCAAGGGAAGATGGCTGATGTCACCTTTATGGATTTCAGTAAAGCTTTCCACACCGTCTCGCACAGCATCCTCTGGACAAAGCATCCAGCACACAGCTGGATAAACACATCCTGAGATGGGTGAGCAACTGACTCAAAGGATTGTGGTGAATGGGGTGACATCAGACTGGTGACCTGTCACTGGTGGGGTTCCACAGGGTTTCATCCTGGGCCCTGTGCTCTTCAACATCTTCATTAATGGCCTGGAAGGGATGCTGAGAAAGTTCACAGATGATACAAAACTGGGAGGAACTGATGACTCCCTCAAAGGCAGGGAGGCCCTGCAGGGAGACCCTGAATAATCAAAGGACTGGGCAATCACCAGCCAGATGAAGTTCAATAAAGGAAAGTTCTGGATTCTGTACCTGGGATGGGGCAACCCTGGATGTTTGGACAGAGTGGGGAATGAGAGGCTGGAGAGCAGCGCTGTGGAAAGGGACCTGGCGGACCTGGTTGAGGGCCCTCCAGCCAGGAGAGCCAAGTGTGTTCTGGGGGGCATCAGGCAAAACATCACCAGNGTAACAGGATCCAAGGGAATGGCCTCCATTTGTGTCAGGGGAGGTTTAGGTTGAATATTAGAAAATGGTTCTTTGCCCAGAGTGTGCTTGAACACTGGAACAGGCTCCCCTGGGAAGTGGTCACAGCACCAAGCCTGACAGAGTTCAAGAAGCACTTGGACAATGCTCACAGACACATGGTGTGACTCTTTGGGATGGTCCTGTGCAGGGTCAGGAGTTGTACTCAGTGGTCCTTGTCAGTTCCTTCCAACTCAGTATGCTCTGTGATTCTGTTATTCTGTGATCAACATTTAGGTGCTCTGGACTCTGTGTCTACAGGCCTTCTTTATACCCTAAGAAGAGGGAAAACCTTAGACTCTGTGTGGCAGAAGTACCATGCAGAAGTTGTCTCACTAGGTACCCAAATTAACATGCTCTCATTTGATGGAGTTTGCCCTACCCTGAATAGCCCAGCTTGGCAATTATTGTTGTTATCATGACTGGAATTTATGGCTATTATTGGCTTTACTGGATTTTTTGTGGCTTAGGTACCTCTCTACAGCCATCTTTCCTGCCTTAATAGGCTGACTCCCATGGTCCCAGGCCTGTGCTTTGGTTCCATGAAGCATTGCTCTGTAAGGTTGTATTGAACTTGCTCAATAACAAAGTGGTAGCAAAGAGGAGAATTTCAAGAGAGACACACCAATCTACCCAGTGATTCAGTGTTGGAGTTCATGGTTGTCATGCAACACTCAGTGATCCTTTTCTGTTTTCTTTACAGAATACTTTAACCTGGAGCCCCTTTAGAGCTCCCTGATTCCAGCTTCCTTAAGATCATTCCCTCTCATCTCCTCTGCTATTGTGTTTTCACTGCTTGCATTTCTCTTCCAGGGCACTTCCTTCAGCAAATCTGAAGGGAAGCAGAAGCTCTGAAGCACATTAGGTTTGGCTCATTTAAGTTTTTTCACCTCTGCTCCTTACCCTCCTACAGCTGCAGCTCTGTGCCAAGGGAAGGAGAAGAGTGGGAGGAAGAGCTGTTAGCATACACTGAAGCACAGCTGTATTGACATGCTCCAAAGCATCGTGTTATTCTGGCTGAGCAGCCTGGAGCCAAGATAAATGTATTGTTGCATGGCATGGACAGTTAAGAATCTCGTCTAACTTCTGAAAAAGCCTGATTCTGTTTGATTTCCACAGCAGCTGCTGTTGTGTGAGCTGCAGAATAATTCAGGCTCAGACAAGATACTGAATCAGAGTAACATTGCTAGCTATCCTATTTCTTTACAGAGTAAGGTGGACTCATAGTGAGTTGAAATCCAGATCCTGCAAAAACCAAGGTATTTTGAAAATTATTCTTCTTCTAGTTTGAAAACTTTGAAGCTGAAAGATCATGAAATCCCATAGGTTTATAACAATTTTGCACTGAAAAATAAAAAGCTGGTCAAAAAACTGATCAGCAGGAAAAACTTGAAAATCCCTTTTTGGGCTTCATAGCAAAATGTTTGTTTGTTAGCAAAGAAATAGAATGAGAGGGAATGCAAGTCATTAAGTGCAGGGTTCAGATATTTACACAGAGGTGTCCAGAGCCTCTGTGTAAATTTAGATATCACTGACCTTTGGGTGCTGCTACAGAAAGCTGCCTCTGATATAACTCATGGCTTATCTGTGTGTCCGGTGCAGATTTCTGGGATTTTTTTTTAGGGAACAGTACTACAGACATTGGTGTGATAGAACTCTGGAGGTAACTTATACCAATTATATGCTCAAACACTGGATACTTCAGAAGTCACATTTTAGGAAAATAGAAAGTACAAAAGAAGATTAAGAGAGTCTGAAGGCTAGAAAAATCCCTCAATTTTATACATTTGGGCATAATCCATTATCATCCTTTGAAAATTATCTGAAGATGATCTAAACTTAGTTTGAGATATCAGTCCAAGGGAGTGTAGGGTTGCTTTATTCAGAGACCAGGTCAACTAGCAAAAGTCCAAGTTTTGACACTGCTTTCAGCAATGCACTTTATCCTAACCCAGGGAGGAAAGCTTAACTACCACTGTCTTCAGTCTTCACAGAAAATACCAGCAAAATCACATCATGGTGCCAGCAATAAACAATTATGCCACATTTAAATTGGCTGAGACCTTTAGCTGAGTACTGAAAAGATCTTGGGTGGTCATAATTTCAGGATTCTCTCCATCACGACTGCAATTCAATGTGTTTTAATGACTTGTAATTGGTGTGGCAGGTACAGAACATATGGGGCTTAAACTTTACAGAAATATTGTCACATACCTGAAAGCTCACAAGTCCTCTGCTTGCATAACACAAGCCCATATTGATTAGGTTTTTTACAGCCCCCAACTCTTCTTTTGCCCTGTGTGTATTCATGCCAAATGCACATCCAGAAGAGCTCATTAATGTTAGATCACAATACTGACCATGACCATTTGTCAGATATCAGAGCCAGAGCTGTAGTATTTCTGTGTGAACAGAATCATATATTACTCCAAAACTCGATTTCTTTGGTTTGTTAAAGTAAGGGTGACATCCTGTGCATTTATTTGTTTATATGTGAATACTGAAAAATCTCTGGTTGAGTTGGTGATTAATCATTTGATAATACAAAATTATTTTTCACTTACACCTGGCATTAAAAATTTTGATGTTTTAACTGTATGAAAGAGTAAAATGTAAATATTAGTTTAGAACAGTAAATTAACATTTTGATAAAGAGAGATCATGCACAAGCAACTGCCTTTCAAATGTTTCATTTCAATGATTTCCAGATTGATAAGTATTTAATACAGATACACAGTAAGTCAGTGGAAAATTAAAGAGTCTTTTTCTCTTCTGGGAAGCTATTTCTGTTTTCTCCTTCATGACCATATTGAAAAGAAGAGAATTGAAGAGGTTTGCCTATTGCTTTTAATCCTGTTCTGCCAGAGGAACATAGAAATAGACATCAGAGGAGAGAATCATCACACATTCTTGTAATTCTCCACAGATGCATACATTCTAGCATGGTGGCAGCTAAAAGAAAAATGATTTCTAAAAATAACTTTAATGTGTGCATTTTTGGGTGGGTGTGTTTTGCTGCATTAAGCTCTTGGAGAGTTTACATTTACATTAATCTGTTATTTCCATATCAAGAGGCTCAAACAAATACTGAAAAACATTAGAACATCAAATAAATTGGTTTATTCCATCTTTATGAAGCCATAATACCCTCTTGCCCAGGAAAAAAAAATACAGCTCTCACATAATTTTTCTGGTAGTTCAGGCCATGGGGATACTAAAAAATTTACAATTTGATTTATGTTATTAAAAAATATTATTAAGATCAAAGCTGTCGATTGCAACCTTAAATATCCCAGCATCTCCCAGGCTGCCTAGTGCTGAAAGAGCACTAGAAATTCTTTAAGGATCAACTCTTTTTCTAATTAATTAAAAAAAAAATCCCCAATACTTGAAAGAGACAGGCTCTGGTTCTGCAAAGATGGGCCCTCTGCTTGCTTAGCTATTACTTCAGCTGCCTGTTTGGATTCTTACCCACACCCAAGAGGAAAGACTGTACTTTTTCATCTGAGAAAACACCTCATAGTCCCTTCTGAGTCTTCTGACCTGTTCCTGAACCTGCTTACTGCATTTTAAGTCCACCTTTCTTTTTAGAAGTCAGTCCTTCTTTGAGAGCAGGGCTGGAGTAGGTGACCTCCTGAGGTCTCTCCCAAGCAAAATTTGTCGGTGATTTTATGATATTTCAGGGATGCTTGTACCTATCTCACACAACATATCCTTTTGCCAGCTGAAACCGTTACTGAAAACAAGACAAAGGCATGATAGTGTAGATGCCTTACTTATGTATTTTCATAGCATGTACACTTGAATTCCTTTAGAATGTTAACAATTCCAGATTTCCTATAGTGCAACACTTTTGGGGGTATAATTATTACAACCATGTAATTTTTTTAATACCTTTAAATTGCCCAAATATACTCTCTGAATGAGCACCATAAGTCTAGAATTTCTCTATTTTAGAATAGAGAAACATTTATGTCAAGGCAGGAAAATTCTAAGAGCTTTATCTTGAAGATAAGCATCAAAAACTGTCTAATGCTTATGTTGTACTTCAGTTGCCTAACAAACAAGTGTCTGCAGGTTTTTCTCATGTGATAAGGGACCTGATATGCCCATCTGCTTTTGACAAAGATGAAACTGGGTCTGTAGAGTACAATAGCTGGAGGCCAGGTAGCTAAAACCTCCTGAGCAGCACTACAGAATTTCTGTCCCTGCAAACAACTCCCTTTTGTGTGAGTCTGAGTTCCAGATTAGGACACTTAAATGTAAGTGCCTGAATATGACTGTCCAGTCTCCATGTCAGTCAATTCCGAGCTAAACTGAACTCTAGCTCCCTAAATACAGGAATCTGATGCCATTTTCAATGCTCAAGGGTAGCCAAATCCTAGAGATGAGATGGGCAGATATAGCACAGAGTCTGTGGGACCTGCAGCTTCTGGCAGGTGAAATGCCTTCCTTTATCTCAAATGATGGGTCATTTCTGTTGGAAAGGGATTTGAGCCATTAGTTATTCCAGTCAGTGGTGCCTCTGGAGTGATTTTGTTCCATCTAATGAAGCACATGTTGGTGTGAACAGCTATGGGACTCCACCACCCAGGCTCCCCACATCTCCACTGAGCACAGCGAGAGCGCAGGCAGCATGCATTCAAAACTAAATCAAACCCCTCAGATACCCAAACACAGGTGTCTTAATGTACTTTGAATCCCACACTTGATGTAATTTCCCCCAGTGAGACAGTGCCTGTCATCTTCCCAAAGCTTATCTCACAGCTGTCCTTAAAAAGTAGCTCAGTGAGCATCCCAGTGTTCCTCGTAGGAGTCGTAATTATGTCCATAAGACAAGTTAAAGAATTAGCTGTAATTTCAGCTTCCTCCAGAACCCTTTTAAACCCCTGAGAGTCCTGTGAGCTTCAGTTCAAGAATCAAGAGCTACAAGGTCACTTCTTTTTAGAGGTCTGTGGATGGGTATTAGAAGACATAATTAGTCACAATTAAAAGCATAATGAGTATGACAGGGAGAAAGAATCTTGCCTAAAAACTTGTGTGAGCTCTTAGTCCTTCGTAAGGACATCTGTAAAAGCATCACAGCTGTTCTGATCTGAGTGGATAGAAAAATGGAGGAAGTTGTTTCTCATTATTTCTTTCTCTTGTGCTTAACAATAATTACATCCTTTAGTCCAACCTTGCTCTAATCATGGTTGTCAAACTCTTCTAGAAATAACAAAGATAACCACAGATCAGCATTAATTTTATTCTGGCAATATCTTAAAAATAATGTAAAACATAAACCTCTTCCTGCCCTCTTTTTTTTTACACCTATGGTTAAAATGAGTTTTAGTATTACTCTAACTGATGGTCTTGCATAAAATAAAAGCAAAACTTATTGGTACAATAATCTTATAATTGAGTTTTCATTTCTATACCATAAATAAGACAATTCTTTTCTTCCCTCTCACATATTCTTCTCTGTAACCCTGTTCCATCAGCTGCAGAGACTAAAAGAAGTAAAATCCTGTAACTTTTCATTTTCTCATCTAAGGAATCCCTAAAGCTAGACCACCCCTAAAGCTGACTGAAAATCTAACTGTAGCCCAAGATCTGCTCATGGAAGTCCCAGCAAAGGTAACCAGAGCTGACACAAAGGGAAAATCTCACCCATGCAACTCAAACCTTTGTTTTACATTAGTGGTTTACACACAATATTAGGATTCTTACATGTCCATTATTACCTTAACCTTAAACCAACCCAGAGCACTGTCAAAGATGAATGCTAAAGGTGACACCATTAAAAGCTGACTGTCAAGCCCTGAAGATAAAGGGTCGTAACAATATTCTGTCTCATGTAAAAGCAGAACTGTTTTTATTTTCTTTTGTGTACAGCCCACTACACATTTTTTAGATATTTTCATGTCATTTGTTTTATACTAACCCTAGCCCTAATTTTAACTCTCTTCACTGCTTACTTTTCAGCCTTACCTTCAAGTCAGAGAAAAAATACTGAGCCACTTGGTTAGTATATTTGTTTTATTTCTCTACTCTAGAAACAATACCACAAAATGTGTATCTCTTCCTCATTTTCTGATCTCTGACAAAAATCTTAACCTTAGCTCTGGATTTGATAAGAATTAAATTGATAACTGTGATTCAGTGGTGAGGTGGGTTGCCCCTGGCTGAATGCCAGACCCTCCCCAAGGCCTCTCTCACTCCCCTCTACAGCTGGACAGGAAAGAGAAGACATAACAAAGGGTTTGTGGGTTGAGATAAGGACCAGGAGAGATCACTCAGCAAATACTGCCATGGGCAAAACAGATTCTAATTAAAGATATTAAATGAATTTATTGCTAACAAAATCAGAGCAAGATAACGAGAAGTAAAATACAACACCTTCCCCTCACCCCTTTCCTCCTTCCCAGCTGTACCTCCTACCCCAGGCAGGGAATGGGGGTCATGCTCAGTTCATCACCTGTAGTTCCTCCCACTGCTCAGGGAGAGGAGTCCTTCCCCTGCTCCACCATGGGGTCCATCCCATGGGAAATGGCTCTCCATCAATTTCTCTAATGTGAGTCCACCTCACAAGCAACAGTTCTCTGGGAACTGCTGCAGTGTGTGTCCATCTCATGGACAACAGTCCTCCCCAGACTGCTGAATGTGGGTCACTCTTCCATGGGGTGCAGTCCTGCAAGGTCAGCTGCTCCAGCCTGGGTCCTGCTCTGCTGTGGGGCTCCTCCACAGGCTGCAGGTGCATCTCTCCCCACACCATGGACCTCCCTGGGCTGCCAGGGCACAGCTGCCTCACCATGGGCTTCTCCATGGCCTGCAGAGGAAATTCAGCTCTGGTGCTTACAGCATCTCCTCCCCCTCCTTCTGCACTGACCTGGGTGTCTGCAGAGTTGTTCCTCTCACCTGTTCTCACTCTGCTCTTCCCCAAAATTGAACCTGCACAATAACTTTTCAAGTTTCTTTTTAAATGTGTTACGACAGAAGTGTTTCCACCATTTCCAACTGGCCCAGCCTTGGCCAGCAGCATGTTCATCTTGGAGCCATCAGGGACTGGCTCTGTCAGACATGGAGGAAGCTTCTGGCAGCTTCTCACAGAAGCCAACCCTGTAGCCCCCCACTAACCAAAACCTGGCCACAACACCCCAATACAGCTGGCTAAGCTAATTTTAAGTTATTTTACTTTGAAGGTCTGAAATCAGAACAATAATGATCTATTCCCACTTTTTAAAAATGAACACTAACCTGGCTATGATGGCTTTGCAATCATGAGACATAACCTGAAAGAAAAATATAAAGAACTGGCTCTTTTGAAAGTGCTGTCTGCAATATACCACCATATTCTAGTATTTGCCTCCCTCATTCCCACTATTCTAACCCTAATCCTACTGTACTTCTCAGGCACAGCTAAAGGAACCAAAAATAAGCCATTATCTTAAAAAGATACAAGCATTAATAATTATTCTTTTTAGATGATGTATAACCATATTATACCATTTATCCTATTCCTAATTCAAAAACCTATCTATTAAGATAATTTCATGAAAAGTTGTCAAAAAACCCAGACACATCCCCACCCAGGTTTTATTAACTTGCATTCAACTTAACTCCTGGGTAACATTCAGGAGTATTAATCCTGCAGTATTACTACAAAATATTATTGGCATTTGCTTCAGTCCAGTACTAATTCTTCCTATTAAAACATTACCCCTTATTAACCCTTAAGTTCTGGCATTTAAAAAGCTGCACAGTCACCATAATTAATTAATTAATTAAAATTAAGGAATATCAATGTCAGTGCTCTTTCCAGTATGCTCATCTTTCTGGATTATATCGCACACAGATAAATTTAAACTCTTTCTTTTCCCAAACCTGGTTCCAACCAAACCTTCATCCATTTTATAATCTCCAGGCTGCACTAAAAGCCTGTTTCTGAAGGGAATAGAAATGCTTGGCCATTAGTCTGTGTCATCAATCATTTTATGGTGAGGGTCCACTTTTAATACAATAGTAGACCCAGATCTTTCTTTCTGTCTTAAAACTGCTGCTATCCTCTCTCTGTTTGGAAACTTTCCACAGAACCTTGCATGATCCCATCACAATAACCAACATCAGCAGGTTTTATTTTCCATGCTGAGCAAAACATGACAAATTTGTCCCTTCTCTCTCCTAACCTAAAATTTACAATTTTTGAAGCATCAAGGACCACCAGAGACTGTGAAAGGGAAATAGGCAATTATCTCCAGCTGCCCTCAGAACTCATTTTGTCATGCTGTGTAGTTCAAAATACTGACTTTTCTAGAGCACCTCGCCCTAGATCCTTCCCTTCAATGCACTGCCAACCATAACTTGGATTCTTTCTCTTTATAAAATTCCTCAGATTCTCAGGTGTCCTCCCTAGTCTCTCCAAGAAATAAGTGTGATCCTTTTCCTTTCCTCAGTACTCTAATATTTAAATATTTTTCTTCTTCCCCTTTAGAAGCTGTAGCCTAATGCTAAAAATAAAACTCTCTTTTTGAGAAAATAAAATTTGTGGACCTCAGGGAATAAAAAAATTAAAAATAGGTGATTCTTATGAATATCAGCATTTACTGCATCCTTAAAGGTTTGTCATTAGAGGGTGTCTAAAATTTTTCATTCTTTAATAAACACAGTGTACTCCAAAACAGAGTGATGAGAATGTAGGGTACAGGAAACAAGGAAAAGTGTCTGGAAAGAGTTGAGCTATGTGTCACCTGTTGCTTTGACCACAGACCAGAGAAGGAAGAAAGGAGAAGAGGAGAGGATGCAGAGGTTGGGATTTAAGGATTTTAGGACAGATGGGTTGTTGTGGAATGACATGAGATAGGCTTGGGGTTAGAGACTGGGAGTTGGGAAGGAAGAAGGATGGAATATTAAGAAAAAAAATACATTAGTTAGTCCAAATTTTAGCTGGATACCTCATGTCACCTTCAGACAGCAGTTAGCAGCCAAGGCTCAGTACATTTTAGGAAAATGGTATAAGGGCAAACAAACCAAGTCATGTGTCCATAAACCCAGAAGCCCCATATTTAAGACATCAAATGAGAGGAATGTGACTAGATACACATAAAAATGGAAGAGTTAGAGAGATAAATAATACCAACCATGAAGCATTGCATAGAAACTGTCATATACCAAATATGTTTAAAATTATTGAAGGAATTATGATGATGAAACCCAAACTATCTTCCCATTCCCACTTTTTTTTTGTTACTCCCTTTCCTTTGACTGGAGTGGACTATGGATGGGGGGTTTTGTGTTTAACACTCACTGTGAAAGGGGCTATAATTTTTTGGGTACCAAGAGACACAAATATTAATGTCATGATTCATTCAGGAGTAGGGGTAAAACTGACAGATGCTCAGGACTTATTCTGCATTTGCTAGGAAGATGCTGGTTAGAAGAATATCTATAAAGGATTTTTATGAAGGCTGCCACTTTTGGAAAAGCTTCCAAACTAATCCAGCATAGGTAGATACACTCTAAAAATTCTGTGACTGGACAAGCCCTTGAACCATGTTGTGCTTGAAAGCTTGAAGAGATTTACTTTGGAACCATTGCAAACTGCTTAGAAATTCTGTCATCATGTTTAGCAGAGGAGAAATCATAAAAAGAAGGTTTAATAGACTCACGAACTGAATTTCATCACCCTTGTTTGGCAGGCCACTAGTCATGAACATTTAACAAAGGTTTCCATGGTCTCAGTGTTGAGGTGTGTCATTAGACAATGTATAATTTTCAAGATTGTAAATGTATTCCTGTAGAAAGAAACTATCTATTTCCCCAGACTTGCTGTCAGGATTAGACTGACTTTAGCACCATATATGTATTTTAAAAATCCCCTGCAAAATATTCAGGAAGAATTTTCCACAGAGAACACTGCATAGGAGATTTTTCTTAAACATATGGCAGAAAGCATATTAGCATGAATAACTTCCATGACATTTCCCCCTCCTCCCATCCTGGAAATTGCTGTTAGGCAAATACAAAGTGTAAGTGAAAATCTAGAAGAGACAAAAGAAGTAGGGGTTGCAAATCAGTGTTGGAATTCAAAATTCAAGGGTTCCTGAGGACCAGGGTTTTTTTCTAAAAAAGATGATTACTTTTCAGTAGCTCTTGCAATAAAAATTCTTGAAATTCAGGAAGCTAATGAACCAATGAAGGGATTTTGGGGTGTGTTTGCACACCTGTGTTATTATTATATTAATAAAATTCTTGTGACTGCGGTTTTTAACTTTACTATCTCTGCCACAGAACTACTTTGGAAGGTTATATAATTGCAAAGTGCCTCAGCTATCCATATGCAAAAATTAGAATAATAGTTATTATGTTATCTGTTCAAGTTGTGAGTAATTTGGGGAGGAAACTAGGTCTATCAATGCCAGAGGCTACCCCAGAAGTCTGTGTCCAGTGCTAACCATAAAAAGCTCCAGACCCCTGCAATCTTGATTGCAGCATCTGAGGACAGAGTAAGATGTGTAAGAAACCATTTTTACTCTCTCCTACTCTAGTCTTTGTGGTTCTCCTGGGAGGCCAAATAAAGCTATGAACATAATTATCAAAAGTGATTTCATTAAAACAAAAGAAGATAGCAGAAGATAGCAGATTTCCTGCCCCTCCTCAGTCTCCAGTATCAGCAGTGTGACAATCCTGAGCTCCAAGTACATTATTATTATATCCATGCACTGATCTGCATTTTATAGACCCATGAACATATGTTCCTGAAAGCATGGTAGGGAAATGTAGCAAGTTTTCCTGCACCAAAACCTTGATAACCGAGTTCCAGAAAAGGAGCAATCAGAATCCCAAGAGATTTCATCAACTTTGTTTCCTTGCCTGATTGAGACCTCAGCTGCACCAGTCAGTACTTTTGCTGTCCTGCCTCACTGTCTTTGCCTTTCTTCACCCAAGATAAGAACTTTGTGTGATGCCCCAAATCCATTCTGACTGCATGTGCTCCTGCAGTTTGGAGATTAGAGCAGTCTAAATGGGAGTGAGCAGCTCAAATTTTCTGTCAGATTGATGATAAGTTGTGATTTCCTAGAAAAAGTGGCAAGATGATTTTTTAGACAAAAGGCAAACAGCCACTCACATGCCAGGTAGGCTGCACAAAGTTTCAAGTCTTCGCTAATAAATGTGCTATGAATGAAAACCTCCTCTGTGAAACTGCCAGGAAAACAAACAATAGGAATCAATTATTATAGTGTACTTTTTCCAACAATACCATGTTTGTGGAGGCAACTGAAACAACTGAAGCAGTTTTTTAACCACTCTGTTCTGCTTTTCAGTCACGCTGTTACCATGTTGCTAGTTTACTGACTCTGAGAGCTACTAAGATTTATAATTTGGGCTTTTATAACCAGAACAAAATTGATCTCATTGAGGATGACAGTGGAGAAACTAAGCAGATCCTAACAGAGATTTCAGATAACAAAAAAATCAAACAGCATTCAACTTTAAAAAGTTGATGGTCCTTTAGGCTGAGGTCTTAATACAACAATAAGACAGTCAAATTATCACCTCACCAAGGCCCAGAGAAAGTAACACTTTTGGGTGTCATCCTGCAGACTGAATGGCCCAATCCAGGTAAGCAAGAGAAAGTGCTGCAGACATAGCAGAGCCTTCTTGATCACTTGTGAAAGGCCCTTGGTGCCATTGTAAGAAGCTAGAACAGATTTCAGAATGTGTTATCACTGCTCGGAGACAACCCAGGTGATGCAGGTGATGAGTGGAGAAACACAGTCAAAAAATTGCAGAAGGTTGAATTTTCCAGTTTCAAATGATTTTGTAGCACTTCAGTGCACCAGGCTCCTCTCCTGCATTGGGGTTTAGATCCAGCCTTGCCATTAAGTTCATAATTAAAATCCCATCATTTGTGGGATTTTGCATTTCTTGCCATGCTGACACTTACTGAGCTATTTGTCTTTAGTTTCTGTTCTGCTGATAGCACCAACCATACATTTCTCATAAGTATTAGCCATTTAGGTTTTAAGAAAATTTATGTAGCTGTTCTCCATCATGGTATTAAATTGAAGTTCCTTAACAGTCTGCAGTATAAAAGTCAAAATAAAAGTCTGTTTAAAATTCTAGTTCCATTGAAGTGTTTGTGCAGCCCAGCCCTTGTAAGAAGAGTGTGTCTGTTTAGCAGTGATTCCAGATAGATATCTCTTTCATTTTAAAGGGAATTTCCTTAAAAGCTTTCAAAACAATTGTTTTCCACTATTGCAGGTAGTATGAAAATTTAAAAGCAGAACAACTAGATGGTTTAGAATGAGGACAAGAGATGAAGTTTCAGTTTGAGAGTGGGCTTTTTAAAATAAAGATAAAAAGTGTTATGCAGTTTTCTTGCTTTTACTCATTCTCAAGCCCTTTATAAAGCATGAAGCTGATGCAAAGTGACAAAATACGTTTTACCCACAAGACATCAGCTTATTCAGTGTACATAATTACTTACATAAGCAAATCCAGATCACCACATTTTTCAAGTTTTTCACATGAGTCAGTGAACTGTGGTTTTGTTGCAACCTTCCCTCAAAGAGATCAGACTTCACAGCTCTTCGACTAATTTTCAAACTGGGCAAATCAGAAGGATATCAACAACCAACACAAACATATTAATAAGCCTTAAATAGTTCACTGGCTGGCAAGCAGGAGAGCTGTGGCCTCGAGCAGGGAGCACGGAGAAACTGGCTTGGTTTTCTGTGCAGTAATGGTAGCAAGGTGGCAGACGTTGTTTACATCCAGTGTTGGAGGATTCCCCTTGAATGTGAGCTCAGATTGGCCTGTGACAGACTGATCTGGCACTACAGGGCACTGCACTCCTTTTTCTCCTTTTTAGGTAAATTTAACCCAAACCAAATGGATTCCCCCAGTATTCAGAAACAGCTTTAGCCCTGAAGTTATTATGTCTCCATTCAGAGCTTTATAGTCTGTGCAAGTGTGTGTAAAGAGACTGACAAGAAAAGCACCCTTCAAAAGTATCATTGTAGTGAATTAATAGCAGCAAGTACTCTTTTGATCTCATCATGTATTTTCCACCATGACTTTCATGTTCTTTTTCAGAGCTCAAAGAAGGCCTGCACATACCTTCTTATTCTGTATAATGTGTGTGACATAAAGCCACTGCCCGGCACGCTACTTTTGGAAAGAATTTGGAACATGGAACCTGACCCACATCCTCCCTATCTCCCGTGCTTGAAGACTTCCAGGACTTCTAATTAGTCCTTCAAAGAGCTCTTGACTTGCCTACTCTGGACTGTTGCTCTGATGATGCCATGGTTCACATCTCCCAGGGAAGACCCTTCCTGGATGGCATTTAGCATTTTTATTTTTCCCTTAACTTATCTATAAGGAGCAAATTCTGCAGTTTGTTCAATAAACACCTTCTAGTGGTCACACATCTCCATTTATTCTTTCCAGCAGTCTGTGTAGAGCAGCTCCTCTGGAGGGCGTTTGATAATATAAGTGTATCACAGGCAATTCTGATCCGTAAAAAGACTTAGAAACAACGTATTCAGGACTTACTACAACCCATCCACACACCATTACACATTTTCCAAATTTCATTTTCATGCTTTTTTTGTTGTTGTTGTTTTCAGCAGATCTGTAAGCATCAGATATATATGTAAATCATAGCTACAGAGCCTGCTGCCATAAAAATGGCACATGTGTGTCACCAAAATTCACCATGGGAATGGTAACACCTCAATTGAATAATGTTCCTGGAATGTTCCTCAGAAGAGGAAATAAAGATATCTTCTTTGTCTTGAAAATGCAGATTCAGGAAATTTCAGTTACTCAGAGTTCAGCTACTGAAAATTGCATTTTGGAACCTAAATTCTCCTGAAGTGAGACTGTATTCACACTGAGACTCAGATAATTTTCCATTACTGCCCTTTGTCTGATGGGAAGACTTCTTCTTAACTATTTCAAAGAGCTCCAAAACAGATGGATAATACTGCTGCATGATAAAAAATATAGTGTTAAAACCCGATATTTTTACATTAATTTTTATATAAGATTGGTGTATTTAATATTGTCAAATTAAATGTCATATCTTGTGGATAAAAATATTTGTCCCCTTAGAAGCAACTCTTAAAGAGAAAAACAGTTAGGAGTCTCCTGACTTGTTCATGAATGATATTTCCTGTTTTATTAGAAATATGAGATTACTGAACAAAATCTAAGCAAATAAAATCTTTTAATGCTTGCATGGTAATACTAATAGAACCAAATCTGGTAAAAACCAAGTCATCACAGAATGTTTTGAATTCAGCAATACAGCGTTTTCTGATTTTCTGCAGAGAAATTTCTGCAAAAAAAATCTTACAAGTGGCACAAACTGCAGCTTTTTAAAAGGAATCTAGCATAAAGGAATCTAGCAAAAAATTACCTAGTTTTTAAATTTTGCAAGAGGTGTTTACACGTTCCACACATATTCTTTCCTCAAAGCTTTATTTGAGTCTAGTACTGATTTTGTTTTTTTCTATGTCAGTAGCTCTGATACCCATATAGATGGAGAAGAGCTCTTGTGAACCTTCCCAAACCTCACAATTCATCTCCAAACTAGAATAACAATAGTGCCTGAAAAAGAAAAAAATCAACCACAACTCCCTTGTATACACTGTGAAATAGTAACAATTCTCCTTCATCCCTTCCTATATATATATATAT
>VXAC01005588.1:2053571-2098198 GCA_013399225.1 Rhipidura dahli | reverse complement strand
TTTTTTAATCTCACTAGTCTACCGGATATAAAACTCTTTCTATCCTGGAATTTATTTTACTGCTAAAACTGAACATCTCCAACTTCTTAGAAGAGAGCCAGTTTTCTACCTTATCTGATTTCTTTGAAATTGCAGGAGGAAGATCTGGAAGAAAATGTGCTTTTCTAGTGCTTTTAAAATAAGTAGAAGTGCAAAGCTTATTGAAGAGAGGACATATCAGAAGATGGCTTTTGTCAGTAGTTCTAAAAATCATCTAAACTGAAGTTTTCAACCAAAAAACCCTACCCTTGCAACTCATTTATAACCATCTTAGTCCAAGACCATGTCTTGGACTTCTTCCTTTTCTTCACTGCTCCCAGATTGGGATGACAGAGCCAAGTACTTCATTGCTTTCTACAGATCCTGGCACAAAATTTCAGCAGAGTGTGATCATGTAAACCAAGCAATCCCTTGGGCTTCCAGGCATGACACACCTGCTGCAAAGGGCACTAGACAGGCACTGTTGAGTAGATAAATCTTATCTATCTGTTTGTTCAAAAATAGCATGTGTAACACTGAAAATGGGCTTAAGATAGAGGGGAACCTTACAGAAAAAAAAAGAATAAATTGGTCATTTGTCCCATTGACTGCTTTACTCAGATCACAGGCAAGGCTGAGCAAGTGGAAAATCTTTCTCTGCTTTTACAGAAAATGAGTAGAATGTCAGAATTCTCCAGATGGGATGACAATGCAAACAAGTATGAGGAAGGTTTCCTCCATGGTACGTGTGCACAGGCATGAGCACTGACTGCTTAATGTGCATCAGAGATGACAAAACACAAAAGATGCAACAACATGTTTGCTTCTTCACAGGTAAAAAAATGTCTATGGTTCCTTCATGTTTGCTTCTTCACAGGTAAAAAAATGTCTATGGTTCCTTCAATTCCTTCTCTTTGAAAGAAACTAGGACATCAGCGTGTATCCCGGAGCCAAATGCAGCTAAAGATTAATATTTGGAATTGTCAGCCTATTCAGCATGACACTGAAGAAAACACAGAAGACAAATTAATTTCTCAGAGAATGTCAGTTGTACATGCCACACAAAATAAGGATGAGAAAGAAACAAGTTAGAGACATCTCATGTAAAATAGTGAGTAGAAAACTGAAGATGGTGTTCATTTAATTTCATCTGAAATAAATCTTTGTGTGCTGTGGGGAGATGCAATGCCAGGTCACAAACCACCAACACAACCTCTACAATGAGCAAAACACCCCAGGAGCACTTGTCACAAGTAAAGAAATAATAAAAAATAACAAAGACTTTTACCTTTACATAGTCCCTTTCATCCCAAATGATTCAGAAACTCTTGACAAATCTAAACATCCGCACACACATTTATATGCAGAAAACCTCTTCCACTGCTGAAACAGATATGTAAGCAGTATGTAAGCCAAAAGCAAGGAAAGTTACATAATCTAAATTAATCCACTGAGGAAACCTTATTTCTTTTTTTCTTTTGTCATGGTGTAGAAGTCTGGCAGAAGAGGAAGGAGTTAGATTCTGGTCTAATTGAATAAATTCAAGGTTTAATCCATTATTTATTTTGGTTTCCCTCTGAAGAAACCTGATATTCAGAACCCATCTGGACATGGTCCTGGGCAGCCTGCTCTAGCTCATGCTGCCTGAGCTTGTGGGTTGGGCCAGTAAATGACGTCCAGATATTCATTTCAACCTAAATAATTATGTGATTTTCCTTTACAGCTGAAACAAACATTTCTTTTGTTTCACATGGAAGCAATCACACAATTTCATCATAAATTACCTACTTGACATTTACTTTTGATCTAAGAGAAGTCCCAAACAAAAGGTTTAAAACTGCTAAGATATCAGATTAAGTACTAAGGAGATATTTTTCCAATAGTGAAATCAAGTACCCAGCCTTAAAGAGAAGAAATTTTCTTTGTCACACAGTATTGGGGTTTTCCACCATGGAAAACTGTGGAAAAGGCCAGCTTCTGGTCTGAGAGCCTGGCCAGCTTGCAATGCAGAGGCTCCAAAATCCTTGATCTGGTGACTGGGATTGCAGAGTACGTCCTTCTGCAGTGTTTGTTCTTAACCCATTCCACAGGCCTGGAAATCCTGTGGTGCAAGAGACCTCAGCAGTCCTTCCAAGAGCACTGTGTCACTAAAGGCCATCATGGGATGTCTCTGTTGCATAGAAAGACAAAATTTTCACAAACAGAAGTTTATGAAAGCTCTAAGGTAAATGGTCGCCCATCCTGACCTAAACTTAAAAAGCTGTAATATCCTTGTAGTTATTACAGAAGCTGGCAAAAAGCTCAGATCAAGTACTCAAGCATGCAGGAGTATTTTATCAATACACAATGTGTAGTGGTGAATACAAAGCAGGTGTTTCAGAGGCTGAAGTTCCAAATAAAAAATATTTAGCTGATTTTATACATGAGGTAGGCAAAGAGCAAACCCCAGAAAAATTCTTTAGACAACCTGAAGCAATTAAGTGCCCAGCTAATTATCCCAGAATAACTCCTGACAACTAACAGTGAATTGGGCATACTGTAAATAAACACATCTGAAATCCACAGTGGGAAGAAAACAACAGAGAATTAAAATTTAAATCTTGATAAATATATACACACATACACATGCACACACACTGTCCTGACATTTAAAGGGCAATGCTTAGCCAGCTGTGTTTCTATTTTCCTTCATGATTCACAAAAGTATGATCCAGACTGATAGTAACACATAAATAAATGCCTTCTTTCCATATTGCTGTGCTTTATGAAAAGCTTTTCTGAGATAACCATGCCAAATCTCCAGGTGTTGGCCAGGTTGGATTGATGTTGGAACAAAGGAAAACACTCTTCCCCATCATTGCTGAGAAACAAATTTCATCCCAGTCTGTCTCAGTATTGAGGTTTACAGAATAACTGAGGCTGTATTTCTCTATAAACAAATGGTTGAGCTACAAAGCCAAACTACATAATTTTACTTAGCTGAGCAATAATTTGGGTGTCTGTAAGGGTCAATTGCCCCAGCCAAGAAAAGGTCAACTTTCCAAGTGTTATTGAGGTTTTATGCAATGCACTAGCACCTGAAATGTTGGTGAATAAGAAGAAATCTTTGTAATTACACTGTGTTTGAAGTTGCCTGGGGAAACTTCCAGTGAAGGAATCAGCTTACAGCAGGAGTTAAAATGTGTATTTATGGCACGTATTTGCAAAGTCTCAGTAAAGGTCTACTTAGAGAGAAAAGAAAATAGCATTCCTGAGTTTTAAATCAAATTTTCTCAAAAGTTCGGCTGATAACTATTATTCTGTCATTTTTCTATGGATTATTTCACACACGTGACCTTGATATCTCCCTGGATCAGCTCCTCTCCACTGTGCCACTCAGAATTCAATTGTGCTCCAAACCTTGGTCCAAACCTTGAGGACTACACTTTTTGCAACAGCATGTGAGCATTCAAGGGAGATGCACCACTGGCTGAGGGAAGAGGCATTTGAGTTCAGTTTTTCTTATATTATCAAAAATGACACAGGGAAGAGCTCAAAGAGAAGGTCTTGTAGTTTCACAGCATGACTCCCAGAAACTGTTGGATAAGATAGTGTGAAATGAAGAGCTGAAGCAGTAGGGACCTCATCACAAAGGAAAAGTCTGCATCCTGATTCAGTGAAACATATAATCTTCTTCTGTTTGTTAAAACAAAACAGAGCAAAACCACTTTTTTCTTGAAATCAGATTTTCTGCAGCTCCCTGATGGAAGAAACATGGCAATAAACCTGCTGTGAGCTGGTGAGTTGCTCAGCCATGTGAAAATGAGCACAGATCCAGACTGTAATATTTGATGATCAGTTTGGTGCTTGTTTATTTTCCTTTTCTTTGTGCTACTGTAATTCCATTATATTCCTCAGACAGATGCATATTCTTTACACAGAACTGTATTGCCTTATAACCATGTGACCTCTCTTAGTGCAGTCATAAATCTTGCCTTTAGTTGTCTTTTCTCAGCCTTAAGTTGTCTTCTGTGTCACGTAAGCTTCACTTTCTCAAGCACCTCCTGCAGGTTTGAAAAAGGGGTTGAGATTCTTCTTGAGGGTTTTTTTTTCCTTCTGGGCACTGTGGTGAGTTGTGGGTTTCTTGATCCTCCTGCTGCTACAAAGAAACCAGACAGATAATTTCCAACACCCAACATCTGTTGCTGGCAGAGATGAGTTCTTCATGCTCCTGATGACTCCCTGTCCCTGTAAAGGGGTTTTCCCTTCCTTTGTGGTAAACTCCTTCACTGTGCCAGCACCAGGTACTAGAGGGCACCTCTAAAACTACTCACCCACTGCTCTGGGACTCAGAGGAGGAGTTTTCCTAGAGGAATCTAAGGTGTGAATAACTTTTGATGTTGCTCCCTGAAATACCATGGAGCACTCACTGCCTGGCTGGCCTCCTTGTCCTGACCATGCCACAAAGCTGCCTGTGCAGAGACACCTTAATATTTGTGCTACCAGGCTTGGTGAGGGTTGTTCTGAAATTCTTACTCTGCATGACTTATCAGCGTCTAGCACCCCTTCAATTAAACTGCTTGTTCGTTTGTTTTATTTTTTCATCTAAATCTGACTGTTTATAAACATCATTTGCAATAACCACACAAACTGGGTGCACGTAGGTTTCAGAAAGTGAGGATTACTGTGAGTGAGGAACAAAAAATTATTATTTGTGTTCTATTATAATTAAATACTTTGCACAGCTGGGAACCGTGTTACAAGTCTTAGGTGTTTGTAAGAATGAATGGCCTTGTAAAATGTAGCTGGCAGCTAAATCCACTCTTGTCATCCACACTTGTTTTTGGTGCTCTCAGTGCTGGATAGATGTGCCTGCCAAAGGCTCTCATCGGCCCATTAGTGTCTGGAGTGGCTGTGCTCTTAAACAGACATTTTTATTGCTCCCTGCCCTTTGAGGCATGGTCGCTGCAGACACCTGGGAAATGCATGATACACACACACAGCCAAGACGAGCCAGATAAACAGGCCTTGAACAAAAACCACACATTACATATCTTGATAATCACACACCAGAAGCCATCTGTGGAAACACAATTATTTTTCAGATCGTTTTCTTAGCCTACTGGTGTAATTCAGGACCCCACATGACTGTTCATGTAAAGAATCATTAAATCTTCTTTTTAGTTTGTGAGGGAATGATGAAAAGAGGGGTGCACTTAAAATCTCTCCTATTATTTTTCCTGTGGTTGAAGGCATTCAGTCCTGCTAAGCCAGAGCTAGAAACAACCTCTGAGGCTTTGATTAGTTCACAAAGGAGGTCTGAGCATCCTCTTACCCACCACCACTCTCACGGGTGATTCAAGTTGTGGAAGATGTTCACCACTGCTGATTCTTTTTGGGACATTTTGATGTTTTCTGCCACAGTGCAAGATATCTGGGTTTGATTCTTAGGCCAAGGAATATGAACATAAATACAACACAGTTACCAAGCTCCTGGTAAGGAGTTGCAGAAACTGCTGTCACAGAATTTATATTTACTTGAAAAAATAGTGCATTTTGTTGTCATTCAAATGTAGGACATATTTTCTTGCATGATGACTGCTGTTTCCTTCTTGGGATCCCATCTAAGCAAAGTTTTAAGGGAAGTATTTAAGAGAGAGACAAGGCAAATATTCAAAGGAACTGGAAGTCATTTTTCTCTTTCAAAAATATATCTGATTTTACACAATGATGATTAATAACTGATATAGGTTTGCTGTTCAAACTAAAATGCAGCAGGACACTAACAGTTAATTTATCTGGGAGTGAACTCTAATTTAGTCTATTATTTCCTCCCCAGAGACAGACTGCTGTCTCATGAGCAACTGAAAGCAAGGCTTAACCAACCAAGAAAACAACATTAAACCTATGTTTATATTTCAATTGTCAGAAAATTCCTGCAGACCTTTAAAATTAAAGGCCATCAAAAGGTATAATGCATGTTCAAATAGAGACAGAAATGATAGCTTTTGACAGGCCATATATGCAGCATGGGAAGATATTTTATGTGCAGTTTGATGTATGAGTCACTGGGAAAATAAACACATAGGGTAGTGAAAAAGAAGCATTATCAAAGAAATTCCACTGTGGAAAATGAAGGTAGTGGGAGCAGTCCGTGTCATGAAGGCTTGAGTGCCTTTGCACATGACAGAAGATAAATTAGGGATTATAATACTTTTGAATACATTAAAGAAATATTTTGAGCATGCACTATACAAAGTGAAGGTGGACAAATGTCTCTGAAGGCTAAAGAATGACTCAAACTTGCTGTCAGTCAAGTGGAAGAAAAGGACTCATTTCACCATGAGTTTGGATTTGATTTTGATCTAAATTAAATATAAAAAGTCCCTTGGTGTGGCCATTCTTAAGAATGTCTGGCTGAAGAATAAAGTATAATTTATTTAAAATTGATATTAGTATTTAAAATTAATATTTAAAGAAGAAAAACCAAAGGTCAGATGTGATAGGATTTGCTGATCCTCTTCACTGAACTTTTGGGTCATAAAGGCAAGCATATTGAGTAATACTGTTTTATAGGAAGTTCACCACTGAGATATTACTGTCATTGATTTCTTGGTATGAGATTTAAATACATATATGGACACATTGACCTCAAGAAGTCTTGACAACACTGGTGTCAAGTGCTCCAAGTAAGAGAAATTATTAGTTTGGCAAAAGTAATTCTATGAAGAAAGAACGTCCTTGTTGGCCACGCCCCTCAGCATCCTTAAACCTTTGCTGGTCTGTGATTTCTCTGCAGGGTTCACTGAAATACCTCTCACTTGCTCATGGCTGTCTATTGATGGGGTAACAAGGCATAAGGGTTCAAGGGTTCATTTCAGCCTCTGCTTGTTTGTTATGTTGAATCCAGAGATCACAGGGGGAAAAAAGACTATTATACCTGGAGTCGGTACTGGAAGCAAGAGACAGAAAAAAGCTGCCAAATGTGTTGGTTTTGACACCTTCACAAAAGTAATTCTTCTGGGGAGAACACTGCTGCTCCATGGGAAAAAATATTACATGAAAATAGGGATTAGGTTCAGTTCACCCACGTTTAGGTAGCTGCTCTGCAGATGCTGCCTGAGTTATCCAGGCTCCTGTAACAGTGGTCTTGGGGTGTAACTCACCTGCTAAAAATGAAATGTGGGTTTTTTTAGGATAAGATATTTATCCTAAAAATCCTTCCTGAATTATGAGCATACTAGATTTAGAAACACTAGTTTCTGCAAATTGAACCCAAGATCTCTTTTTTTCTGCTAGAATGAAATGGAGAAATACAATTATTCCAGCTAATACAGTTATATTTCAGTCAATATAGACAATATCTTTTGACACTTGAGCAACATTACTTTCTTGCATAAGAACCTAAATGATGGGGCTGCCCAGCCTTACTCCAGAGCCTTAGTCAATACAGTCAGGCAAGGATTTGAGCAGAAGGTGCTGTGTAAGGATTACATACCATAAACACACTTGTCAGTGCATGCTATAGATTTTTTTCTCTTTTAAGTAATTATCAGGCATAAACCTGCCCTGAAAATTACAGAGTTTCAGAGAAGCATCCCTAGTGCTCTACAGAATTAGTAGTTGTTTTGAGTAAAACTAAACAGACTAGAATAATTTAATTGAGATAAACTCCTATTTGGAGGGTCTGTGGGAAGACAGTGCCTTTCAGTTTCATCCACAAACCTAAAGCATGGTGCTACCAACACCAGGGTAGCAAGCTTGGTCCCCATACGGGCCATTCACTTAAGATTGAGACTTGTTCCTTCTGGGTCCCTTCCAGCTCAGACTGCTGTGATTCTCTGTGCTCCTGGAAGGTGCACTACACCCAGACAAACCCAGAGTCTATGGAAGGTGAATATATTGGCTGAAGAGGGGTATGAAACCAGGGATGGGCAGTTGGTTCCCACCATCTGAACAGAGAGACACCATAAGCTCTGGGAAGGGCCTCTCTGGCACATGGCCCAAGACAGGTTAGACCAAAACTTCTGCACAAGCCCTACCCGTCTAGCACATGTGATTTCATAGATGCTTATTGACCTGAGTGCCTACTTGAAGCCTTATGTGAGTAAAAATCAACCCATTAATATTTTATATTACAGAAAAAGAAACATTTGAACAACATCATGAAATATAGCAATCAGAGGATTGGGGGCAAAAAAAGGAAAAAGTAATCCTGGTAAACTGGTGTTTGTAATTTTCACAGAAGAAATCCCACTCATGTGGCTGCACAGGTTGTGTCACCAGCACCCAATCTGCTCTGCCCCAACAGTTAAGTCTTTTAGGGCAATTTCTTTATGTGTTCAGACAGGTTGGTGTTGAGCCTGCATATAAGAGTTGCCCTTTTCTTGGGAGGAGGAAGATATCAGAGAACATAAGGAATGTTAGCAGCTGCTGTGCTAAAGACTTTACAAAATCTGACCCTGAGACCATTTGGGCTGTAAGGGATGGTCATGCCTGAGCACTGCCTGGCTGTCCTTGGGTACTGCAGCAACCAGTTTGACACCCAATATGTTGTGTGTCTGGAGCTCCCAAAAAAGGGAAATCTAGAAGAGAATAGGTGGAGACAGAGAACATCCTGAAGAACATTTAGAGCAGCAAAGGTTTGTGCAGTCAAGAGAAGGTTATGGCAAAGGGAATTATAGAAACACAAACACATCTTTTTATCTTCCTCCTGCCAGCTGCTGATCCCTGCACTGGGTCAGCTCCAGTTGGACTGACCAGGCTCTATGGTCCTGCCCCACTCTGCTACTGACAACAAAAGTTTTGCTTCAGCTCAAACAAAACAGGGAAGAGCAGAAAAGGAAAACAAAGCCTGTTCTTGATGTCCAATGTAGGAAGAGAAGAAAAAGGAGAAGAAGAAGGAAATATCAAATGAAAAATCAAAGAAATCAGCTGGGGAAAAGAATCTTCAACTGGATATCTGAACTCTGCCAGAAAGGACCTCAGAAGCAGCTGCTTTATTTCTTATTTTGTCTCTGAAAGGGGTGAAAGAGCCTGCCAAGGATCCAGATGAAGATTCACTGTAACAACTTGAAGCTGAGGGAAGTCTGGCATTTTCCTATGAGTGACAGGTTAAAGTTATGACAGAAGAGAGCTTTTCTTTTCCTTGTATGTTATGCATTTCAGTCTGACTTGATTGCCCCGGGCTAGAACTTTGCACATAGACACTGATGAATCTGAGCTCCAAATGCAATATTCCTCAGACATGTAGCACAGGTGCAACTGCTTAGCTGACTGTTACCTGTAAAACCTAATTAAAATCAATAAGGACTTGTAGCTGGAGGTCTATGTTTTATCAGAGCATGAAAATGAGACAAAACTCCCAAGATCAGCGCTTTGTTTTTCCATTTATCTTTGCAGATATCTTACGATAGCCTGTGAATAACTCTCACTTCAGGGTATTTATGCTATACCTGACCAAAGTTTATGTGTCAGCCCTGTAGGAATACTGGCATAGTTAACATTTTCTTCAACTCTAAATCTGCCATGGGATTAATCCTTCCCTCTTTAGTGACAAGGAAAGTAGTTTTAGGCTAATATCACTGTTAAACTCTGCAATAAGCTTTCTAATGGAATGGCTCTGAGACCCAGCAGCTTGATTTTCATCCAGAAATTTTTAGCTTAGAAAAATCAATTGTCTTTTCCCAGAAAAAGTCCTAAACAATGCCTTTAAAGTGGTGTAAAGGTAAAAAGGCCAGAATCTGAAATAGGATCTGTTGATCTGCTTCTTCACAGCCAACATTTCAATCAGGCATTTCTCAAGTTGTGAAAGATCCAGGGTCCAAATCTATGGTTTGAGATCATGCATCTTGCTGGTACTTTTGTATTTCTCTTTCTTTAGAATATCAAACTTTGGTCAAATACAGAATTCTTAGGGGATATCACTGATAGCTATCACACTAGTGCTCACTGGAGTCAAATTCCTGTATTACCAATTTTTTTACTTTCTCAGCTGTAGGCAGCTTTCTCCATCACCAAGAAACAGCAACCAGCTCGCAGAGACTCTGAGTCCATGTCCCTACAAAATCAGCTGGAGATTTCCTTGCCAATGAAGAGGATTAACATTAACAGGCTCATGGAGCTCCAGTCCTGCTTCCAGTACTCAGTACTGGGTGTCATAAGCACATATATCTTGGGGGTAAGTCTGGGAATCTCCCTCTGCCCCTTTAGATATGGTAGGAAATCCACTCATCTATTTTGTAAGTACATCAGATTTATGAATTCTGCAACAAATTAAAGGCAAAACAACCCAGTATTGCCTGAATGATATAAAGAGAACAGTTTAGTTCTCCTAATTTTCCTTTAGCAACTCACTGCCTACTAATGGTGAACTTCTCAAGTGGCAATATAAAATTGAAATGAAAGTATCATCCCACTATGATGTCATCAATATTTTGATTTTGATTTTGTAATATTAAACACAGAAGTTGTGACCAAGTATTTGCTGATTCTTTTTGGTTCATTTGTGAGGACAATTTTCTAATTTCTGCATTACAGATGCAAAATTGTTAAGATCTGTATTTTATACAATTTTGAGGATGGGCTATTGGTTGCATCATAAGTAAGTCCAGGGCTCTGTGTGACTTTTAGGCACATTTTAGAATGATTTTATATGGAAGCAAGGAGTCAAAGGAGTTTCCAATCTCCCAGCCCTGCGTCCAGAATATTCAGTCACTGCTATGCACCCTGCATTTAGATAGTAAAACCACCAGATCTACAACAATTAATACATTGGCATTTAGTACTGCTTTAAATGTTGAAGGGGGAAGGTCAAAAAGTCCCAGACCTGAAGCTTTTACTCTGAGCACAATTTTGGATATATTTCTAAAACTGTGGCAATGGAATCACTTTGCTGTTAAGGGTGTGCAATCATACTGACAGATAAAGGTTGCTTTTGGCTCTGATTCATTATTCTGACAAGGATTTAGCCATGTCAACCAGTTAAAAATTATGTTGAAAACACTTATTAATTTTTTTACCAATTACTGTGGCACCAAATCCATGAGAGAATAGCGATTTCTGGGCAATGCCAGTTGTTAGTGTTTTCTTCCTTTTTCCAGCTGTTTATTTTATCTTCTTCTGGTGGTTTTTGAGCTATTATACCATCCCTTTATTTATCAGAATTCTATGCCTGTTTTTGACATGTAAAGATACCCACAGGCTCCCCTAACCTTGTCTCATGTTGCTGTGTTGTATGAATTATTCAGAAAGTTTAGCTTTTGAAGTGGTCAGTAATTACATAACTTAACATCAAGATAAAAGACAGAGAAAGACCATGAAGAGACATCACAGAGCAGATTTTCTATCCTTCAAGTACAGCCTTAGTGTATAAATTTTAGAGACAATACATAATGAAACAAGTATCTTTAATGTACTCGGTAGCATTTTACAATTTCAGAGTTCAAGGTTTCCCCTCTGCTGCCTAAGGAGCACTTAGCTTCTCATTTCCCTTATCCACATGCCTACCTTTTGAACTGTTCTTCTTGTGGTTAGTAAATCCTTAAAACACTGGATTACAAGAACTAAGAATGTAAGAAATGCCAATCATACGTGTTTAGGTCAATACCAAATCTGTCTATGCCACTGCAGAAAGAGGTACTGTTTCAGGAGAAGACAAAAGCCTGACCTCTCTCCATGGATTCCCTCAGCACTTAAAATGGTTCTGCTGACATGTTAGGGTAGGGGTCTATCTTCATCTTCTTCACTTAGTATTTGTTTTGTATCTGTACTCCATGACTTTGCATTCTTTTAATATTCTGGTATGGTTTGCCTCCAAAATCTCCCGTGGCAGAGAGTCACAGAAATACTTTTTTAAGAATCTTTTTTAAGTCAATCTCCTGCTAGTTTCAGCAAGTACTCTCTGGTTCTAGCATTGCAGGATTTAGGGAGAAGCATTTCTAGGTTTTCCTCTGCCTGGGTTTTTTTTTTGGAGTTCAGCACTAAGCATGCTTTGTTTAGACTATTTTTCTTAGGCTACATTGACTTTGTCTACACCAACTCTCACCTGTCACCTTTTTTACCACTTTTTGAACAACTGATGTAATCCCTTGCCACTGATGCAGCTTCTGGTTACCCAAAAGATGTTAATGCCATCCTCACATTTCAAGATATCACATTTCCTTTTCCAGTCATTGTCAAAAAACTGAATAAAACTGATCTCAACACTTACCCAAAGTAGGAACTGCTGCTGAGTCTCATCCAGCCTGAAAACTGCTAAATCCTTCTCTGCTCTTCTTGACCTTTAACCAACTTTAAATTCATAGAAGGACTTTCCTGACAAACTCATAACCTTTATAAAATTTTGCTGCAGAAAGTTGTCAAAGGTCTTTTTAAACCCCGTATTTCTCAGGTTCATTGGGTCTCCAGTTATACACTTGCTGACACCATGGTAGAGCAGCAGCAGCAGAGTGGTGCGGCAAGATTCCCCATTCCAAGGACATTTCTCACCCCATCCCAGCAGGTTGTGTACTATGTAATCTTCTTTCCTTCCAGCTTTTACAGCTTACTGGCAAGAGAAGTCCTCCCTGTAAATAAGACTCATGTTGGAAATCTTCACACAGCTTTTTGGTTTAATAATTCATGTATATTTACCTAAAATAAGTGTAGCTCCTCTGGCTGGTCTGCTATGAAGAATACATTGAGTGCAGGAGCTTCCACAGCATCTTTCACAACAAAGAATTTATTGAACTTCTCTACCCAAGCCTTATCACTTCTCAGTGTCCCTCTGACATCAACAAGCAAGCCCACCAATTTTGTAGCTTGTTTCCTTTGTTTAAATAAAAAATTGATTTCAGATGAAGCATAACTAGCAAGGTGCTCTTCAGATTTTTTTTTAGCTCTCTTGGTTTCCTGCTTACTTTTGACCTGCCATGACTTTTCATTCAGTTACATTTACCATTCTTAAATACCAGCCTTTTCCATGGGACAATACCCTTGTATTTCATTGAATCATAGAATTACAGAATAATCTAGGTTGGAAGAGGTGTATAAAGACCATTTAGTCAAACACCCTGCAATGACCAGTCTTCAACTAGATAGGGTGGCTCAAAAGCCTGTTCAAGCAGATCTTGAATGTTTCCAGGGATGAGAGGTCATCTGAAAACTTGAGGGTTCACTTGATCTTGCTGTCTGTGCTGGTGATGAAGACACCACTCATCACTCATCTCCATCTGATCACTGAGCCATTGCTTTCTTCTCAATGGATGCAACCATTCAGCCAATTCCTCATCCAGATTCAAGGTCCTGACTTCACTCTTTGCCTGACCATATCCCAGAGGAATACAAACCCCACCAGTGTGTGATCACTGCAGACCAGACTACCTCCAGCCTTGTCACTGATTACTTCATTTGTGCTGATTTGTTTCCTATGAAGCTGTTCAGCACTTTTATGAGATTGCTTTGTTTTCAAATCTGTAGCAGAGAATTTACCTGTGCTTCAAATGTATTTTTGAGCAGGCATCAGATTGCTTGGAGGCTAATTGATTGCTAGATTTTGTTTTTATTGTTGTTTTTATTCTAATTGTCTCATTTTTATATAGTTCCACAGGTGTTGTATTTGACTTTCTTGCTCTTTCAATCTAATCCTATTATGCTCACTCTAACAGACTGACTTTCCCTTTCTATGCCTTGGATTTGGTCCTTCAAAACCAAATTCAGAATGGCAACTGATCCTAAGTGCACAGAGACAAGTTGTTCTAGGAAGAAATGATTTATTGCATCCAAAAACTTTTATCATATTCATAGGATACTGATCCAGTCTATATGCAGATCTAGAGAACTCCTGTTACAGTTTTCTCTTAATCTGGAAAAGTCAGTTGTGCCTGTCAAGGGTAAGGACTCATCTCATGCATTGAGAGCAGGTCAAGAACTCTACATATTTCTCACAGTTTAACCAGTGTCCCCCAGTGAGTTCTTTCTAATTTAGAGATTGAGTCTTCAAGCAGTTGCAAGAGCACACCAAAATAAAAAAAAAAAAAAAAATCAGATGAGTAACCTCATTTTCAACAATGGGGAAAGAGTTAAAAATAGCAGGTCCAGGACTCTCTGTTTTAAAAATTGTGCACTGTACACCCTCGGTAAATGATTTTCAGTGTTTTCCTTGTTTCCAACAGCATGTAGCTGCATGCTAGACATGCATTACACACATGCATTTTAGCTACTCTGCTTCACAAAAGCACTTATTTGGACAGCAAGTCTTTAGAAACATCACTTTTGGAACTACTTCCATTTTTATTGAACAAACATTTCACAGCTGTTCACTCATTAGCTAGAGCTGTGCAGTTACTTTAATCAGTATTCTCATTTTCAGTTAAATAGTTTTTATGATCTATTGACATATCACTTAGTCACAGATCACATTGAAATATAAATTCTGGCACAAGACTAAACAGGAGATCTGTTTTGCCTCATCAGCTGTATTGTAAACTACTCCAATCGGAGAAAATAACTCTTCCTCTCTGACTATACCTGGAACAGTTCAAAGGAGTCTTCATGTAACATTCATGCCCTTAGGGATAATGTCATTATGAATGTAAGAATATTGTAGAGGATCAGTGACTTTCAGAAGGTCAGGCAAACTTTTTTCTGTTCATTTTGCAAAAACTAAAAATAAAAAGTGAGAGAATATTTCCATGTATTAAATCTTGGTGTGTTATGGAAAAAGGTTATGTTTTATCTGCTGAAGTTAGTTTAGTCATATACAGAACCTCATTCCTGAAGCCACCAAAAGTCCCTTTTTTTCATCTGCAGCTATAGTATTAGAAAAACTCTCAATATTTATCATAGAATAGACTCACAGAATATGCTGAGTTGGAAGAGACCCACCAGGACAATCAAGTTCTCACCCTGTGCAGGATACCCCAAGAGTCACACCATGTGCCTGAGAGCTTTGTCCAAAAGCTTTTTGGACTCTGTCAGACTTGGTGCTGTCACCACTTCCATGGGAATTCTGTTCCAGTGCACAGCCAGCCTCTGGGTGAAAAACTTTTTCCTGATATCCAACTTAAACCTTCCCTGACTCAGCTTCATGCTCAGATCCCATCACTGGTTGTTCAATGAAGAAATCAGTACCTGCCCCTCTGCTTCCTCTCACAAGGGAGTTGCATCCTGCAATGAGGTCTCTCTCAGTCTCCTCCAGGACCAAACAGAACAAGTGATGCCAGCTGCTCTTCATATGGCTTCACCTCCAAACACTTCACCACCTCAATAGCCCTCCTTTGGATGCCCTCTAAAAGCTTAATGTCATTTTCCTATTGTGGGGCCCAAAACTGTACACGATATCCAAGGTGAGGCTGCTCCAGTGCAGAGGAGAGCAGGACAATCCCCTCCCCTGACCGACTGGTGATGCTGTGCCTAATGCGTCTCTAAATTCTCCTTTGCTATTTGCACTGCTTTATATGACACTTCCTTGAAAATATTAGGGTTGCTTTTCTATCAAGATGGGAGATCTCATCATCATGTTGCAGGATGGTTTCTCAGGATCCTATTAATTTTTGTTTTCTGGAGATTATACTTCAGCATCAACAACTTCATCTTTTTTTTACCAGGACTATGTCTATGTTAAGCTGGTAATCAGAGACTTAGCTTCTTTAAAAGAGAATTATTTTTTAAAACTACCCAGTAATAATGGATTCATTTGGATTGTGCCCATTTTTCTTCCAGCAGGTGGAATACCTTTCTCTACAAACCACAGAGAACTCATGAGCAGCTATGTGTGGGAAGATATGGTGGGAGGCAGGAGGTGAATGATGTTCATCTTATTCATCCCAAACTTCCATTCTTGGCTAGATTCCTCTCACTATGCTTTTACTGCTAACAGAGATGCTAGGATGCAGTTCCTCACATCTCTGTCTCAGATGCAGATGTCAATGACTGAGCTATCCAGCTCCTGTTGGACTCAACAGGAATGTCATCAATGCAGTCAGTGGGTGAGATTTATGTGACCAAAGACAGACCTCTACTCTAAGATGAGAGGGATCATAACCTAGACTGCACTGGCAGTTCCTGATGGCTGTTCATTCTCTGTAGAATCCCGCCTGGCTTGCTGGGCTGTGCAACTGCATTGCTCACAGCCATAATGCCTCAGATGAATTTTCCCCCCTCACACACTACATGTGCCATCCACCCAAGTCACCAAACAGGGTTGAAAGTCATATCCAGAAAATGATTCATATGCAGGCAGTGCACAGTCACAGTTCCATTATGACAGATTCAGAGCAATGATTAAACCCTGTCCCAAACCTCAGCTGAATCCACAAGAGCACAAACATACCCTGTGTGACCCAAAAGATTTGGAGTTATGATGTACAAACTAGTTACTTTAGGCTCAAAGGTAGCTGTAAATTAGTTGCTGGCAATATTTGTCCTGTTATGTCCTGTATTCATCCTCAGTGGCACCCCACAGTAAACACAGGATAATCTAAGGAGTTTCAGCCCCTACAGTAAAAAGGGCTCAGCTGCTTTGTGCTTTTTAACGAGGACCACATGAAAAAGGCAAGTGGAGGACAGCAGCTGAGTGGCTGGCATAATGGGTGAGATTCATCTGATCAAATGTGTCTTTTGCCTGTGTTTAGGTATATGGTACTCAGCCAGGGCTTGCTTGCTCAGCTCTTCTTATCCTAAAGTAGATCTCAAGACTATGTGAGATGACTTCTTCCGTAAATTTACATATTCTTTCTCCTGGCTGTAAAAGGACTAGGTCACTTAGAGATGGAAATGCACACAGATAGATAGGACATGCCCATTTTTGTTCTGCAGCAATTTACACACACCTAATGCTATCCCAAAGTGATATGTGCACATGCCCATGACTTTTCATGAGCTGGGCCAGAGATTAATATTTTTCTCCTGTTGACAAGTATCTTGCCCAGAGAAAGGTGATGGGGCACAGCTGCAATAATGTTTTTTCTATGAGCCTTTTTGTGGTGAACATCTTTTATTCCAAATCTTTTAGGAGAATAACATTTTTACATTAATTAGCACTTGTATTTGTGTATTTATGGAAGCACTTCACAAATTTCACTTTTATTTGTGAAAATATTTCCTGCTGCCATCAACACTACCCCTAGAAACTTGGTTTGTTTGCATTAAAAATAATAATAAACAAGCACGAGTTCATTTGAAAATCACAAGGTCTCTGAGCAATTTCATTGTTTGGAAAGAGGGTCACTGCTGAAAGCATTTTCATTGAGGCTGATTAAATATAGCATGAGCGGTTTTGCTGCCAATATTCTTATTCCAGCAGCAATGATATTAACCATTTAAAGTCTGATGTACCATGTGGAGGCAGAATAATAATGACCAAATCATTCACTGGGTGCCTCTTTAACCTGCCTGGCACTTTTCTACGAACTCCCACGTTTGGACAATACTCTCAGGCACATGGTGTGATTCTTGGGGTGTCCTGCCCAGGGCCAGGAGTTGGACTTCATGATCCTGAGGGCCCCTTCCAACTCAGCTATTCTATGATCCTATGATCCTTTCCATTCTGCCCATGATCACACAAAACACCAGAAACAGTTTTTAGATGGGAAAACTGTACAGGTGCTGTAGGGCAGCTTTTTAAAGTATGAGATTGTCTCCCAAATTCTCCATGCTATATGGATCTAGTTCCAGGGCTGAAAGAAGAGCCATGACAAATTAGGAACTCTAACATTCAGGCTGTATGTGTGACTAAACCTTTCTATCCTGCCTATTAACCTCTATTTGAGGCAGATCAAGTGAAGCCCGGCTCAACAGCAGCTGCCACCACCCACACACTCAGCAGCAAGTCTCTTACAGAGTGAAATTTATGGTTGTGTTGAAACACAGCAATTTCAGTCATGCACTCAGTCTGCAGCCCATCACTGTGGTTCTCCCTGAAGAATGTAAAGTGGAGCAGCTCTTGCAGACAGCCCTGACAGCCCCCATTGCTTAATCTGGTAGTACAGATGGCTCTGGCTAACTTGAAAATCAGAGAGAAGAGGTCAGGATATGCAGGCATACCCAGGCTGTCTTTAAACTTGCTCAGCTCAGCTTGGGCTGACCCCTTCAGTGTGTTCCCAGGTGGTGACTTTTGAGACTGTGCTGCCACAGCCCCCTGTCCTGCTGATGTCATTACAAGTGTCTCTACATGCATTCTGGGCATACTTTGGATTACTTCACTGCAGGATTGCCTGGAGTGTGGCAGAGACCTGAGCAAGGCTGGGAATAAGTCAGGGCATATTCACAAGTGCAGACAGAAGCTGTGGCACCAGGGAGGTGCTTTGGAAAGACAGAGGAGGAAGCATGGTCACTGGTTTTGCTCTTGGCCCTGGTTTTGCTCTTGGCAAACAGGGCACAGCTTTGTTCTGCAGACCTTCCCGAGTCACTGTGCACTGTTGGCCCTTGCCTTGGGTGCCCACCTGCACTGTGGTGTGTGGTGAAGGAGAGCTGACACATCTCACAGCTGCCAAGGTCCCACAGTGACAAGTACAGGATGGGGGACAGGCAAATTGTAGAATTGGGTAACTGGGATGTAGCTCTCCAAAAGTCTGACATTTCCTGGTTCCCCTCTTGTGTAGCAGAAACCTCTGGAAAATGCATAAAGGAAACCACAATCTGATTGACAGGCCAAGTCACCACGGAGCACTGTTGTGAAATCATGGAACAAGGAAATGTCTGAACTCTTGGCTACAGGCAAGATGGTTAGGAAGGGTTAACATAAGCAGATAGGTAAGGGTGGAGAGTTCTATAGAGATGTGACTGTTTTGGTAAAGAACCACTGGTGGTAGCATAAAAATCCTATCATCTGAAGCTGGAAAAATTGGCAGAGAGCACAGAATCACTTCCTTTCTATCCACCATGCCCAGCATTCCCTGGAACTGGCAAGTTATACCTATGGTCAAGTATCTAGTGGGTGCAACAGGAATGTGTTTCTAAATAATTATTTATTGCCGTATGCTCACTATGGCCACACTGAACAGCTCAGAAAATCTGGGAGAGAAAGAAGCACAGCATGTCCACTGGCATCTGTGAGTGAGCAAGCTCCTCTGTTGCTTTAAACAGTTATTTAATTTAAACTTGTCTAATTTAATTCTTTTGCTCTCAAGCTGTCAGCTCCTGTCTCTGCAATGCCAAAAAGGCCAGCCTTCACTGCCCATTAATCCAATTTATGCTATAACATCACTGCCTTCCTCCCAGGCTGCCCATCATCCAGAGAGGAGCTCCCTGTAAAATCTGCAAAGCTCCAGTGTGTTCATCTTGTGAATGGCTCTGCAGCCAGGCTGCCCGTAAAGCAGCCCAGCCAGAGGTAAGGACACCAGTCTGTTCTCTCTGCTGCCTTCCACACTGAACACGATGGTTTGTCTTTTCCACTGTACCTGTATTGCAAACCTAATGTTTCCATTCTTGATCTCTCTTTCTCTGAAGTAGTCAAACTATTCACACTACAGAGTGTGTATATCCTAGTGAGCAGATGTGACAGCAAATTCCTGGGCTGAGGGGACTATTTTTCTGTTCTTTGACCAGTATCAAAAGGTCTCATTCCCTCATAAGGACCTCTGGGCCTTCAGAGACATTACTATCTATAATAATGTCACAAATTATTTGACCTGTGGCTGTCACTTCCAGCATAAGTGAGGGTATTGCTCTCAGTGCCTGTGGTTTGCTGCAGTTTTTCACTTGTCTTACAAGATCATGTCCTAGTGCATTTAGAAGAATGAAAGACATTAAAGCAAACCACAGCTTTTTCTCCACTCACTCCCTGGTCTTTAACCATTGAAGTACCAGATAGATTAGCACAGTTGCTCTTAAATTATTCTCAAATAGTCTTAAGTCGAGAGGAGAATTGGATGTTAAATGTCAGCTCACCACACGACTGGAGCACAGGCTGGCTATAAATATAATGGATTTCAGTAGAGTTACCTCAAATATACAGAAGCATAGCCAAGAGCTTAATTTGATCTTAAGGTAACATTTTAAAAGACTCTTCAGAGTAGTGGCTGGGTTTTCAATAGCAGCACTTAACCACATTTCAGCCATGCACTGTCATTAGTGTTCAGTGGAAATGCTCAGGTGCAATTTGTCTCACTGCTTTCAAGTAAGCAAAGTGAAGCCAATAATTCCATTGATGAAAGCTGGGGCCATGTTTACCACACTGGCAGAAATACAGCACTGTGTCTATAAATTAGAATAGAAATTATTCAGTGGGAAAACATGGAATAGAATGTGCTATTCTAAAAATAACAACAAGAAAGTGAATCAATAATTATGTTTTACACCGAGGCAGCTATTTCATTAACTGCAGTGTATATGCAAGGCATGAATAAGCCTGCAGTTCTCTTGACAGAAAGACAGCAATCAAATCATGCAACATGCTCTTCTGCTGTCATGTTCAATACATGAAAACATGCTGAACAGGCATCAGCAGAAAGCCTGCAGGACTAGGGAAGAACCATTGCATCACCAAGAAAAAGCATTACAAGTTAATTAGCCACTTATGCAAGAAATAATAGCATCTTTGTTACTGGAGATGGGGGATAGCTGGAGAACTGAGAATCCAGACTAGGACACAAGTATTATCATAGTTTAAGAAACTTTCTTAGTGGAATTTTGATTTCAAACTTGGGCATGCTTGGAACAATGGACTACAAACTTTGTTCACATTTATCTGTTCATTATTTAGTCAAAATGTTTACTGGCTGAAGCAGTACCAATTTCAACAGCTCACTATTTGGCACAAAAATATTGACCTTATAATTTCTCTTATTGTTCAATTTAAAACATTTTGTCGAAGGGAAGGAAAGGAAAATTGTCTGTGCATTTTTATAGCATAGCATATGAAAATTCTGAGAAAACTAAAGAAATATTAGAGTTAATCATACTTTAATTATATCATTCAGTATAACCATCTGTTGTAAGAAAATGACCTGACAGCAAAGCAAGCAGAGCTGACAGGCCAGACTGCACATAGAAAATAAATCATTTGACAAATACAATCTGTTTTCATTCTTTTGTGCGAACTAATCTGTGTAACAGCTCTGCTGAGTTACTGGATCTTACAAAGATATTACTGGTTCCCAAAAAGCACACATGGCTGCTAATGCAGTGAGAGAAAGGTTACATTTTACCTAAGGGCAAACTAAATCCAGCTTTATTGACATGCACTGGTAGGTGCTCTGGAGATCAGTGGGAAATTAAAGACACAGAACCATTAAAGGAACATCAATGAACCTTAAGCATCTGAAATACATTCCTTTTCCCTGTTGATTGCTGTTATGGTTTTACAGTCATAAAGAGTAGACAAAATACTTGTAGCCAAAATAACTAATATCTTTTATATTAATAGACTAGCAGACTAGGGGAGAGTGAAGTTAAATGCTAGGACTGTGGTAGAAGTTTAAAGGTACATGAAAGGCAAAGGTTACAACAATGACACTGGCCATGGCTGAGGATTTCCCTACAGGTGCCAGACTTGTAAGCTCACAGAGGGGCAATACAACAGGACCAGGGCTAATAGCAGCTGCATCCACAGTCTGAAGGTGACCAAATGAGCTTGTGCCTGAATTTCACTCAGTAAGCTAAACCACTGGTCTGCTTGGTGTCAAACTCCAGACCATTTCACTTCTCCATTCTACAAGCTTAATTTAAGAACTAAGAGTGACTCTGATACCACCTTTCTCTCTTCCAGGGAGGAGCAGTACAAGCTGTGCTGGGACCAGGGCTAACAAGTGGTGGCTGTCCTGATATGAGCCAGGCATGTGTTCACACCCTGGGCCACCTCTGATGCTCTGGGCTGTGCTTTTCCACCCATTGGGCTTCGATGGATCTTATCCAGCACATTTCTCATTGTCTTGGACTCACTGTCAATTCATCATTTACTTTCAGCATCCACTGCTCCCTGGGCTGTGAGTCCACACTGGAGCTATCAGCCACTTCACCAGCAGCTTTCACCACCAGCCTCACTCTTCTGAGGCTGCTCTGAGTGGTGCTATGCTCATCCAAAAGGGCTGAGAGCTGCTGCTGAATGCAGCCCACTGTGATATTCTCAGTTCTTCTGGCCATCCCCCATGCACATTACCATATTGGATTGCTGTTTCCCCTACGTGTTGGTCTTGGATTTTCTCTGCCTAAGATTAGTATGGTCCAATAATCCTATCCTGCTAAACAAAAATGAGTCAGGGAGTGATCCTGATGTCGAGAGGTGTGGATCTGTTTATGTCTACATTATTTAGAACTAGGTGGGATGTGGGATTTCTTTGTTCAAAACACCTGAAGCACTGTGAGGTCAGCGATGAGATCATCTGCATAAAAGTCACAGGGCACAAAGCACAGTACATATTGCAGTTCTCATGGAATCATTCAGGTTGGAAAAGGCATCCTAGCTGTTAACCCAGCACCACCACAGTGCCTGCGAAGGCACAGCAGGCTGACTGAGGGTGCCAAGCCTGCTACACCACCACCACAATGTGCAACGGAAGAACCCAAATCTTGATTAGTAAAATTTTCTCTAGTCACTTAGAATAGATCTCACCTGCTCCAGATCTAAGCTATAGGGGTGCTGATTGTGGTGCTGAAGAGCCTCTCAGCTAAAAAAGGCAGAGATACAGAAGACTGTAGCTAGAATGAATCATAGTTTGCCCATTGCAGAAAACCAAATGCTATAATACAGAAGAATTGTTATGAAACTGAGAAGTGGTGAAGGGTGGGGAACTGTCATGTGTGATCACTTAGTCTCATGGATCAAGCAATTATGTCTTTTCATTTATATTCCTCAAGATAAATCCAGATTTATTCATTATGTAGCACTGCAACTAAATGTTACCTTGTAAAAATTACAGATCCTTGGGGCAGCTTGTCTCCTCTCATAATCATCTAATGGAAGAAGAAAAGTCCTTGTGTTGCTGGAAAATCCACCCTTAGAGTATGTGCTACACTGATACGATTGTTTTTTGAAGTGTGGAATGCAAGTACTTGTTTCACATTTTCCCTCACTCACTAAACTGCTAAACATGTTTGCCATGGCTGGATTTTTTTGCATCACATGTTAAATGACACTAATCCTTCTCTCATTATTTCTTAAATTAGGCTTTAGAACAATCACTCTGTAAGTTTTAAACTGTTGCAGTGCTAGGTACTGACAGTAGCGTAAAGCAGAGCAGCAATTAACACATGGTCATCACTTTGACTACAATAATTAATATAACATAATTATCTTGACCACTGCACTTTAATGACTACAGGTGACAAGTTCTGCCTCTACCCCTCTGTTCCTCCAGGTCAACCTTCAATTGTCATCCAGGCTGACCCAGAGCCGGTGCCTGTGACAGGGCACAGCCTGTTTCACCAGGATTTAAGGCAGATTAGAGAAAACAGATTCATTTGTGTTTCCATGTGCATCCATTACCTGAAACCCTGCAGCTTGAAGATAAATCATTTTCTATCTTTGGTGGACAGTAGGGTCAGTCTCCACTGGGTATGCTGGCACCTTAGGCACCCACAGGTAGACATCTCAGTATAGGTGTCTTATCTGGATGCAATTTCCACCCTAAGAGCTTTCCTGCTTCAAAGCAGGCAGAGCAAAGATCAGGGTATAAATAATTCTCAGATGTTTTACAGGGCAAGCTGAGATAAGTGGGCTTGCTTTTTCCCATGGGCCAGAAAAGTCCAGGCCCCTCACACCAGAAGGGAGATCACATCTAAAGGTCTACAGAAGAGACAGAGTCTGCAAGGTTACAGAGAGAGACATCCCACTCCTTAGCTTGGCCACCTCCCTGGTTTGTGTTTTCCCCTCAGGATTGTGTAGGTGACTTCCTCCAGCAGTTGTGAACGACCCCTCCCCAGGAAACAAAGGCTGGGGCATCTCACTTCTATCCTCAAGACATTTGTGCTCTGTAATGCATTTTACTGTGTCTGAGCCAGCTCACAAAAGGTAACAAAAGCATTTTTCGGTGGGACATGTCACAGTGTCTAGGTATTTAACAAACTTTAATCCAAAATGTCACCTCCTGAAGCCTTTTGCCTCAATTTCCCCATTTCCTCACAGGAACATTCAATAGAAAAGGGGTCCTCAATATATGATTAAGCTTGTCTCTACCATATTCCACAGCTTCTCTCATGACAGAGATTCACAAATTTTGAGTGACTTATTGGAAGTTCCTCTCCAGATACTTTTTTTTGCGTATATTCATAACTTCCATATATGTGATGCTGACTCCCTGATCAGGGAATATTAAAAGTACCTTTAGATGATTTTTCCATAAAGATACAATTTTTCTACAAGGACAGCAGCAATCAAGTGCACATAAAACTGAAATCAAGGAAAATAACCCGATATTCATATAGGAATGGTTCACAGCAAAGTGCAAATATGGTTTTATTCATTTCATCTCATACTCTGGCTCAAAGTAGGTAAAGATAGACAGTTTCTGCTCTCTCAGAACTCTGATTAAAACTTTGCAATAAATGTAAAATAAGTGTCTACTTCAGAGAAAATTTTATCTGTCAAAAAAACCTGATGACACCATAAGAATATCCGGCACCTCACAACACCCTGGTGTCTGATAGAGGGCTGATATCTGTCATTTAATTTTAAAGGGCCCATAAGCATCACAAAATGGCATTGGCAGTGCAAAAGTTTTTCAAAATTTCCTCTCTGTTCTCCATGGAACCTTAAGAAAATTGTGGGGGAAAAAGGATCATCAGAATCAGCACTTTACTTTCTATATGTCCCTTGGAGAGCCTTGAGTGAATATTGTTAGGATTTCATGCAACGAGCTGCAGAAGGCAGAAATTCAGTAAACAGGAGGTGGAGGAAGTCCCTTCTCACTGCTCTCAACAAGTCTGGGTAGATACATCTTCCCTCAGGGCTATTTAAAGGAGTAATGCAGCCACCTCTGATTCTACTGCAATAGCTTCATTTAGAGAATCCTAAACTATTAGATATGTTACATAAATCTGAATTTAGAAAAGCTTTTGCTATTACCCTACTTTATGTTTTCAGGGTAGAACAGTTATTTCTTTGAAATTTTTTAGAAGAACTTCTCCAACATAAGTTAGAGAACACCTAAGGTTGTTAACCTTGCCCCATAACACCAGGTCAATGAATAATTCAAGAAACCCAGCTTTTGAAGAAAGCTCTAATTAGACAGTTTAACTTCCATCTAAAAGGAGTCCAGAAGAAAAATGGGACTCTCTTTTTCTGCTTGACTTGAAAAATTGGGGAGATGATATTGTATGAGGTGAAAATAGAACCAAATGTGGAGTGCAACCACCAGTTGCCTAATACAATATGATCCTGGGTTTGATTTTTGGTTTTTTCCTCAGTGTCCTTTTGTGTATTTTGTGGAACACCCCAAGGCACGGCTTTGACATAAAACTGAAATTGAGAAGTGGCAGATTTCCTTCTAGTGTTTGTGTAAGAGTGCACATTGTGAGAAAATGCCCAGGAGAAAAAGGTTCCCATGTTCACTTGAAACCTGAGATTATCTTGCAGCCACTTGTCAGCCCAAGATTCCCACTCTTGTGCTTTCTGCTAATCCACTGCTAGAATGCTATTTTGCTCCCTGGAAGAAAACAAGCGTGGTTATGAGGATGATGCTCTTTATGAAGCACTGTACTTTATGTCTCCAAAATCAAAGGGCTACCCAGAACTGGAGCTGAAACCAATCTTTTCAAACTGGGGTGGTTTTTTTTTTCCCCTTTTATGTTATGCCAGGCCAAAATCCCACATCCTAACAAAAATCCTTTTAAACCTTGGAGGTGGAATATGAATTTTGTGCCTCAGATTTATCATTAAATGTTATGTCCTAAAAAGCTTGTAGTTTTATGCTAGCATTCAGCAACTGTTTGCTCTCCAGAAATATTAGCTATTTCAGGGTTCTGCTGCTGGATGGTACCTCTTATTTATAGATCGTGCCAGCATGCAGATTTTTATTCATTAGAAACTCTGCACTGCACTAGAAACAAGGCCATCTATATGCAAGATGTAGGTCTAGGTAGATAAAATTATTATACAGCATTTCAGTAACAACAGGGTATATTCAATTAGCCCTAATAGTCTCTCTGCTATTAAGATGCAGATGACACTGCATCATGGAATCTAAACTGCTCATTCATCTTTGCAGCAAAGCAAATGGAAATTTGCCACTTGCTCCACTTTCATATTCCAGGTCCTTTTGCTTCCCTGCTGAATTCTGCCTAATTCCTGGATCTTAATTGCTGGGACTCAGTTGAAACTTACTGGTGTCCCTCTTTGGGAGAAAGGATGAGGGCTTTGTTCCCAAGTGACATTTCAAGCCAGACCATGGAAGACACACATCCTTTACTGCAGTCTGGCAGTGAAGTCTGTAAAGGGCTTGGTGCCCCCAAACACCCACGCCTCTGTCACAGGACCTCTTTTGGGCAGCCCTAAGGACACAGGGCCTTCCTGCAGCATGGGAATGCAGGGATCTGACATGGAGACTGGCAGGGATACAGGTAAGGAGAGACCTCAATCAGATAATGGAAATGATAAGAAGAGGGACACCCCTCTAAGGTACTTATTCCCCCTTCCCAACATGCTGCTTAGTGGATCTTTTCCAATGAATGATGAAGACCATGTATTTCCCATCTCTCAAATTATATACTGAGGAGGGTATATTGGTATCCTCTCTTTGAGCCTTAGCATCCTAGCTTACAATAAAATATAGCTCTGCAAATTCAAGACATTTTGCAGTTGCTGGTGTTAGCTGTGTATTTTGAACAGCAAAGATATTTTTTATGTTCCTTGATGGAAACAAATCACCACTTATTTCTTTAACATAACTATTTTTTTTCATGGCTAAGTTAAAGACTGAATTATTTGCAAATTACCACTACTACTATATCATTAGTTCTTCACTACGGTTTAATCATTAGAGTTTCTCAGTGATGCAAGAATTATAGATTTTTGTTTCGGCTATTAAAAAACAAGCAGGTGATAACTTCAAGTAGCTTTATATGCACAGAGCTGAGTAAATATCCATAAAAAAGTAAAAAATCCAATGAATGCTTAGCAGAACCAAAATCCTGTTCAAATTTCACAGAAAGCTTCACATAAAACATTTTTGTTTCAAAATGTACCATGACTATAATCTATAATTTTCTGAAAATAAATTAAATTCTATGTCTTAAAATTATCTCACTTCCAACAGGATGAAATTGGAATTAAACTAAAAGGTTTACATTTGTCCTTTGTCAAAAATGATACAGAAAAAAATAGAGGTTTCCCATGCAAGCACCTCCATTTTTCTCAAAGATATTTTTCTTTACTCCTTCTGCAATAAAAGTATCAGGTGACTACGATTTTTCACCAAATTCTATGCAACTTCAGCACCATAACTGAGGCAGAACTGGAGGGCTGGAAACCCACTGCTTTGGAGAGGTGCACTTTAAGTGGTCATGCAGTCTACATGCTGTATATATACCACTTGAAAAACATCATGAAGTATTGCTTTGTGTTGCTTGCATAGATACTGTTTCTGGAAATAAAAAGCTTTAAGAGATCATAATCCTTGTGATCTTCCCTTTTTTCTCTGTGTGTGAAATGCCATGAAGGCTGAGCTGCCACCCAGCTGGGTAGCAGTTTCATGTCATGCAGCTGAGCACATGGCAGTGATAGGGCATGTGCAAGTGTGCTAAGGATGCAAAGCCCTGTTAGGATAAAACTAGAAGACTTTGCAGAGAGGGAGCCAAACTTAGGGCCACCTTGTCCCAACTGTCTTTTGGGATTCCTGCTGGTGTGGGCTATTCCCCAGACTGTGCACAGGTACTGTCTGGAGCCACTGTTACAAGTCAAAGTCATGGTGTCAGGGTGTTGGTTATTCAGCCAACTGGGATTTGCAGAGTCCATGCTCAAAGTGGCACTGCAACCCTCTTTTCTTAACTAATATTGAGTGCTTCCAGGATTGGTGCTGGCAGTGCAGGTGTGGGGATCAGACCAGACCAGAAGAACGCTGCTGTGCATTTCATCAAAATGGAATCCAAATATTATACAGATTCCAGGCCAGGAAAACTCCCTGTATTCAGGAAGAAGGCTTAATCACATTGCTAAATATAGCCACATGCTCAAAGTCCCATTGAAATCCCTGGCACTAAAGCACGTGCTGTGAGCCCTTTCCCTGAGTCAAGGCTTCCATGGTGATTCCTGTGTGAGCAGCATTTGCACCTCCTGATCACAGAGGCCAAAATGGGGCAGAGGAACTGCAAGCAGATCTGTGTCAAAATAGTCACATCCATCAACCACCATCTTCAGGGGAAATGTTGTAACCTGTTTTCCACTATTTCTGGATCTTAATGTGCGACTTGGTACATGTGAAATGCAGTGGGAAAATTGGGCTTTTTAAAAATTTTGTTCCAGGGTACTATCTCCTCACAAAGATCATTAGGAAATTGTCTGCTAGGCATCCAAAAGCTTTCTCCTGCTCTTTTATTGCCTGTTTTTCAGGTAATGTTACACATCACGCTATTGGTGTTAAAAAATATTTTAAAATTTTTCCTCTATCATGCAGGGAACAGCATGAAAAAATTCTCTCTGGATTCATACAGCAACACAGTGGTCTACTAGTCTGCATTTTGTTGTTCAAACAAGATCAAGCCCATTATCTGACACTGTATAAACACATTAAAAAACAATCTCATACCTAATGGGCTTTTAGTTTAAATAGAGCAAGCAGTCAGGCAAAGGATGATTTTCTATCTCATATCTGTTCTACTGATGAGGAACTGAGACACAGAGAAGTGATAAGACCAAGAAAAGTCACACAGGATTTTTATCAGACACCCAGGGATCAAGTTCAGGTTCCCAGAATATCAGCTCCATGTCTTAATGTCAAATCAGGCGTCTGTATGATGGGTGCATTCAAAATGCTTCAAGTCAAGAGAAGTGCTAAAAACAAACACATTCTGCCAACAGTGTAAACTAATTGTATTTTAATAATTACTTCAGTTTCAGTCATTTGAACTGTTATTAACAGCTCAAACAAGGAAAGTGTGGGCTGTACTTTCAAATTAGGTTATTTAATCTTGTATTATTTCTTTTCACATTGGACAGAAGTGACTTTATTTTGCTGTATTACCCTGGGTGTGTGATTAACACCCAGGTGCTGGCCTATGAAGCACCACAGCAATTGAAATACAGTTGAATTTCTAAGGCAGAGAGTGCTGACTGACAGAGATACTTGATAAAATGATATTGAGCTAATAAATACAACAAATGAACTTCACTCTTGTTAACTGCATCCAGAGAAGAATTGCTCAGAAACAGATTGTGCTCTTTGACTGAAATGAGGCAGCATTTGGTGCTTCTCCATCCTTGTGATACTGGAAGTTTCCTCAGCACAGTAGAGTCCTGGATTCCTTTGGGCAATCTGTATTATTTTACCTGTTTTCAGGATTTTTACCAGGTCAGCTTTTTTTGCCTCTGCTGTATTACTTTCATCAGATACAACATTTCAGGTTCATAACTGGCTCATTAGGTCACTGCTGACTTTCCATGCTGGAGGTGCAGTGATTTGTTCACATAAACAAAAGCAAACAGTAGGATGGTTCACAGCGAATCAAAGGGTCTGAGTAAATTCTTGTGCAACACCGAAGCTGAAATGCTGTTGAAAAGAAACAATCATAGCTCATGCAGAAGGAATGAAGTAAGAGAAACACAAAGGTTTGCCAGTCTGTAAAGAGAAGATCCAAAAGTCAAAGTCATGGATGTTTCATCACTGGAAGTTTTCAAGGCCAGGCTGGTTGGGGCTTTGAGCAACCTGGTCTAGTAGAAGGTAGCCCAGTCCATGGCAGAGGGGTTGGAATGAGAGGATCTTTAAGGTCTCTCCCAACCCTAAACCACTTTATGATTCTATGAAAACATGCCAGGAGCTGGGGAAACAGTAAAATAGGCCCAGCTTGTTGGTCAGCAGATCCTTTAATTTGTGCTGGGCAGACAGTAAGAGAGAGAGAGGGAGACCAAGGGGTTGTGCTACAGCTGTGTTTGCACCAGGCAGCCTCGACTCTTGGAAGGATGCTCACCATGTGCAGCCTAAATCATCTTTCATATGTTTTCCTTTTGAAGTTACAAGATTATTTTATTTCCTTCAGTAAAATTCATTTTAAAGAACAGAAAAAAAAATAATATAAAACACCAACAAAAAAGAAGCCCAATCTGGCCTGACAGCTTGGTTACCTAGGACTAGTACAAACACCACCAGCCAAAGCACAACTTTGCCAACTCCCTCCTAATCTCCAGCTGATTTTGCTCTCCTATACATGCAGCAGCTTTTTCTCCTGTGTTTTAGCAATGGTATCTTCAAATGTTTGACATTTCACTGTTACTTTTTTCCCTTCATCACCCTGGTTTCTCTTCCTAACATATGCAGGGCTCTAGCACAGGCACAGTTTTTGGTTCAAGGTGAAACAGACTTGAGGCTGTCAGAAGAATCCTGCAGGCACCAGAGGTAGTGCCAGAGCCTTCCTATGCTGCCTCTGGATCCAGACCTGGAGAATTTCACCTTTGCAATAACTCCTCACAAGTCTTCCTACACCTTATCTGTTCAGCCTGGTAATTTCTCACCCTCAGCAGCCTCCAGAGACCAGTTCTGAAAGCCTGCAATGTGTTGTTTTTTTGGGGTTTTTTTGCAAGGACAAGCCACCACCACACTCCATTCAGACTTCAAAGCCTGAAGCGTAGGAACAAAGAACCTTCACCACTCTCAGCTTTTTTCACACTGCATATGGGAATAGACATATTCTAAAAGACCCCCATGAATGTGCTCTGTTGGACACTACGTTTGTAGAGAACACCAGTGTATCTGTCCTGGCTGTTTTGGCTCCAAAGATGAAGGTGTTGTTGAGGACAGCAGATTATGCAGGCAGTGGAAGGAACTAGGAGCCACCTTCCCACAACCGAGCAGAGGTGCCTTGCTGATGCATCGCAGTTTCTTTCTTTCATGACGGTAGGAACCACAGCCTGGCAGCTCTAAGGGACACGAGTGTGAATTTCATCAGTCTTTTGAGCTCAGAGGGGATTGTACACACCATTCAACTCTCCACAATCACAGCTCCACCCTCTACACAGACTCACATCAAAGATCAGTATGAGCAGAATATATTGTGCCAGAATTATGGCCAGGCTCAGTCAAAGCGGTTTTCAGAGGGTTGTGATCTGTTGCCAGTTTCTGTGTGCTCCCACTGAAGTGTTTCCTTGTGGTTGTGGAAGGTTCTTGCCCCAGGACAATTAAACAGAGTGGAGTATGTAATTTGTTAAGCTACATCTGTGGTACTTTAAAAGTTTTCCAGTGCCCTTGTGAAATCCATTTGTAATCACAATATAATTCTAGAGGTCCTGACAATAATCCAGACAGATTTTGGTGCACCAGTCAGGAGTTCCTAGATCCCTTACACCATCAATTCCAGCTGTGCTGTGTGAATCTTATTAAAAGGTTTTTCCCCTTGCATTTGAATTTCTGCTGATTTTGCCATATTAATGGTCACAGCTGGGATAATAAGATCTTCATTCATCTCAAGGGGAGCCATACTGAAATTATTCAAGCCAAAATGGCATTGTATCAACTCAGATTACTACTTGATTCCAAGTGGTTTGGTCATTCTATCAAAATACAGCCTGCATGCCTTTCTACCTGCGGATTTCTGGCAGCACATGGGTGGGGCTATGTCCTGCTGGCTTTTGAACCTTCTGAATTCCCCCTTTTAGCCGTCTATTTTGTGCAAGTCAGCAGCATGAGGTACTTAAAATGACTCCAAGAATTTGGCCTAGAAGGTGCAACACACAATTCATACACCAGATGTGATAACAGCAGTACAGTGCAGTGATCCAACCAAGCTCATCAGCTGGGCTAATTAACTCAGGCCTAGCTTTACACCAAGGTCACTTCCAGTTTGTCCACTGCTAATTAACTCAGCACAGACCAGCCCTGCCCTGCAGAAACACATCCTCACTTCCAAGAGGATGGAGGCTTGAGAAGACCCACGGCTTATCTGAATCCCCTGGAGTCAACAGACCCCGTGTCCAAGTGGGTCCCAATCATCCCTTTCCACACAAGTGCTTGTACTCTTTTTGGGGGACCCAGCTTGATGAGTTGAGTTCATGGTACTGAAGTTGATCTTTTTGCACTCCAGGATTGGCATGTACTTTCCCCTTCTGAAAGCATTCTGAAAATCCGGGGCTGAATTATATTGTGGTGTGAGGAACATATCCCAGGCTCATCACTGGTGGTAATAGCAGTCCCTCTGGTCTCATGTACTGCAATTCAATAACCCATTTTTAACAGTTGGTGGTGGTGATCTAGCCCATCTGATTCTTCACTTCTGAATGCAGCTAATTAGTTATGATAATTAGCAGAATTACAGCTCTCCATTCCCCACTTGGGAGGACAATAGCCACAATCTTATAACCACCTACTTCACTTTCCATCTTAGCTATCTGAGCAACAGAGTCCAACACCTTGATTAGAATTTGAGTCTAATGGGTATAAAAGCAGAATAAAACAGTAATTCAGCAAGGCAGACTGTTAACACCATTTCAGTCCTTTCTCCTTCTTACAGATACAGTGCTCTGTACCAAGCACAGGGCCCACACAGACCCCAGTCCTGCAGGCTCTGTGGCAGCATTTGCAAGGTCTGGTTCTAAGACAATAACCACTTCCAGTGAAAATTTAGTTCTGAAACCCTGTCAACACTAAGTGAGCCAGAATCAGCTCCTCTCAGAGGCAAGAAAGGACAGCAAATCTTTAAACTTGCTTTTGATGTCTTTTGCTTAGCAGATACACACTGCCAAGGTGTGTCCTCTAAGATTAAGGTTTTAATGTCACTCCTCAAATTTATTAAATATGGGTTTTGACAGTGCCAGCCTTTTCATAGGCCTCTCCATATGGCAGCTTTCATATCACATACAGTGGTGGGCCCCTTTTCCAGGAAACTCCACTTCCAGAGCTGTTTTCTGCTTTAAATCTCCCTCCCTACCAATGCAGACACAATGCTTTACTGCAAAAATCTTTTCACATTATTGTACACAAAAAGAACCTACTCAGAACAACAAACACCTAGCATCAGCTGGGGACTGTTTTTACCAGCACTGAGGATATTCCTCAGATATCAAAACCCACTCTCCCAAATCTATCTTATGTGTAGGAGGTGAGTGAACTTTCCAGCTCCCTAACTTTACATCCCACTGATGTCTCTCATAAAACTTGAAAAATTATGTTTAAAAACAGTGTATTCTTTGTGTCCAAAATTTCCTGAATTCTTTCCCTCTCCAAGGACATGTGAATGACAAGCAATATTTTTTGAGCCTCTCTAGTTTATTTTTCCCTGCCTCTTTGTCTCTTGCTTGATGGCAGACTGTCTAACGCTACTGGGACACAGTTATTCCCCACTACAATCAATTCTAATATCATTGAGTATTATTATAAATTGAGATGGAAACTGGGGAATAGGAGAAAATAAGCATGCACAACATAGGAAAAGGCAAGTTCTGCAACTCCTAAGTCCCAGCAAACTCCTGTGAACTTACACATAAGAGGAAGGCCTAAGAACTCGAGTCCTGGTTATGCTTTCAAAGGCTTGTAGAGAAAATGTACATTTGCTTCCTCCAAAAGGACAGTCAGCCTTCTCTGCTCTGTAACCTCTTTAGTGGCAGATTTAAGGACCTTCCCAAACTGCAATGTGTAACATCAAAGTGTGAAAGGTCCTAGGAAGCAGAGGAATACACCAAACCCACAGAAATTGTCAGGAAACTACTACAGGTTTTGCTGGGAATTGCTGACTGCAGTCTTACCTGCAACAGGCTCCTAATGGGAGTCTTTCGGGTCAGACACCATGTAAGTCAGTACAGATGCTCATGTGAGTGTGAATGAAAGATCACACTGAGGTGAGAGTGCCCACTGCCAGCATTAGGGCAAGTGAAGACCTTCATGCTCATATCTGCTGTCAGAGAGCTTGGGGAGTAGGAAATGAGACTGATTAAGGACAATGGGATTTGGTCATTGTCTCCAAGTGGTTCAGATTTCCTCAGACTGAGAATGTAGAGCTGTAATTTAAGTTCAACAATATAGTGTGCATACCTAGAAATGCCTGTCAAGCCACAGGCACTCTACAGGCTTGTAGGATTCAAATAAAAATAGCTTTTCCCCAGATCTCTGAAAGAGAACCACCATAAATGGTAACAAAGGACACTGCCCATGAAGCTGCAAAAGGCGTTGTGTTATTTAACATCGACTGCTCCACATAATTAAGGGAGCACAATTACTTAAACATGCTTGTGATGTAAACAACCATGCAAATTGCATTTCTAACTACTATGACTGTACCCACAGGGTAATTAGAAGTAGCAATTTATTACTCAGTGTAATAATTAGAAGTAATTACCTACAAGAAGCAATTAGAAATAGTAATTCATTTCTTAATGCAACGAGCTTCTTTTGCAGCATGTGTGTGTGTCTGCATGTATGTTCACGTGGATAATTATCATAGAATTATAGAATATTTTGAGTTGGAAGGAACTTTTAAAGGTCATTTAGTCCAAATTCCCTGCAATGAGTGAGGACATCTTCAGCTATCTTAGTCTGCTGATATAGGCCAACCTGACCTTGAATGTTTCTAGGGATGGGGCACCTACCTCATCCCTTGGCAACCTTTTTCAGTGTTTCACCCTGCTGAACACTTCATGCATTGCTTAAAAAAATGCATTTATTCAGGCCTTATGATTCTGTCTAGTATGGGAATTACCTAATGTAAAATGGATTATAATCCTGTAGTAAGTATCTCTAGGCATTGTCAAGAAGCAAATACCCTCCAGCCTTTTTCTAAGGTCAGATAGTGGATGGACAGACTCAATGAAAAGAATCTATAACAATAACCAGATCCAAGACAATTTTCACCTTTTCATTTGCTCACAGCTCTTCATGGAATAGCAGGTGAAGCACTGGAGTAGAACCTAGAGTTCATTAACAGTGAAACATAATGATATTAGGGAAATCATAGATTATCTGTACCCTGGTATTGTGGTAAGTACTATTGTGTACTTACTTATTAGAATTTTAGAATGTTCCCTGGCCTAAATTAATAGGTAACAGGAAAATAAGAAAGCTGCCCAGGCAGTCTAGTGAAAATGTGTTTTGCACCTTGTAGACATTCAAAGGCTGAGCGAGCTAGGGGTGTTTAGCCTGGTGGAAAGGAGAGTCAGAGGGGAACATACTGCTCTCTTCAACTCCCTGAAAGGAGATTGTAGCTGGGTGAGGGTTGGTCTCTTCTGCCAAGTAACAGGCAATAGGACAAGAGAAAATGGCCTCAAGTTGTGCCAGGAGAGGTTAATCCTAATTAAGATTAGGAAAAATTTCTTCATGGAAAGGGTTGTCAGGCATTGGAACAGGCTGCCCAGGGAAGTAGTGGGGTAATATCCCTGGAGGTATTTAAATGGTGTGTAGATATGGCACTTGGGGTCATGGTTTAGTGGTGGACTTGTCAGTGCTGGGTTAATGGTTGGACTCAATGATCTTCCTGGTCTTTTCCAACCTCAGGGATTCTATGATTCCATGATAAACTCTTTACATCAAGCACCCTGCTTCCTACCTCCAGGAGGTTGCAAACCGTAGGGGAATACAGCAAGGAGAACAAGTCAGATTTCCAGGAGGCAAACAAGGTTTTCCTCAGGAAGTATTAACAACCTATGGTTGTTTATAGGGGAATCAGATGATAGACAAACATCATGTCAAAAGCAGAAACCACTGGGCCAGTCCCAATTCAAGGAGCAGTGAGACTAGGAATGAACATTCATGTTTGTCATATCTATTACAATTTTAGTATACTGTCTCCCTGAAAATCTTTTGGTCTCAATAAGTGACATTTCAAAACCAAAAGTCGTCTCTGTTGTCCAGGGTGGTCTGGGTTAAAGACATGCTTTCAAAAACCTCTCCTCTCTCTGTCCTCCTTCTTTTGATGTAGGAATGCTAGCTGCAATGGGCCTGGCTTGGAAATTCTGCAGGAATCTGCAGTCATGGGCAAGCAGTGGAGACTTCCTAGGATCTCTATAGTCTATTTACAAATTACATAACTGCCACCTAATCCAAAACTCTCCAAGGTTCTTCACCTTGCTGCTGGTGAATGTTCATAATTTGTCAGATTCATCAGTTATCTTTGTTCTTGAACAAGTTAACCCACAATCCAAATGTTACCAGAAGTATCCAAAGTCTCAGCTATTGTCTTGCCTGTTGTTCCAGTTCCATTTTTCACCCAACACATTTTCTCTTCTCAGTTTTCAAACACATTTTCTAAAGCAGATTACATACAGAATCACACAGAATCAAGTAGGTTGGAAATTACCTCTGAGATCATCAAGTCCAATATGTGACTTAACACCACCTTGTCAACTAGACCATGTCAGTGAGTGCCACATCCAGCCTTTCCTTAAACACCTCCAGGGACAGTGGCTCCACTTGGCAATGTCCATTGCTCCCTGGGCAACGTCCAATGCATATTCCAAAGCCTAATCACCTCTTCTGTAAAGCAATTCTTTCTAATATCCAACCTAAACCTCCCTTGGTGCAGTTTTAGATTATGTCCTGTCATCCTGTCACTGGTTTCCTGCGAGAACAGGTTGACTCCCACCTGGCTACAACCTCCTTTCAGGGAGTTGTAGAGAGGGGGAAGGTCTCCCCTGAGCCTCCTCTTCTCCAGGCTAAACAGCTCCCCTGAGCACCCTCAGCCACCCCTCATCAAACCTGGGCTCCAGACCCCTTGCCAGCTCCATTGGCCTTCTTTGGACTCATTCTAGCACCTCAATGTCCTTCCTGAACTGAGGCCCAGAACCGGACACAGGACTCAAGGTGTGGCCTCACTTGTGCCAAGTGTGAGGGAAGAATCCCTTCCCTGATTGCGCTGGCCACACTTTCTGATATAAGCCAGGATGGCGTTCTTGGTCACCTGGGCACACACTGGCTCAAGCTCAGCTGTCTGTCAATCAGTACTCCCAGGTGCTTCTCCCTCTTCATTTCTCACTGGTCAGAGCTGGATGACATTATTGAAGATAGGGCTGGAAAAAGAAAAAAAACATTCCATTGACCCTAATTTTCCACAGAAAATGCACCCAAGGCAGGTGATTATAACTTTCCCCTAGAGCTTTACAGCTTTGAAGCCATGCAAAATCTATAAATGTTCAAAGGTATAAATCTGGAAGGTACCACTAAATGGTGAGGAAGTGTTTAACTGCAGGATTGTAGCTGCTTGGGCTATCAATAGCTTTAATCTAAAGGGATCCTGAGAGGAGAATTCACTGTCATTCTTTTGTTCAAATCATTCTCCTCCTCATCTCTTTGTGATGCAGCATTTTCCTCAATAATTGATTCCTAAAGTCTCACCCCCAATGCAAATATTTTAACATGATTTGGCATTCATTCCACCACATCAGTGAATCCAGCTTAGTGAGTTGGGAAGTTAGGGAATCAACAATTAGGTAAATTACAACTGTGAAAGTCAACAAGGAAATCTACCAAATTAAGAAGAAAAGCAAAACCAAATCACCTTTACATTTAAAATACAAATTAAAATTACCATAGCAGAATTGGAGATCTATTTCCTGATTGTCAAGTCATTGCCTTCAGTCCAATGTTTAGGCACTTGTGCTAAAACAATCTTCTTGAGTGGAATTCCCTAGAGAAGAAGGAAAAGCAGTCGGAAGATACTTGTTCACCATATTCCTTCTCTTGTTTAACTATGACTATGGTCATTATTGCTGTGGTGTGGTTTCACGAGAGTGAAAGGAGACTCCAGTTTTGTTCACTGATTTTGTTATCATCATTATTCTTTATTTCATTTCAGCTATTTTACTTTCACTGTAATTATTCATAACTGGAGAAAATCAACAGCTCTGACAAAGATGAACTGGATTAGGGAACTGTCCCAGTCAGGGAAAGAGCAGGGATATTCACTGGAAGGTCATCTTGATCTGCAGCTGTGGTATGGCTGCCACTAAAATGAAAAGCTGCAGGCTGTTGTCAGTGTCCCTGCCCATGTCAGAGACAGTGGAACTAGATGACTTTTAAGGTCACTTCCAACTCAGACCATTCTGTTTCTGTGATAACAGGTTTCTCTGTAGAAAAGAGTCATTGTTCATATCCTGATGAGCACTGACAGTTTCCAACAAGGATCAAGCACCATTTTCCTAAAAGCTCTATTAATGGATAATTCTGTATTTCCTACATATAGAAACTCCATGGCAGGGGGTTGGAACTAGATGATCTGTAAGGTCCCTCCCTACTTAAATCATTCTATGATTCTGTGTTTCTATGAACTTGCCAGAGTTGCCTTCTGGAGAATTTTTCCTTCTCCTAAGATACATTTATTCCAGTCCCAGGGTTGTAAGGGTACTCTAGAAACAGTCTCAGCTAGATTTGAAGTTGTAGGCCTCTTATGTTCTTTTATAAAAGCAAGAGAGGAATTTCATCCTTAGCTCAACAATTTCTAGTCCTCGGGCTACAGGTTGATGTAGTAAGAGGAAGGGAGGGTAGAACAGCAGTCAGTCATTGTCCTCACCCTCACACGTAAATAGGAATCCAAAATTTCTATGGGGGCTTTAGTGAGGCTGTCAGTTCCACAGATAGGATTTATCTTTTGTTTCTGGAAGAGTGAGGTCAAGAGAAGACAGACTTTGGCCAAAGGCTTTAGTCAGTATGAGTTGTGAAATTGCCTTTTTGCAGTAAGCATGACACACTGCAGTCATGCTGAGAAAGAAATGGTTTACCCCACTTGTTATCTTAGTGGCAAAGTGTGAGAAAGTTTGAAGGACAGCTAAAATCTACACTTTCCTTGAGTCTTACTGGTACTGCTCAAGCAAAAAACAAGCAGCATTTCTGTGTGAAAGGGTTTTCAAGTACTCAGGACACTGGATTCCCACAGCCAGATAGCACCAGGAAAATCTCATTTGTGCACTTGAATCATAGAAAGGCTTGGGTTGAAGGGAGCTGAAAGACCATTATGTTCCACCTCCCTGCCATGGCCAGGAACACCTTCTACTGGACCATGTTGTCCAAAATCCAATCCAGCCTGGCCTTGAACACCTCCAGGCACGGGGTCTCCACACCTTATGGGAGCATCTGTCCTTGCCATGGTGGAGGTGTCAACCCAGACAGAGATTCTGGCTGTGGACAGAGCCTTGGAAGTCCCTGGTTACAGGAAGCTCAGGAACAGCTGGGGAAAGAGGGTGTTTCCTGTGAGGGAGTGATGGATACAGCTGACAAGTAATGGATCTGAGGGGATATGAAAAAAAAAGAGAAAACAAAAATCAACTAAGAGGACTTAAACAAGAGTATCTTAAAAGATTTGCATGTAAACAAGCTAGAGCCTGCAAGGCATGATTATGGGAAAAAAAACCCAAAACCTTTTGGGGGAAAAGGGAGTTCCCCTCTGCATATCAACAAACACTTTCATACTGTGAGGGTGACCAAGAACCCTAAAATGCTTCCCACAGAGGCATGAGAGTGTCCCTGATTGGAGATATTCAAAATCCACCTGGGTACAGCCTTGGGCAGCCAGACTCTGTGAGGTCCTGCTTGAGCAGGAAAGGTTAGGCCAGGTGACCTCCAGAGGTCCTTTCTGACCTCAACTACTCTGTAGTTGTGTGAGTCATAATATAATCAGTTTTGAAAGCTGTGAACTGCTTTCGGTATTTGAATACAAAATATTATTCAGACTGAGTTATTTATCTTTAATGAATAACAAACAGTACTTAACCAGATGGTTTCACTGTCATCTAAAAGAGAAAGCCTTCAGACCTGTTCAGCTTTCATTTAGCAAACACTCATATTCTGTCCCTGATGACACCAAAATCAGTGGTAAGCTTATCCAGACTACCATCCATGTCAGACATGATCCTCCATATAAGCCAAGTAGAAAAACTTGGGTGTCAAAGTCACACCAGAACAAGTAGATGAATAAAGACAGCACCATGGTTTAATCATAAATCAAAGCCAGGAGGAGAAGCAGGCATACTGTGTTTAGCCAGCTTTCCTATAATATGGAAAATTAAGAAACCTGCTGTACAAATTCCACCATGCTTGGCTAAGTAAAAGACTCCTCACTGGTTCCTACAAGGTTTAAAAAGCAAGACACCTCAATAGAAACAGGTGGAATCTTCACAGATTCACACTGGTAACTCTTAAGCTCCTCAGCTAATATCTGGGATCAAATGCAATCTTCTGTGCATCCACAACAAAACGGTCCTAGAAGTCATGGTCATAGGGGATCAGATTAAAAGGTGACGACAGATGCAAAGATTAAAAACAAATGTTAGTGTGAGTCTGTTACTAGGTCACTCATCATCAAATCTATTCCAAAATCAGGCTCCATTAATCTACTCCTCACAAATTATTGTTCACAGATTTTTATTTTTGTCTTATTGTAAACAAGGTCATGAGCTTAATTGGATATTTACATTCATGTTTACCTGAGTGAAATAAGCCCTTGGCTTTTAACTAATCAGAAGTATTTTATTGCTGTCACTTTTACTAAAGTAATATAGAGTCATCATATTTACTGAGTGAGAAACAGTTAAGTGACTGTCAGCAGAAACTTGGCTTTAAAAAGGACTGTCCCTGCTTATATGGAGTCTCACAGAGACTTAGGCATAACCTTCCATGGGGTTTGCATGAACCTGAACAGACATATCCAAGTGTGAGTTTAGTGAACATTTTAATTTGAATCAGAAGGCAGTTCATGCATTGATTCTCCAGATCAATGTCATTTCTCTGCCTTCTCTCCAAAGTAGAGTTGTTACAGAGCATATAGACTGGTTTCCTGATGAAATGAAAGCAGCTTTAAGAGTGTCCCACCTAATGCACTCCAAGCTCCAGTGGACATTCCGCCCATGGAAACAGGTGGGAGCTAATCCAAAATAGCCTGTCCACCCTGAAGAACACAGAGGGTGAATAGCAGGTCTTTAGCATTCAGTGTTTCATTCTACAGATCTGCTCCTATTGCACCACACTGCTTGCAAATGTAAGTATAACTCCTGTGACTGCAAGACTAGGACCTAAGATGAGACATCTCTGTAAAGAGGGCCTGAAAATGAATAATTACCACGTGTGTGCCATTGGATTGTAAATATATGGGATATGGCTAGTGCACCTAGCAAGTTCTGGCTCTCCCTCTAGAACTGAGTTTTACACTTACTGCTTATATATAAGAAGGCTCAACTCAGAGATTCCTCAAATTTCAAAAGCTTTGATTTTGGAAAGTCCTCTCTTTGTCACACACCCACAAACACATGCATGTTCATATAAACACACTCAAATATTCATACAGAGTGACATTTAAGGAGTCATTACTGCTGTTGGCTAGATCTACTTCAGATTTTAAATAGCTCACTACACCATATACACCATTATCATATTTAATATTTCATTTATGAAAATGTTTTTCTAATAATACAATTGGTTTATTTTCTCTTTCATAAATGAGCAAAGAGAACTCTTTTGTTTTGTCTTTTGTTAACACCAGGTTAAGATGAAAACAGCAATGGCAGCATTGCTGTTCTGATGTAAACACAATTTAGCTACATAAAACAAAAACTCCTTCCTAATGACAATTTTATTTCTGCCACTTCAAGCAAAGAATCATTTTGTTAACAATCCGCCAAGACCACTGTTTTGACATTAACATATCTAAAACCCATTATCTGGCTAGAAAACTAAGGGACACCAAATCCTGCATTGATTTTACAATCTCGGAATTTTTTTTAATCACAATTTTATTATCTTATCTGAGAATCTGGAAGGAAAGGTATCTGGAATGTTTTCATGAAAATCCTGATAAAAAGTGCCCTCATTGTCACCTTGTTCAAACTAATTGGCTCAGTGGGCTGTGTGAGTGTTTTACTCCTACTTGTGCCTATTGCTGGCAGCTCATTACACTCTCATTAGAGGTGGCTCCTGGGGAAAGAAATCACAGCAAAATTTTAAAGCATCAGAGCTTTCAGTTCTGTTCCTGTTGGGTACTGCACACGCAGCTGTCCTGTCTCGGTTGCCATCCCCTGAAGTCACAAGTGTGACTGAATCAAGTACAATCAATTAAGTCCTGAATCAAGTACATCTTCACTGGCCAGACCTTGGGGACTTGCAAGGAGTTGCAGTCCCACCCCCAACCCCTCTACCCTGCACCCAGAACAGCCTCATCACCTGAACACACACCAGGAGACAGGCAGTGCAGCATCCCTGTCTCCCCCATGTAGCCAAAGCAGCTATCAAATATTCCTGGCACAGTAGGATTGTCAATGCAGACACAGCTCCATCACAGAGCCTGTGCATGCAAAGGACAGGGAGAGAGCCAGAGACAAGCCTTCACCCAGCCTTCTTCTTCCTTCTCCACACTCTCCATTAACTCATAACTAATAGATGTTAGAGAACAAAGTGGGTGCAGAGTTGCTACTGTGCTTTCTGTTGAAATTATACTAGTTTTTACATCAAAATATACCCATTTTTATTTTCATTTATGTGTCCAGGATTTTATCAAAACCCCCTCTTTTGCAGAAAGCCAAAATTCCTGAAGTACTCTGTTGTCAACAACAGCAAAAGCAGGGGAAATTATACTTTTTGTCCCAGTGGCACTGGATTTTGCTGGAAAAAACATATACATGTAGATTCAAACTGGCCCAGTTTATGGCTAAATCTAGCAGGATGGGGTTTTTTTCCATTAAAAGGAGAATCCAGCCAACCTGCAGGCATTTGTAGCAGGGAAATATTCAATCAAAAAGCAAATGAAACATCAAGGGAGCCAGTAGAGCTAAAGAAATCCCTAATGCTTTGCTCCACTAACACTTCTCAGAAATCACTGATCTAGGGCCTAACAGGATGTTAACCACAGGAGTCAGATAAGCTCAATATTATCATGTCAATTGGTACACCAGCTAAAGATTAAGTGAGGTCTCAAGCTCTGTGGAAGCTTTTCTCTTTCAGCCCCTGGAACTGTTGCTTTGTACAGCTGACCAGCATTTCCATGAGCTCTGACCACTAAAGCAAACTTCAGGATTACTTGGCAGAGACTAATGTGAAGATACAGCAGGAGCAAGCACCACACAGAATAGGCACCATTGCCTTTGGGAGAAGTCATTTATTTTGCTGGAAGCCTGATTTTGTTTGCTATCCTTTAGAAAAATTGATAGAACACAAAGATCTAGTACCTCCAGCCCTGAATCATTATTTTCTTGCAACCCATGGTGCTTTAATGGTGCCTAGTTCTGTCCCTTCATTGAAAGTGCTATGTGGGGATTACTTGCAATCTAAAATAATATTAGCAACCCATAAATTACATACCTGCTGCTGTATGAAAAGAAGCCTCAGGAGGAAAGCTTAGCAACCAAAATTTCTTCTGCACATGCATCACTTTCCTGTGAGCTGTTATTCTTGTTATTAAGCAGGAATGTCCTTTACCAAGCTTGCCTATCAGAAAGAGCTAGAAGTTATCCATCAGTCAACGTCAAATCGATGTCCATCAGCCAGCACTTTGGCTGGCACTTTCATGTTGACTGTGAAATGAGTGAATGTGAATTGAGAGGCCTTTGCTGGTTGTTGATGACAAGGGGAAGACAGGGAACCTTGGACATAGTCCACATTATGTAAGTGCAAGGTACCTGGTGAATTCTATCTCGTGGCTTTAACAGGTCACAGGACTTTTTGTTCTTGCCTTTCTTCTCTTTGTTCTTGTGCTGTGCACAATTCAGCAGCAGCTGGGCTTGACCCCAGCAACATCAGCGTTTCAGAGAAGAGTAAGGAAGGGCGTGTGTTGTCAGTGAAACCTAAGGTTTCCAATAACTTATTCATAGAATGGGTTGAGTTGGAAGAGAGTTTCAAGATCATCTGGTTCTAAGCCCCCTGCCACCACCATCAGGTAACATTTCTTAAAGAAATCGCAGTCAGCTTTCATCCACCTCAACTTCTGCAATGAATTACAAATTAAATTTGTGAAGATGGAGATCATCACAGGAGACCACCCTTGAAGGTAAGGACCTAGAAAAGTTGAAACTGTGGTAATTAAAAGGAAGACTATAAAGCTGAAGGCATCCCACAAAAGCAGAGTTCTTCAGGAATAAATCCATGCCATCAGTTATAAAGGATAGAAAGAGGAGCTGTCAGCAACACAAAAGTGGAGGAGACTGTCAGCAAGGCAAGTGGAAAACCCTGAAAACTAGTTAAAAGATTAAATGATTGTAAAAGGTAGACAAACAATGTACAGGAAGACATATTACCAATGAGTTATAAACTGTTTTAAAAGCAGATGCTGCCAAAGAAGTCATGGTGCCCTCAAAAGAAAACAAAAGCAGTCATAGGATGCATTACCTGAAGAATTTCCCATGGACCTGCACAAATATTAACAGCATTGTATGGGATTTTAGAAAGATCTCATTAAGAGTAATATGTGCTCTACTGGTAATCCAGTCTCAGATCAATTAATTCAGGCAATCAGTGAAGGATGGTGAGGGGACTGAGAAGCCTGTATTGTGAGAGAAGACTGCGAGACCTTGGTTTGTTTAACTTCCCAGATGAAAGCTGAGATGGATTGGTTTGCTTCATACAGACATTTCTAGGAAATAAGTGCCAGAAGAGGTACTTAAACATAGCAAA
>VXAC01005588.1:1925563-2053530 GCA_013399225.1 Rhipidura dahli | reverse complement strand
AAAAAAAAAAAAAGGCAGCAGCAGTCCATGAATAAATTTAAGCTACAAATTAGGAGTTTTCTAAAAAAATGGAAAGCAGAGATTCTGGAACAGTCTTGCCACAACAAGAACAGCAGTAAAACATTAACTGATTTTAAAATAAGAAGGTATTTTTCCAAAAAGGGTAGATATGTCATGTCTGTGTGTAATAACAGAGGCCAATGGTCAGAGGCTCCTGCACTTCCTTCCTGTCCTGTGTTCTCATGAATCCTCAGTTAGTAACACCTATGTAATTTGTACTGTGGCTGGAGACCCAGCAAAAGCCTGTGTTCTCCAGACTGTGTAAACTGCTGATGAAAAATAGGAAGTCACAGGGTCTCTTCTGTGACTTCTCATTTCCCTCATGCAGGTGCTATGACCCAAAAAGGGTTCTGCCTCAAAGTTCATACTTCAAGCAAAAATTGTGGCAGGCAAGAATACATAGAATCACATTACCATAAAATAGTTAAGGCTGGAAGGGACCTTAGGGAGTCCAACTTTTAGCTCAAATCAGGCTTAGCTTTAGGATCAGACAGTGTTGTCAGCTTTGTATCCTGTTTGGTCTTGAAAATCCACAAGAGGAGAAGCTGTCGAATATCTTTGGATAACCTTCTTTCACTGCTTGGTTGCCCTCATGGGGAAAAAGTTTCTCCCTTGTAAAAGGCATGAACCTCTTCTGTTCCAATTTACACTTCTTGGCTCTCATTTTCACACCATGCATCACCACAAAGAGCTTCTCCACATATAGCACGTGCTTCAACTCCCCATCATCCTGATGGCCATTTTCTACCATTTTATTATAAGGTCTCAAGAACAACATGCACACGATGGCCACTCTCTTGAAGAAATTCTTACACAGACAGCCAAGAGGAGAAACTCTAACTGCACTTTTACATCAGCCAAATATTTCTCTTGCATAAAAGAGGGAAGGACCTGCTGCATGTCCCATCCTTCCAAACATATTCTATAACTCTTGTTCCCAATATCCACGAGTCATTCCTCAAAATCCAGCATTTCAACATTACCCTTTATTACAAGAAAGGAGAATGTATTGTGTGGCACAGCCCTGATTACTTGTGTTTTCCTGCAAAACAAAGAGCAAGCATGGAATTCCAGCTGAAGTCTTTGAGCAGAGAACAAAGCCAAGGAGACGAGCTCATGGGACTCGGAGGAAATTGACATTTTAAGCATTCTTCAGTCAAGAGCCTAATTACCCTTGAAAATAAAAACTCCAGTACTGAATTCAAGAGAAACAAAAAAATCATATTTCTAGATCAAATCAAGTAATCCAAAATACCTACGTGTTCAGAAGCAGTCAACTCCAGTGATCACATGTCTAAAGATGCTCCTGCCTTTTATCCGAAGACAGAAACTACAAAGGTTTTAGAAGCATGAAATAGGGAACCTTCAAACTAAAAGCATATATATTTCTTACCTCTGTAATTAAATCTGATAAACCTCAACATTCACTTAAGTATATAAGTTAGGAGAAGAAATAAAGAACTCAAAACATTCCATGTCACAGCAGGTGCTGGCTACACTACACAGTCCTGCCTTAGTTATTTTCATTAGACTTCAGCAACTTCTGGTTTAAATATTTCAGCTGTTCCTTTGCTCTTGCCTGTTACACCTACAGAAATGCTGCAAGCCTTGAAGCACAGTGTGAAGCATTAGACATAGTTTATGAGGACAGCAACTGGTAATTTGGAACCCAGAAGTGAGACCAGCTTGAGCTGTTCCCTTTCTTCCCTCTCTAAAGGCTACAGCTGCTTCTGCCAGGGATAGCAGGGCTTTGGTGAACATTGCAGCTGTGGCACAGATACTGCCATCTGCACAACCACAGGTGGCTACACAATTAGCCAAGTACATTTCCAGTGTTACACAGAACCACCTTCCCACTGCCTCCTTTTCCAATGTACATCTGCTTACTACTACAATTAACTACAAACAAATCTGTTTCTTTGCTAACTATGTCAGTTTACTTGCACCTGTCCCAGCATGCAAATACTGGTAGGATATTACCAATGGTGATGCCTCACAAAAACTGAATTACAAGCCATATTACTTTGGAACAGTCCTTCCTTCTGAGAGTTGAAGTCTACGAAGTATTTCTGTTAGTAATCCTTATTATCAATGGCTTGCAATGGAAAGATTTAAAAACTGACATTAAAAAAAAAGGCCAAAATATTAACCAACATGCAAAATAGTCCAGATCAGAGCTTTTCTATCCTGAAGATCAATGCAGTCACTTTCACTAGATGTTTCTTGAGTTTTCTAAAACATTGGACTTAGGAGAAAAGGAAAAGCCACATAGCCAAATCACTCTATAGCAGCAAAATTTTCTGCCTTCCCAGCATTCCTGACGTCTGATCCCACTCCAGTTGAAAGAACAGATGAAAGCAAGAGAGTGAAAACAAACCTTTTTGTTTATCCTACTTTTTTCCTCTGAGTCTCCTTCAAAGCATAAAAGGTGAAATTACCTTACAGGACATAGAAATCACAAATTGTCTTGGCATGGCATTGTATTTGAAGGAATAGAATTGATTATCAGGATTAAAGCACCAATGCTCTCAAGTAAATCATGTTCTGCATACAGAGATTTAGTATGAACTATACTTTCAGGTACAATAAAAGAAAAAATGTGATGCAGTACAGTCATATAACAGAGGATGTTACAGAGAGGCTGAAGGCTTCAGACCTACAAGGGCATAGGCTATTCTGGGAAAGACACACTTTCAGATGAATTTAGTTGTAGGAAATATCAAGATAACTGAAATGCTACTTCAGTGGGATTCTGGGGAAAAGAAAAAAAAAAGCAAATATCAAAGAACCAATAGACCAAACAGAAAACCAACCAACACAGGCCAGTAATGAGTATGTCAATGTGGAGGTTCAAAAAAACAGTTATGATTCCATCCAAGCCCCAAGGCCAACCTTGGTCTCCATTCTCCTCCCTATAGCTGCAGTAACTGTACCTCTTAGATCAGTCACATCACATGGACACGGGAGAATTGAGCCCTAGGCTCAGCCATGGTCTCCTCTTCTGCTTCTTCAATGGGACACCTCAGCTTTTCCTGTTTCCAGGGACCTACATCTGAGGGTTATGCAATTGTACTTACCTTATATGTAGGGAAAGCCTGTAAGAATTTACTTGTGAAGGACTGGAAGTATTCCATTCCTCTAAAAATCAGCATGCAAGCAATGGAGACAGGAGGGTAGAACAAAAGCACAAAGCAAACTCCACTTCCTTGATCTGCCATATCAGGAGGCCAATCTCACAGTGGTGGGGAGGAAGTTATGAAGCTCTCAGACTGTCTTTTACAATATGTCCATAAATCCCTCAAACTGTGCAGAGCCATCCAAGAAGAGGGCTGAGATCTCTGAGGCTGCAGAAAGCGAGACTGCATTTGAGCTCTCTCTGCATGCACGTCTCATAAGCAGGATAAAACACCTCCTTTGATATGAGGGGACCAACTGCTTCAGGAGATGTCAAAACTTACTTGCAGTGCTGCTGTTCTTGCTGTGCTCTGCCCACACTTGGCCTGAAGACATGTTGGTTTTTGTAATGTAAACTTGTTGCTCAAAAAACTTGTTTACTGCTCAGTTCAGTTGTCAACAAATGATGCAAGACAGAGGTAGCTTTAAAGAACATGTGTTCAAATATTTACAATTACATTAGGCAGAGCTCTGACTGACAATGCAATATTCTTCTGCTTCATTTACAGTGCTGAGTAGTCTACTGTATAACAGTAGCATCTGACTGTGTTGAGAGTATTTTCTGAGACCTCAGAGATGAAAACTCACTCAGATAATAAATATCCCACATTGCAAGCTCAGCTGCTAAAGGCAAGTCTAAACCCAAGTATATTACTAACAGTGAAAAGCATTCTTCCAGACTCTACGACAAATTGGAGAACAGCAGTGTCTTTCATGGTGTGCTATTTAACTGTGAAGGCTCTGCAGATCTCTTCTTCCTCCACCCCATAAAAGTCACACTGGCTCCATCAATGCACCTGCAGATGAGAAATGACAAAGGCAAAGGAGGAGGCAAAGCTGCACTTAGCATCTGCCATCCCTCTCAAACTGAAAATATGGAAACCAGAGGGGTGAATATTCCCAGAGGAGTAGGTGGAGCCTGTCTTGTCTTTTTTCCTCCTAGAAGCAGCATGCAGTATTTTGTGAACTAAATGAGAGGAAATGCTTCTCACCATTACAGCTTCTTCCAGGGAAATTAGTAGTCCTGGGAGTGTCATTCTACAAGTAACATGAAGGCAAAACATATGAGGACAACATCATCCCAGCCTCAAAAGCATGCTGTTCTTATTGGGTCCCCTAGAAAACACTGTCTGCCCACTTACTAGTTACTCCTGGTCAGAGCAAGAGGAATTAAATACATGGTTAGATGGACTGAGCACTTCCAAGGCAATACCTGAACTGATCGGATTAGTAAACCAACCAAAAGCTTAGATCAATCCTCAGTTTTCCCATAATGATGGGAGACAAATAGCAAAAATTCAAAAATATTTTGTGAATAAAGACCAGGAAGAGCAGTACTTAGCCAAAAATCTAAGTCATTAATTTACTGGCAGAGAGATTATCCTTATTCCCGGTAGGAAAGGAAGGGAAGGAAACAAGGCTGGGTGTGGGCACTGCCATGTAGAATCAGCTGTTCAAGTTAATACCAGACAGACCCACATCTTCTGCAGTGTCTGATGAAGGTTACATGGAAATTCACTGAGTTTGGAAAATGGGCATCTCTATTCTTGAAAGAAGTTTGCAACCTGCTTGATGCTGCAATTTCCTGCATTTCAAGGGAGAAGTTTGTTTGGTTTTTTTCTTGGTAGCTTTTGCAAATATCCCTGGCATCCTTGTTGTGAGGGGAGGAAATAATTAGACCAAAGAATTGAAGAATAACTACATTCTTGCACAGAGAGCAATGTTAATGTGGGATGTAGAGATTAACAAGTCCTTAGAACTCCTGGCAAAAAAAAACCTCAAACTGCCTGGTTCAGGTGCAAAGACAGAAGCACCCTGCAAGTCCTGACATCTGCCTAGAAAAAGGGATGAACGCCAGGAGCAAGGAGTGTTAAACACCATGCAAGAAGTGAGAGACACCTTCCTCTATCACTGTTCAGTGGCCAGAAAACAAAAAAGAACATGACAGATGTGGCTGCACCAGCTAATCCCACCTCTACACCAAAGCTGAAACTGCCTTTTTTGAGTGAGGGCAGGGCAAGAAAAGTGTTGGGGGCTTTCTTGACAGCTCATCCTAGCACCAGATCAGATTTCTTTGGCACAAACTCTACCACATAAAAGATGCTCTCTGGCATAGTTTCTGCAGCATGAACTGTCACTTGAGTGACGAAGTCAGCATACTGTGTGTTACCCCATGTCATCCTGCTGGGGACAAACCTACCCTAAACTTTCATCCTGAATGCTGAATGGTGGCTTTTCTGTGGAGTCTGAGTGATTCCCTTTCACACCTTGTGCCTCCTCCTTCTGCTGGTGTTTGCCTGAACTACAAAAACACATATAGCAGTACCATGTGTACAGAGTAATTCCTCTGGCAACTCAATAGCAGCCAATCTATGACTATTCAGCCAAGAAGCGCCTTTGTTTAACTCTCACAGCTTTCAGAGTCTTGGAGCCTGGTTGGATCCAACTTCCTGGGAAAAAATTACCCTCTGGTAATAAATATAGCTCACAGGCTGCTAGGCCTCCAAGGGAGGGGAGATGACCCTACCAGACACCTCTGCTCAGGTGTAGCTGGCTGTGATCACACAGGAAGTGCCAGCCCACATCTGTGAACAAGAAAGACAAACAATAGAGAGTAAAAAATCTCTGCTCTCACCTCAACTGCAGCTATTTGAAATCCTTCCCATGGGCTTTCTGAAGCTTCCTCTAAAACTGGGTATGAGGTGCTGTAAAACCAGAATCACCAGTGTCAGATAAGAAATGGTAAAATAAATCACTGAGCTAAAGAGAAAGTGGCTATTCTTTACTCTTACATATGGCAATTCCTCTTCCCCACCCCACCCCCCCAAAAAAACCCTAGAGCTGTTTAAACTGCTGTTTGCTTTAAACTGGGCATCACAAGTTGACTGGGTCTTCTCAGTGCATCCTGTTTTTCAGGCTTTTTTGCCAGGGGTGGGCCATGCCAGTGCCCCCCACTATGGCAGGAGCCTATGTGAATAAACCCAACCAGAATCAGCTGTGGCTCACACTTGCTCTGCATCATTGCAAAATACCCACTCACCTGTGAACAGACACAGCAGCAGATTGAGCAGATGCTCAGTCAGAACCCTCACATTTCTAAATAAATGCTTTTTGGTCTGCAATGTTCTTTCAGAGGCAGTACAAATAAACATTCAAGGATGATAGCTAAACATCCTTTCCTCAGGTTCCACTTAGCACTTGTTCTAAACTGAATTTTATGTTTGTGTTATACACAATTGGGGCAGGGGAAATAAAAGGAAGCCATCAGCAGAAAAATCTTTCTTAACTAAATTCTACTCTTTTCTTCTATCTGTAAGTGAAGCCATTCACTTCTGTGAAACACTGACAATAGTTGCTTTGCACCAGTTCACAAGCAGAGTGAAACCTTGTGAACTAGAGAATAACATGAAAAAAAAACGTTACTTACCTGTGTAATCAAATTCATGATTAAATCAGAGCCAAGTGTGAAGTGAAAGTGACTGCAATGGAGCTGCATCACAGCCACGAGGTTCAGGTAACTCATCCCCTGTTCCTCAGCAGAACACTGAGTAAGTGGAGGCTCAGTGACTGCGGTGGAAGGTGGGCTTGAGACAGGTGGGAGTGGTTGACAATTCACAGCATGTGAAATGCAAAAGGTCAGGCTAGATAATCAGAAAGGACTCTCTAGCATGGGAAGATATTAATTTATGATAACACTGCTCTTAGATTAGCCACGGGGCCCATCAGGTCATGGAATATGCTGATAAACTTGACAATTAATCAGAAGATATGATTATTGGAAAGTGTTCATAGTTGTTAGAAATGAAGCAAAGGTGTTCATACATGGTTATTGAAGACTTGGCTTTATGATGCCAGATAATTAAAGCATTACCCATTTAGCCTTTATGGCCAGAATGTGACCATTTATTTTTCAAATGCTTCAAGCTACTAAATATGATGAGGAATTAATAATAAAATAAATAAAGCAGTAAGATAATTCTACTGAGCCAAGTTTCACATAAGTAATTGATGTTCATTCCATTACCAGAGGCCAAATATTCCTAGTTTCACTGACATGAAAAGCCCCATTGATATAGTGCAAGTACAAAATAGGGTCCAGCCTCCAATGCTGGATGCTTCTGTGGTATTCCAAGCTTGAACAATATTGTACTATTTTAAATGGACGATAAATTCTCAGGGATTCAAAAATATTGATGTGGCCCTCTTACTTTATAGAATTAAAAAATTACACATGGTCCAATATTTTGATTGCAGGCACCTTAAAGCAACAGCCATTACTAGAAATCTTTACCAACATTTCTTAAAGAGTTTGTGAAATACACAGATGACTCTCATTTTTCTTTGGCTGAAAGGAAGCATTATAAAGTATGACCACTCCTGGAAGCTTTTAAATGACCTGTATGGTGACCAGTGCCCTTTTTTCAGAGAAGAGTAAAGGTCTGCAGCTGTTGTTGTTTTTGTTAAAATCTGATTTAGTTTCCTTGAAGATAAAACAAGACAAACTACATAAAATCAAGAAAAAAAGATTGATGCAGCATCTGTCTCAGATAATGGCTCTTTCTTGTAGCTCACTTTTTTTTTCCTCACTTTGAGCACAGCACTCAGTTTTACAGGCCAATCTGAAATGTTGCAGAGCTGTTGAATCAGGCTTGACAGAGTGTTGCTTGTCCAGACTCAGAGTGATGGTCCTGGCTGGCAGATTCAGGCTTGAAAAAATAGAAGGAATTAACAGAAGTGATGAAACAACATGAGCAAGAAGGTGACAAGGGGAAATTCAAATCCTGTGTTCTGGGTGATACATGATAACAGAAGCTTGAAGTCTGCAAACACAGCATATGAGGCTAAAACTGAGCAACCTGGTGAATGCCAAGACTGTGTGATCCCCACTGCTGTACAAAAATTTCCCAAGGGAACACATTAACTCCCTACTGAAAACAAGAACTGAAATCAAATCAACCGTCCAGGGTCACACCACAGAGACATTCTTCTTCTCTAAATTTAGTGAAGAGCATGAGATTATGAGTTACTTCATCCATCTGTATCTTGCAATACCCTGTATTTCAAACCATGTATCCCAGATCAGTGGAAAGCTAGCCTGAAGAACGATCCATGTATCTTATGGCACCATTCTGAAAAATTTAATAATTGCCTTTTCCTAAGGGTGTTCTCTGAAGCTGTAAATAGCAGTGACTGAATGAAACTGTAGTGTTCAGACTTGCAGGCACCTTCCAGAAATATCACAAGCCATGTTTTTACCTCTGATTAAGAAGAAAGCTTCTTGTGCTTCTTTCCCATTTCTAGCAGTAGAATCCAAATGCACCACTCAAACAGGCAGCCCTTATACTTGAAAAGGAATGCAGAAAAGCAGGAGTCTTAGAAGTCCTGCATGTAGGGAAACTGAGGAAAACTTATATTTTTGGTGCTGGTTCTTTTTAATACCTAAACTATCTGATTAAAATCAGCCTGGATTCAGAAATTCTGAGTTCTCACCACTATCCCTACATTTCAGTGGTAGCTTTCAAGATGATCTGATTTAAAAAAAGAAAAATCAAAGCCGAATTCTTTGGTATCTGCACAAGGTGCAGCTGCTCTCAGTGCCATGAGCAGGCAGGGCTCAGCCAGCTCCTTAATAGCCAGAGCTTTCCACTCTTCGTCTCAGATTCATATTTATCCTGAACACCATGAGCATATCCCCAGAATTCTTGGTGCTAAATTCTGAGTTAAAATGGGAATAGATGCTTTTCCTGCTGAGCACAGAAGTAAATCAAAATGAAGCTATAAAATGAAAGCTTCATTGCTGTCTAGCAAAGCTATTTTGCATTAAGAATTCAGTATACAAAACTGTAGTCATGTTGTGCAAAATATTTCGTATATTTTGATAAGAAGCCAGTGGTAATGGCTTTCTTAGACAATTTAATTTATTTTATACCAATTGAAGGACCTAACAAACAAATTCTTGGCTTTGCATGCATAAAAGAAAACATTATGAAAATGCCTGGTGCACAAAAAATCCAGCAACAGAATGAAGGAAAATATGAGTAGCCATAAGGAAAACAAGTATGTGGATAGCAACAACATTGAAACTTGACTAAACTTTACATTTGCACAGGAAGAACTGCCACTTGCAGTACTTCTTTAAGAAATTTAAGAAGCAGTTTTGCCTTGCTGATGCCTATCATTATAAACAAGGTAATGAACTTATAGCAGTGAGTCTATCTGACCTCCCCATCTCTTCCAAAAGACAATAAACTACAAGTGTTAGGCAAAAAACCCAAAGGATGCCATCTCAGTAGTACCTTTATTACCCTGGCACCAAATAATAACAATTAGAAGCCAAAGCAAGAAGGAATTCTTGCCCCAGAGGGGTCATATCCCAAGGTCTCAGTTCGGCAAAAATTCATGTAGAAATAATTGTTTGGGTTTTTTAAAAAGCAATTTTGGCTTCATGAGCCGAACCAGATGTCAGGTGTTTCAGTAGGGCTCTCTATCTCAAATTTCCCTCTCTCTCCAACAGATAGCAACTTTGATACTGTCCCACACACAGAGGTTGCTTTCTCTAGCAGCAGATCCAAGGGTGCAGATGACCTGTCACCTAAACTGAAGATCTGGGATTTCTACATTTCTATGCACATTTTTTTTAAAAAAACTCCACTGCTGAGATTTTCTGCAGAAAGAGTCAGGAGATCTGCAGCAGGTCTTGGTCTACTTTTTATTTATATAAAAGTTATATTTATACAGTCATAAATCAGGAGTAACAGCACAGAAACAGTTGGGAACTCAGGAGGGACTGGGATCAGTCTATGGCCATCAGGTTTCCTTCAGGACTTTCCATTTTATTTGTTATATTTATCTCTGTCATTTTGACATCACGAAACACAAAGAGGAGTAATCTGAAGTAGCAAGGGACTTTTGTCTCCATGATTTGAGGGATATATCATTTAGAAAAGAACCCTTATTCCTTTGGTTTATAAACACAGCAGCCAGAGTAGTTTAGTAAGCTGAAACACCCTGTTGTAGATGTGTCCTTCACTCTGAAGTCTGACAGAGCGCAGCCACTCAAATCTCCACACCCGCCCATCAGGAGGGGCCTCATGGTCCTCATGAACCCATGCACTAAATCACCTAAATTCTGATGTCATTATACTTTCACAGATTTAACTCAAGCCTATACTCCAGACAACAATCTTCCGTCACTTTCCCACCAGGCCCAGTCTCCCAGTTACATTTAAAGTGGACCTACCTTTGGAAACATGTAGCACAGAAAATCCACTCCATTTTCCCTGGTAGCTTAGAGCCCTGAGCTATAGCAATGAGACACCCATAAACAAGCCTTTGCTATGCCCCAGGTGGAGAAAAACATTGGACCCAAAGGGGTCTCTCCTCACCAGTCTATTAAGCATTCCCAGTTAAGGATTTCTACAGCTCTGCTGAAGCTGATAAAATTCACTAGAAAATTACACTCTAAGCCAGAGAGGAAGGAAAACTAAATAGTTGAGAAAGGATGATTCAAGACCATGCTCCAAGGGGTAATGAATTCTTTACTAGAAGTAAAACAGCTTCACAAGCGAAATTTGTCATTTCTCCTCCAAGAGCAGCAAGATCCAGTGCTGAATTTCTGAGCAGAGTCTCAAACCTGAGTCTCTTATAACCCTTCAGGTCTGTAGAGCCAAACACTTAACAGTCCATCCTCCAAAGGTCTTGGGTTTGTTCCTGACAACTTTTAAGATTAATCCAACAACAACTGAATCAGGCTACAGCGGACCACAGAGGAGAGAAACAAAGGGAACAGCTGATCAGACAGCCCAAAGGGGCCGTAGGTGGGTGACTTTGGATACCTCCAATGGGACTGTGGATGTCTTGGGATGTTAAAGCCCAATTTGTAGCTGCAGGAGTTTTGAGACTTTTAACAATGCCAAAGCATTCAATTTAAGTACTCAACATGGCTTTTAAGATTCTAATGTCATTTATTATTCAAACCCAAAGAATTTTTGCTGAAATTCTGCTGCTCCTGCACCTTCCAGACCTCTCTCCTCTTTTTCCTGACCAGAAGTGTCCTGTTAGAATGAATGGAACAAAAATCTGACACTACAAATTCAGTTCAAATGAAAACCACCCTATGAATTCAGAATATGCTTATTCAGATGACTTACTGGACTATACCTTGACCTACTTTTGATTGTTAAATGTTAATGAAAACTATTGCATCCCTCTTTTAGAAACAGAATTTTTATAGCAGTTGAAGAACATTTTTAATAACTGGACTAAGTGGAATAAACTGTTCTCTGATAGTTCAGCTACCAGTGGCAAGGAGCAGCCTAAAGTGAGTCAATTGCTAGGGGAAAGACAGGGACATAGCTCTGCATGTCAGAACATCCAAACTCTGCTTCTCTCTCCTCAAGCAAGAGCTTACCCAGAAATTGTTAAATCTGTGTATGAAGCTGCCGTGGAGCTTCCACTCTCCCTCCCTCTCTTTCCCTCTCCCACCAGTGTGGATTTAGCAGCATACCTGACTGTGGATTCCACCTTCTACAGGCCTCTACAGAGAAAATCTTTTAAAATGCAGTATCTCTGCTCCTCCGCTTCTGGGGAGAAAGTCCTATCAGCTGCATACCCTGATGTCTCCAGCTTCTCAAGGAAAGGGCAGCAGGTACAGGTCTAATTAATTGTCTGATAATGTTCCTATTTGTCTCAAAAAAATGTGGACAGCAAAATAAATAGAATTTCAGAGCAGAAATCCTTCAGTTTCACTGTAGAGACATCTAAACCACAATTCAGAAAGTCTTGTGAGGGAGACCAAAACCTAGACACAGGTATACTCGATGGGGCCAACAGGCTTCTAAGAATCCACCAGTGCTTTGGGATTCCCCCAGTGCATTGGGATCCATAATGTCTGAGTTCAGTTCACACCTACAAGAGCTGTCCATTTCCCCTTAAGGAGGCTCTGAGCTTTAAGGAGCCAATTAGGATGAAAAAAGTAACAAAGAGACCAGGGTATCACTCCAAAGAGACCTGAGGAAATGTCAGAATTTTTACTTTAAATAAGCAACTTACATCTTACTGCCCTGTGTTCCAGAGTCTGTCCCAAGCACCACTTTGAGGTGCTCAGGCTTCTAGAATAAGTCTATGGAGGGAGTAAGACACTTCCACAGGGAAACTGTCCCAATATGCTGAGCAGAAACCCAGGTCAGGGCACCCTGGAGACAGCCTGGTGTACAAGGTGGATCAGACCTCATTCACAAGCATTCCCATGCTTCAACCCCCAGCAAAGCTGACAATGGGTGCCTACTGCTTGCTCACAGAAGGAGTAATCTTTCCTAAGACCACACCATCAGTGGTGCTGTAGGTAGTCACTATTTGGCTGCAAGTCATCATGTTGGGTCACTTGCCCATCTAGCAGAAGACCAGGGTTTATTTCCTGGTTCCTTTGCCTCCTCTGAAGCTGATCTTCTCAGTCTGTTCCCTGTAACTGTGTTTAGGCAGTGCCCTCATCCAGGGGAAATGTGGATTTGAATTCACTAAGGGAGTTACCTCATGTATTAAAGTGCTCTGACTTCTCTGCTAGCAAACAAGCACAGGAGTGGTGTTTACCCCACACTATGACCCTCTGTGTTCTGTGCAATTTGTGAGTCCTCCAGCTGACACCGAGAAATAAGAAAAGGTTTTATGACTTTACATGGCACTAGGATGGGAGATAAGCATTGAACTCTTCAGCTCTGACAAGTCACGACATTCCTGAGCAAGATCCATCAATTGATAGTTGGATTGATGAATGGATGGATGAATGGACTGATAGATGGATTGATAGATTAATGGATCAATCAGTCATAAAGATGGAGCCCATCAATTTAGGCAATAGCTGAAGTTCTGAGGATGACCTTTTCAGATTAAGGCCTTCCAGCCCCACCCAGCTGCATGGCATTGTGGTGGCTTCATTGTCTATATGACACCAGGAGTTTGGGAGAGGAAATAAAGCTAAATAACATCATCTTTCAGAGAAGTCTCCTGATCTCTGGACCAAATTTCCTCCCCTGGGTCAAATGCAAACCTGTAATCTTCTGGGTCAAAACCTGAGTGATAGTTTTCTGAACTGGGTGCCCAAATAGAAGATGTTGGGGGGAGGAAGTAACCTTCATTAGGGTGGAGTACTTTTGGCTCTACTATAGTCCTGGCAATAAATAATTCACTGGCCACTCTGTTGACAAAATGAAGTTCTCCAGGCATTCTTGGAACTGTTACAATGACATATCTGGTGAAGTCTTCAATCCACTTCAAAATTTTAAAAAATCATTTATTTTTCCTCAGTGCATTCTGTTGTCAGGAGACAAATGTTGTAGTTCACAGCCCTTCATACTAAACACCCCCCAAAACGGGTGTCCTGCTTTGGAGACAATGATTTGCTGTTCTATTTCTGTTTTATCTCCTCCTCTCCTCTTTATTTATCTATAGCAAGATAGGGAGAATCTTCTCTGCCTTCAATATCAACACAGACAGAGTTGAGAGGCCAATGCATCTCACCTTGTTCCTCAAAACTTCCTTTCCTTTCCTTTCCTTTCCTTTCCTTTCTTTCTAAAACAAAGCAGGGACTACATCTTCCCTTTAGAGCACTTTCACTCCTTTTGGTAGTGGTGTTTTTCTTCTAAGTCACCTTGCCCATCTGTTCAGAGAAAATTTCCTCTGCTCTCCCTGTTTCTAACCTCAAGCTACAAGAAGCTAGTTGAGTTTAAGGACAATGACTGGTTAACTTTTACCCTGTGGTCCTCAGCAGTTCATGTGAAGCTGAATTCCCACTGTCAAAAGAACCTTAATTGCCAGCCCATACTGTCTCATGGTCCCACCACAGCTGGCACTGGACTAATCATCATTGAGCTTCACATAGGATTTGAGTCAGGTTATTTTTTAAAAAGCATCTTTGTGTTTGTCTTGGAGTGACTTTATGATGTGTATCCCCTATCGCTGCTCTGTGCCCAGACATGATTCCTGTGCCTTTCTGTGTCTTTAAAACTGGGTGTGAGAGAAAGAAAAAAAGACAGACAACCTTTTCGAAGCAGTTTGTGCTCCAAGGACAAGATAGCTGCTGCTTCTGCTGCTGCAGAGTGGAGGCAAACACCTTCCTGCTTTTCCTGGCTCTTGGCTCCTTCTCTTGGAAGAGAGAGATGGAGAGTTAAAATCCTTTGCTTCCCTGGGACTTTGGTTTCTTCTTCTTCTCTTCTGGACTGTTCAACAATACCAGAACACAGCAGGAGACCGTACATCTCAGCCTGGAGGGGCCCAAGCCAACCCAGCTCTGAAGAGGAGAAAGCCACACTGGAGGCTGGACTCTGGAAATTTACCACGTTCTCTCCACAGAGAGAGGTTTTATTATTTAGAATTATTCTTTTCCCATTGTGTCTGTCAAATAAATAGCTTTTCTTCTTACACTTTTCTCTGAGGACTTTTTTCCTGAACCTGGTGGAGGAGTGGTGGCTGTAACCTGCCTTCTGTCAGAGGACATTCATTTTGAACACTCCACTGATTTTATCTCAAACTGGGACAGTGTTGCTGCAAATCTTCAAATTACAGATAGGAAAACCACAATCCACCTTTCCTATGGAGTCTGAAATTTCTGACTTATCAACAGATTTTTTCATCAAAAGCCAAATTCCATGCTGGGGGAGCCTATTTCCCTTTCCTCTTTGCTTGCATGAATCCCAGATCATACAAATTCAGTTCAAGTTCTCTTTATATTGGACATTAGTGTCAGTCCCATTTTCTCCAACTTTGTGCAAAACTGAGAAGCCAATTTGACCTCTGGGAGCTCCCATGCAGCTCTGCATTAGCATATGTTGTAAGGGACATTCTGAAAACATACTTTCAGTGACAACCCTGACAGATAATGCTAGAAAGGTTCAGTTCTCTCTTGAACCCAACCCCAATGCATCTTGAAAGAGACTGCATAGCCCTCTATGAAAGCATCACCCAGTTTATTGTTAGAGGTTCATATTAAAAATGTCAAGGCATGCAAGAGAAATTTAGATAGTCTGTTGAGGGGTTTTTCCATTTTTCAAGATTTCCCTGATCATTTTTCACATATCTTATCTGAATAAAGTGCAAGATGCTGAGTTCTGTGTTTGCAGTCATTAAGGAACCAAAAGTCACCTCCAAAAGCATTAGCTGGGCTACCAGAAAAAGGCAAGATATTGGTCCTGGTAGCAGACGTTCTCTGTTGGGCACTTCTTTCTTGCTCACACAGATGCTGGAAAGTCCAGTGGAGGCAAGTACAACTTTCTCACAAAGTCATATTTAATAAATCCAGTTTCAATTAAAAAAAACAATGTTGCATAAGTGAAACTTGAAACAGAAATAAAAATCATCTTTGCCTTTTATTAAGTGCCGATTGTTAACAACTGAGATCAAGACCCTCCCAGTTCTGTCTCTTCTTGCCTGTGGACCCTGCATCACTCCAGACACACTTTTGTTTCAACACTGACATTCAGTCTAGAGGGTCTAATTCTGCTCACAAGGATTTTTGCAGAAGGGCAAAGCTACACTTGTATCTGGAATATAAGTCTTCAGCCCCCTCATCAAAGAATTCAGTATTTCCATTGTATTTTTCATTTCTGAAAACCATTTCCCTAGTTCCGAGGGATTTCCACTGAGGAAAAAAATCCATATTTCAATGTGTTTATCTTTTAAGGAACCTTCATATAGAAATAACTTAAAGGATCCTTTAAATTTTCCACTACTATGAGTGAAAGATAGTTGAGCAAAGGAGTTGGAGCAGAAAACCATCCTCAAAGCAGCTGTTCCATGAAAGACACTCTTGTGTTTTTTGAGAGTGTGGGGCCAGCTGGTTTGCACAAATTACCCTCCACTTTGCCACCATTGCACCTAAGGGGTTAAGCCTGAATCTCTGGAGGAATCTGAATTATGTAGCATAGGCTGCCAGGGTGAAGGAGGTTAAAAAAAAAAAAAAAAAAAAATANAAAAAAAAAAAAAGTTCAAATAGAAATCTAGCACCCAGTTGCAAAGATGGCTTTTAGTTCATTGTTGAAAAATAATTGATGAAAAATCCCTAGATAAATGCTGAAATGCCAAATTCATCTGCTGCTGTCATTGGGCTAATTATAGTGGTTTCTGAACCTCTGCAGTTAAGCAAATGCCAGGGTTTCTATAATAAACCTAATTTTTAAAATTCATCAGTGAAAAAAGAGCCCTGCTTTGAACTAAAACTTACAAGTTGAAAAAAAGTACATGATTTTGCAGACATATAAAGCTTCTTTTATAGCAGAAGAAGTGAAAATGTAGCTAATAATTTTGGTTAGTAACTAATTTCAAAATATCTCCTGCACTGGATTTACCTCTAGTATTTTTATGATGTATTTTGCTGCATAACCAAAACATTTGTATTTCAGTGAGTAGGACTAAATGCATTTTAAATTGTTTGAATGTAATAACTGGAGAAAAGAAAAAATGACAACTAACACACAATTCATTCTAGTAGAAATAAAGAGGTCATATTTCAAATAAATGTTTAAGCTTACAAAATGGACATCTAAGGCATCCACTGTTATTTTTTCAGATTTTCCATTCAGACCATTTGAAAATATCTCCCTAAGTGTTATTCCCAGCATATTTACAAGTATTTTTCACAAGGCAATGCGATTAAGGTATGACAAATAGTCCTATCTGACCATGCCTTTCAGTATTGGTGTAATCTTCTGAAGTCAATGAGTGCCAGTCTAAAACACCATTATCTAAACATATGCTGATGGCAGGGCCCTCTCAACAGCAAGGCCCAGGCTCAGAGAAATGCAGTGAGGCACAAACCCAAAGAGATTTTCTGCCTAATGATCCCTTACTGAATTTAGCCCTTTTCCTGTGCTGTGAGCAACTAACAAGTAACATATTTAGGATCATCTCTTTCTGATCTCTTGTCCCATCTTGAGCTGAAATTCGCTTTTCATAGTGATGGGCACTAAATCAATGCACAGACTAATTTCTGCAAAAGCATCAAGCATTAGCATATTTCTGACCAGCAATTCAAGAAAACCACACAGGACTACTTTTTAGGAAGAGTGTATCTTCTAGTAAGAGTGTAACTTTGAAGGACCTGGAGTGCACAGTCAACATTCACTGGGGTACAACTTCTGACTGCCCTAATAATACAAAGAGTAAAAATAGACCTTTTATTTACTTGTTGTCCTTTGGTTGTACTTTACACGGAACTTTTCATTCTTTGTGAGAAAACCTGAAAGTGACTCCTCCAAAGAATACTCCTTTGCGCCCTCAATCAGCCCGCTCCTGAAATTCAAACATCTCTAAGTCCTGGTAATGACATGACCCCAAAACATTCCTCTAGCAGCATTCCTCCACCCAATGAGCTGGTGGCCCTTGCAAAGGGACCAGCATTCTTAAAAGAGGTTACTAAAGTCTCAATAAGCTAAAATAACATTTTAAGTATCAGGAATTCACCTTTATACAAATGTATTTTTCATTTTGTAAAGATTTATCTGTACATTTATAGATATAATCAAAATTATTTTGTAAAGGAAGAGACACTAAGACTGGAGAGACTTCAGTGATTTTACTTCATAGACCTCTACAAATCTATGGTTATCAGTTCCAACAATATGATGTGGTGTTCATTTTTTTCAAAATAACTGCATGAAGAAAAAAATGGACAAAAATAAGGCACTGGACTAACAAGCCATTCATCACAAAATTAGATATTCTGAAAATCAGGGTCTATTTTAATTGCAAGACCGGCCCAGTATGTTTATGAGTGTTATTTTTGCACTAAATTATTAAATAATTATGCAAAAAGCCCTGAAATTATGCAAGTTCAAAGCTATTTCTCTTTAACCTTTGTCCAGTATGTAAAGTAAGAAAAAGTGCACTTGTCTTTCTGCACTTTTCCATATTCTCTGAAGACTGTAGGTTCACTTTTTCATGCTAACATTAAAGTACCAAATATGAACAGATGTTATAAATAAACAGTCTGTACTCATGTAATAAGTCAGGTTGCCTTTTCTTGGTGCCCAGTTGCCACTGGTTATTCCTTTCTCTTGTTTGTTTTTTTTTTTTTTTTTAATTGAGTTCTCTAAGGATCTGCTCTCCATCATAGGCTGTGGAACCAAATCCTGAGTGACAGGTGGTCTGTCCCACACTGAAGAAGATTGTGAGGGGATAGAAAGGTTTCTGCTTTTTTTTTTAAAGTTGTACTGAAAAAATCTGTTTTGTTTGAACTGTTTTCTCTTTGACAAACTCTCTGTGCATGTGCTCAGATTCTTTGAGATTTGCCAGAGCAGGGATGTTTTGGTCAACAGCAGATCCATTTACCAGACCTGCAGAGCAACCAGGGACCTTGGAGGTCCCCTGACTGGTCAAAGGTCCTCTGCACAAAGCTCACTGCTCAAAGCTCACTGCATAACTGCAGCTCAGGGAAGTTTCTGATCAGATATAAATTTTTGGGGTTGGGTGCAACTCATCCTCAAGCCAAGCTGAAATAAAAACCACATGGATGAATGTGGTGAATGTATTAATGGCTGGGAGAAAATAGCAGGGGGTGGAACAAACTACACCTTTCTGAGATAGTTCTTTGCTGTCATCCTGGCATTTGGTGGTGATAATATGCTCCTGCTTCACCCCACAAACAGGGCAGCAAGTCTGAATGAGACATTCTGGAGAAAAGTCAGAGTTAAAACCTAACACTGCAGGTTAAAGCTTTCCCCAGAGGACAGTTTGTACTGCCCATAAAAAATATACCATTTTTAATAGTCCTGAGTTTTCAGTGTGGTAATCCTAATTTCTATAAAAATTTTGTTATGAAAAAGTAAAATAAACCAGTGAAACCTCAAACTAAAATACTTACACTTAATTCAATACTTACATTTAACTCTATTTTTTTCTTGAGACCTTTGTGAAATACATCCACTACCAATATTCAAGTAAGAATTAAAAGGTATTTATTTTGTTAAAAAACAGTTCCTCAAAAAATCCAGCATTAAATATGTATAAAACCTCTACTCCATTTGAAAAGTCAGATTTGCTAGTTTTACAGCACTTTGTAACAAGTTTTGAAATCCTTTCCCACAATACAGAAATTCCCATTTTTGCTCTGATCTACAATCTCTCACTTGACATAAATAATACATACACACCCCTTTCATACAACTAATGAACATAGCTGGCATGTCAAAATGAGTACATTCTTTTATGGGTTCCATCATTGTGTTCAGTGTTGCCGTTTAAGACATCCAGGGAGCACACAAACAATTGAACAGCATGGAGTTGGCATGGTGGAGCACAGACCAGTACCCAACTGGTCATGGTCCAGTTCTGTCTGCTAGGATGGTGACAGGCAATGAGAAAATATCTCCTCCTGACTTGAAGCATGAAGAGATTAGCAACAGCCAAGTAACAACTGGAAGAGGGATCCCCCAGTATGACACAGCCCTACCTTCAATGAGCCACGGGCCCAAAGGGTCTCTAGGACTCTTTCTGTACTTTGTCACTTCAAATTCTTTGACAATGATATAGCCAAATATGAAGATATAGCCAAATATACTGGAGCTAAATATCAGGATCTGTCTCATGGGGGCCATTTCATAGACATAAAATGGATCCTCTCTCCTCTTCAGTGGTGTCACGGTGCTGTTATATGATAAATTGCCATGACCTTCCTAAGAGTGTCTCCAAGGAAAAGCATTTCAGTGCAGCCAGCACACTTGCACACACACACCAGACAGCTGCTGAAACAGCCCAACGATGAGTGAGCAGGAACAGCCTTTGCATGGGGGCTCTACAGGGGAGATTTAATGGTTACAGAGAAGTCCTGGGGGAGAACAATGGAATGTCCAGGGTAAGGGAACCAATCGAGAAAACTCTGAGGGCATATCAGGTAACAAGGGCTGTAGTGGCCAACGGAGCCAGCCAGGGGAGCAGAACTGAGGTGCATTGACAGAACAGAACAGAGCATTCTGGGGGAAGCTTTTCAGTCACCATAAGCTGGAAAGGAACCTTGGACTCATCCCACCGTAGGACCCCTTTCTCTCCTTGTCCCGCAGGCCCACCGGCCTCCACACAGTGGTGGTTACATTCTTGCTTACCAAATACCTTACTTAGAAACCACAGATCTTGACTCATTTTAAGTTATATGACTGACTAACAGATTGAACACAAGATGGGTGATGTCAATTCCAGCATATGAATATTTGACACCTGGATTCACTCCATTTCTGATTTAAGATTTTTCAGTGATAAGAAATGAAGCTGCAACTTCTGTATCTTTGACTCTGTAACCATGGAAACCAGCATTAATTATATGTATCACTGAGTTTTAAATGTATTCAAATTTAACGCATAACTCTGAAAATATTGAGGTTGTTTTTCTTTTTCTCTCTCACCTTAATATGTTACAGTTTGCCTTCTGGCTTATTTGGCTTATAAGCAGTTTCACTCATAAAAAGATAAAAGCATGTAGGTGAAAATTACACTCATTTTCTTTTATGTAACCAAGAGGTAGAGCCATGTAAATGTTTGATCATTCACTTGCTACCACTGCTGTAATCACATGTGGGGGTTACATTTCATGTTAAGGAGCTGCCATTCCCAACAGTGAGAAAACAGCAAAGTTCTGCCAATGACTTTATGAAATAGCAACATCTCTATGGAGGCCCATAGTGATGGCTCATGGAAACAGGAATATGAAGGAAAGGAAACAAGGAGGAAAGAACCCCACAATTTTCTCATTCTTCCTGCTGCTGTACCATAACCCCATAATAAATGCCAGAGGAAAGGTTGAAATAAACCTCTGAGGAAATCTGCATTCCCAGACTTACAACTGACATTTTGGTTTAGTGAAGTGCCAAATTCCTAATCATGTTTCTTCTGTTTCAACAAATTCCATGATTGATGCCTGAAGGGTCCTGAACCTGCACATTCATCATTTAGGCCATGAAATTATCAGAGACACTTTTCTGCAGCTAAATGGACATCTGCTATAGTCAAATAATAACATGGAAGGACCAGAGAACTGACAGGCTAAGGCTTTTAGATCACAGGCCTTTCAGTTATCATCCCTTTTATAATCCATATCAATAGCTGAGTATGGAAATGCAACTCTACTGCCAGAACCCAGGTGAATGACAGTGATCCAGGCTTGGACCAGAGCTTCTGGGTATGACCACACAACTGAGTGGAGCAGTATCTGGGACTAACCCCTGGAAGCAGAATCCAATCATAACAATGTTAAATTGTGAGGCTCACCCTCTGGATGGTTCTGGTCAGAAACAGCCAACAGTTTCCAAACAAATCCCAGACACAGCTCAAGAGCTGTCACAGATGCAGGACTTTTTGCAGTGTGTAGTTTGGGTGTGACTACTCTCTTTTGGAGACCAAATGCATCTATTAGCATGGACACAGCCCATAAGTGCCAAAAAACAGACCCAAATATGATATATTAGTAAGAAAGGGACCACTGAGGTAGAAGTTTCATGTGAAGCTCACGTGCAAAGCAACAGGTTCGGTTCTCCATAACATCTGGCTGCTGGTCTCCATCTACATTTCACAAAATTTTCTCGCATTGATATCAATCAAACTAAATTCAGTGGATTGCACAGGAGCCTCAGAAGGCTACAACATCCTCCAGGGCTGTGTTTTCTCTGACCCATTTAGTGTTCATAACCATCCTGCTCAGGAAAATAAAACTACCCATCCCTGCAGTCAACAAGGGACAAGAATTTTTTGGGTATTAGGAAAAGGTCAGTAGTTTTCCTAGCGTCCTTACTCACTCAATGCAGAGACAGATCCCTCCAGAAGGTGATTCAAAAGAATTGTTGAAATTCAGCTGCAGTAGAGGGGAATTCAGAGCCATGAGCCTCCTAGGACAGGCTAACTTCAGGTGCCTCCCACCACACTTGAATTCCTCAGAATATTTTAAGATAATCTTTGATCATTTATTAACCTAAATCAAATACTTTGCATTTCATAATCAAACTTCAATAAGCAACTGCTGCTTTAGAATGTCACCTCTAGCAGGTAAGACAGAGAAAAAAGAGGAATGCCAAGTGAAAGTCTTCTGTTAAATGGCGACAGGCAAATCGGCTTCAACAAAATTTGATATCTATAGAGAGTTTGATTCTCTATGTTTAATAACATCCAAGAAATCCAGGAAGGAAGAAATACCTGAAGCTATCAACTGAAAAGAAAAAAAAAAAACCAAAAAAACAAGGTAATACTGAAAGGGTTGCCTCACTTTATCCTGTCCTGTTTCACAGAAGAGACTTTAGATCCAGATGCTGTTTTCTACCTGGTCTTATTGTGCCAATGTTATAAATCAAAGATCATGTTTATCCAACAACAAAAGACAAAAATGATCACTTCTTATTTCAGGAAAGCAACAAATTTGAGAGGGAGAAGTAGATACCCCTGAACCAAAGACACTAGCTAAAATATATACCTTTTCCTTCTTATAATATTGATTTGCTCACTGGTGTTGAGATGCAACATTTATCTTTGGTTTACTTACTTTTAATGGTAGCTTTCGAGACTCTAAAATGCAGGCACTACAATGAATCCCCTGAAGCCTGTGGGAGCAATTTAGTAACCTCCAGGAAAGACACATTAGGACTGCACAGACTTTCTTATTTATATTGTAATAGTTCCTATTACTAGTGGACATTTTGGAGACAATCTGGTTCAGCCCCTATGCCAGGCTGGGCCAGAGATGATTTGTCCTTGCTGAGAGTCAAGGCACTGCACTGGCACGTCAGTAGGATAATTAATTCCTGAAAACACAAGCTGCCCTAATTAAAAAGCTGTAAAAACACAACACGTTTTGAAATAACCCGAGTTCCACATGGGATAGCAGTAGTTGGCACCACTGAATTTTCTCCTGATTTTGAGGGGCCAAAGGAAGTTAATGGCCTGATGGTTTCTACTCAGTAGCCACAGAACCTGATTTATTTTGAGTATGTATCTCCATGAAAAAATCAATTTGACTCAGATTCCTCAGCTTAAGAAAAAAATCATCCAGAAGGAAAGTGGAATACACCTCTATACTGTCACAGTAGGTATGAGGGGGAGAAACAAGGAACAACTACCAACTGTTTCTTATTATACAAAATTTAGAATCAACTAATGAAGTTACCAGGCAATAAGACGAGAATAAGTGAAAAGAAGTTGCCTACCCCTGAGAAACACACACAAAGCAATAATTAAATTACTCAACTCATCACCACAGGATACAGCGGTTCATAATCAAGTTCAAACAGGGATGAGATCAATTCAGAGAGAATCAAACACAGATGAGCCAGATCCTATGTGTTCTCCTTGAACACAGTTTTACTTACTTATAAACTTGCTGTAAGCATCTGTTACCAGCCAATGACCGAGACAGGAGGCAGGACTTGTACCTGAGGAGCTGTGCCTATGGTTCTCTTAGCTTGTCTTGGTCACACCCTCAAGGTTTAAGGATGAGAATTGATTGTACTCAGTACTGACACCAAGGACATTGCAAGGCAGTTTTGGAGACACATTTCCTTCACTTGGTGGATCAAGGGCATGATTATGCAAACCTGTTCCTAAAATATTCCCAGATGACCACACATCCTCTGGCAAACCCACTGCAAAAGCTGTTATGTTGTATCACCATGCAAAGCTTGCCCATTGCACTTAAAAATTAAAAAAATCTCCATTGGTGATTATTTTTTGCTATGTTTATTAAACATTTTCCCTCCTGTTACTAAATCATTGAAGTCCTAAATTCACCCTCTTATTATTTTTCAAAAGATAAAGAGATGAGGGGAAAGGGGGTGAGGAAGGGGGAGACAGTGCAGAATAATGGAGTTTGCCTCCTCTTTACTTAATCAAGAGAGCTATCTCTTTAAAAACCAACCTCCTTGTTACTACAAGCTGCTCTGTACACAAAGTCACTGCTCTATTGTTTCTGGCAAGTGACACTGACCTTTCATGAACTCTTCTAAGGCCCAGGATTTTCCTAATTTTTTCAGATTTTTAGATTTTTAACAAATAAAATACTTTATATTCAGCTATACTTTTAAAGGAAAATTACTCTAATTAGAGATTTAGTGAGACTAAATGATAATGATTTCTGAAACTGAGGTTGCTGAGAAGGCTAACTCAGAAGGGCTTACCTTCTGAGTTCCAGTTCATTTATTTCCTATTCAGTGCAGCTTGGACTGGCTGCCAAGACTCAGTGATATTAACCCAACTTCTGAACTCACCCCTAATTATCTCCAGAATATCTGACAGCCAAATGAGTGCAAAACTCATTGGTATTTCATCCTATTATAGGAGGAAGAAATGGGCCCATTGAACTGGCTTCTTTGTCTAAGCCCAGCACTAAGCGTCTGTGTGAATTCCTATTCCCTTCCCCACAAAGCAAACATTGCTTGTGCAGTAAGAGGGTAGCAGCCCTATTTTGCAGTCCAGCTCACTACTTCATGATGCTGTCTGCAATACATCCTCCTATAAAAGCAAACTCGAGCCCACCCATGCTTGAAACTCAATTTAAATAGTGGAATCTTAACAATCCATCCAAAAAAACTGCCAGAATCCATTGCAATACAAGACTGTTTCAAGGAGGATTTACAGGTAGCAGGTCTTCAGTAGATGGTGGTGTCACACATTCTGTGAATTCCCATTGCTGTGCATAATTAGGGAGTATTTACATATGCTACTGCTTTTCACTGTTCTGAGGCACTCAGAGGATGCCAAGATACTGTATCATAAATCGCATTGTTGAAGCAGATGGAGCTCCTTGCTCAGTTAAAACTCAGAGCTAGGCTTAATTAGAAAAGCCTGTGCAGAAAATTCTTTATGTCTTTAACAACTTATCAAGTTCTTTATATTGCAAAGCAATTCAGATGAGAGGTCTTTTGAAATGTGTTGCTAATAAGCATTTTTACAGTCTCTTGTAGACGGCTCAATCACTACACACTGCATGATTATTTCCCACCCTTGTCCAGGCACAGTTACACTGCAACTTTCCTCTCTCTTTCCCTCTTCCAGAAAAATTACACGACTGGCTGTTTCTCTAGTTCTGCCCACATAAGGATCTCAGAACACTGCCCCTGTGAATTATCACAACACTTCTGCAGGATACTATCTCATAACCTTTTGAAGAAATTGAGTGCCAAGAGATTAACATGAAGATTCTTTAGAAGCTGCTGACGGTTTGGTTGCTTTCCTTCGTTAGCTCACACTGGCCTCATTTTCAGAAGCACAGGTTGGCCACAAACCCGACCAGTGAAAACTGAATGCTCCAAATCTTAGTTTATTTTTTAGAGCTCAAGTTGGATCTGTGTTGGTACCCTGACTAAGCTGGTGTTGCAATTCAAACCTGCAGAACATCATTTTGTACTTTTTGGTCAAGGGGTGGACTGGAGAATCCTACATAGTAGGAAATCTGTTTGTTATTTTAAAATAATTTAGGCAACTTAGTAAGGCCCCCACATTGGTTCAGTTTTGCAAGACTTCATCACTGTGTCCTGTGGTTGTGTTTGAGAGGTTAGAGCCTCTACACAGCCAGCCCATGCTCAGCTGGGTGGGCTGTGGTGCAGGCCAGCCCAAAAAATCACTCCTTGCTTGTAGCAGCAGCACACAGCAACCATCAGGCTCTCCAAGACGTGCTGGGGAGCAGCTGCAGGGACACAGCTTCTGGGGGAAATCACCTCAGATCATGAACAGCTAGTGATTATAAAACCCAGCAAAAATCAGCATTAAATGCAGTGACCCTGGCTACACTTTTGTTCTAGAAATATGATGCTGAGAGCCCTGAACTGGATCCAAAGGGATTTGTTTATTAGTCTTGGTGATGTGTTGGAAGCTGAGTTAGATTAACAAACAGCATTTCTGCATGTTGAAGCGATGCACCTCAGCTGAGTAGACCTGCCAGATCCAAGCAAACTCTTCCTTTGTGGCCCTGACAATTCACTGCTTGGGTGCAGGGCATGGGCAACTGCCAGCCAATGCTGAGTGTTGGTGCTGCACATAAAGCCTTCTCTCTCCTCCCATCTGTTCACCACATCTGGATGAGGACCCTGCCCTCCAAACTGGGATCTGTGGTCCAACTGTCTCTCCTTCTCAGGATTCTCTGCAATTTAACACACTTCCACCCTCACAACAGTCTGGAGATGCAATCTCTTCAGAAGCACAAAATTGATAGGAGTGACAATTGATAGGAGTAGCAATGGCCTCCTTCCCCCACCCAATAACATCCAACATGACATTTTAAAACAAAATTGGGTCAGTGTTAGTAGCAAGATTATAGGATACAGGTTTCTTCTCACTCCATGTGAACAAACAGGGGACTTTGTACAGGGATTCTGAGCATGTAGCTGCACTTTCCTTGGCAGAACAAGTATTTCGAGGCTTCTGCTCTATTCAGCCCTTGAGGATACATTTACATTCAAGACCAAACTTCTTTCCTCCATTTCATGCTTCTGTATATCTGCATGTGGCTGCAGCAAGGCCAGCATCCCCTCAGGGGTATTAGACCAAGCCAAAAGCAAAAGAACAGTAAGAACAGTGACAGAGTAAAGCCCAGCCAAGCAATCAAAATGGACTTTGCACTCTGGTAATTCCCAATTTGTACTCTACACAAAAAAAAATAGCAAGCTATGTAAAATATGTTAAGAATTACTGGGAAAAGCTAGCAGGTGAAATGTGCAAGTGCACACGAGTTGTCACCACAACCCATCATATTCATGCTGTTCTCATGTTCCTGCTGTGACCACCTGCAACTTGTTAGCTACTCTCCTGGCATGGGAGAAGTGTCGGGTTCTATCCTCCCACCTTTGCTTCTTCTGATGTAACTTAGTCAGGAAATTTTGTCACAAACTACCATAGTCTTAAAATGCACATATTGTATCTGACTCACCACTCCTGACCCCTCCAAAAAAAAGGTTATGGCTTCCAATTTCAGGATCTGCTTAGCAGCAAAATCAGCAGAACACGATGCATTCAACAGTCCTGAAGCCTAAGAGAACAAAACAAAGGTAAGTGTCCAGGCAAAGCCCGGAGAAGTAATAAAGGAACAAAATTATTTACACTGGAAGAAACTCTAGCAGCTTCTCAAAAACAGATCTGTGAACACATTAACTTCTCTTTAATCACAGCAAGGAGACTGAGAGGTCATATACCAGTCACTAACTACTTCAAATGTCACCCTTTTATAATTCACTCAAGCCACAGACAACCTGTGTTCCAGAATCTCCAGAGAATCACACCATGGACATAGCACCACCAGCTGTGAAAATCAAATTATCTGCCTTTCCAGTTCACGTCCTCCTGAGCAATGGTTCTTCCACATTCAGAGATTGTGTATAGCAATATCTTTCTTCCATCAACCTGTTATCTTCCAAAGATCCCCATTGCTCCTCTTCAGGGCAAAATGTCTGTGAAGAGATCTATGCTGTGAGCTCTCAGAACCCTGGTCTCTCTAATACTGCTAGCAACTATTGTCTTTTCATCTTTATAGCCTGTTCTTGCTATGGCACCTTCAGAGGCCTTGTCACAGCCTGATTTCTCTCCCTGGTCATATTCTTCCTCTTCCAGTTCTCAAATCTAACTACAAAGACTTCCCACATCACCCTTCCTTTTTGGTAAAATAACTTTTTTTCCCATTGCACAGGAGATGTGTACTTTTTTCTCTCCACCTGCTCAGAATGTCTTCCTTCCCTTCACACTGTGCAATTATCTTTCACAAGCTGATTTAAGCTCTGCAGCAACCCCAAGTGCAGAAAATGACAGCAAACATCACTGAACAACTGCTTCCTCCAGTGTTATCTGCACATCTCCCTCCAGTCTCCACCTCTGAAATAATCCCCCCACCTCTGGAACAGGAGAAGATGCTTAGCATCTAGAGCCAGAAGCTGCTTGCCACAAGTGTCAAATTAGCAGTAGAGACTGAATCCTGCTAAGTTTTCTGCAACTTTCAAAAGCTGTGTCCCACTGTATCTTCTGGCTTTTGAAATGAAATCTCACCATTCATCCCACTGTCCTACCTCATCAACTCTTTTTAATGAGTTAAAGCTGTTCTTGCTTCTCCTTTATTCCCCCACAACAAAGCTCCTTGCCCAAAAACTGTAGGCACATTTACTCCTTATATGTTCTGATTTCAAGGTCTTACAAGGGTGGTTTTAAATTTTCCTTGCTCTCTACAGCACCAAACACAGCAGGTCCTAACTTTGTGCATCACTAAGCACTACACAGTGTAAGCCAAGTAATGAATAGAGCTGTCAATTTTTAACGTACAAAGCATTTCCCTGGGGCCCTCAACACACCTCTTGGAAACTCCTGCTTAGAGGTTCTTTCACAATGAAGAAAACCCATCCATTTGTTCAACGCATTTTTTTGACATTTCTGTGGTGTGACCTGCAAACCACCAAAACAATACTTCCATATCAGGTTCATCATCTCTGAACACAAGACCCTCTGCCTTTTCTCTCCCTCACAGATCAAGGCAGCTCATTGAAGTGTGAGACCCCCTAATCTAATATTGTCAGCCTGTTCTCACCACACATTTCAAGTTCAATTAGTGAGAGTGGAAAGGGGACAGGACTGACGTGCAGGACAGGCTTGAACAGGCTTTTTCCCTTTTTCCCCTGTTGTGGTTTAACCCCAGCCAGGAACCAAGCCCCAGGTAGCCACTTGCTTACTCCCCCACCAGTGAGATCAGGGGAATCAAACAGGTAAAAGCCTGAAAACTCATGGGTTGAGATAAAGACAGTTTACTAGGGAAAGAAAAAGCCATGCACAAAAGCAAAACTAAACATGGAATTAATTCAGCACTTCTCATGGGCAGGCAGGTGTTCAGCCATCTCCAGGACAGCAGGGCCCCATCACACAAAATAGTGGCTTGGGAAAACAAACACCATCACTCCAAATGTCCTCCCCTTCCTCTCTCTTCCTTCCATTTTATATACTGAGCATGATATCATCATGTTTGGAATATCCCTTTGGGAAGTTTGGGTCACCTGTGCCCTTGTGAAGCANAAAAGCCATGCACAAAAGCAAAACTAAACATGGAATTAATTCAGCACTTCTCATGGGCAGGCAGGTGTTCAGCCATCTCCAGGACAGCAGGGCCCCATCACACAAAATAGTGGCTTGGGAAAACAAACACCATCACTCCAAATGTCCTCCCCTTCCTCTCTCTTCCTTCCATTTTATATACTGAGCATGATATCATCATGTTTGGAATATCCCTTTGGGAAGTTTGGGTCACCTGTGCCCTTGTGAAGCAAACTCTACCCCAGCTGAAACCACCACACCCCTCAGAATCTGTGTTCAATAAAAATTAGGCAAGAGAGAAGCTTGAATGAAGAGGTCCCTTTTTCATAGTTATGATCAAATCTATCTAATCCTTAAGGAGCTCTGAACATTCCAAGGACACCCAGACTAGTCCGATGGGCAGGAGAAATTGCCTGCCAACTGGCTGATTCAGAAAGATGTATTCTTTCCCTGGAAAAATGGAAATTTCTTCAAGCTGGAACAGTAGTTGGACTTAAAAAAGCAGACCTCATGAGCAGCACAAAGCACAGGAAAATAAAAAACAAGGGGAGAGAGAAACTATCTTAACACTTAAACACTGTGTGTTTAGCAACTATGCTTCAAGGTCTTACTGAGCCGTGTATAAAATGTAACACAATAGGACTTGACGCAACAGGGGAGGCAGGGAGGGCTGATCCTGAAGATCCTACTGCTCGCTGAGGCTGTGCCAACATTCAAACAGGGAAAAACCCTGAACATAATCTCTCTTCAGCTTGGAGCTTAAAAGTCCATATATGAGACAACTTCAAAATATATTAAAGCTTCCCACATAATTTCCAACATAAAGAAAATTAAGAAAGTCAGGGTTTGTTTTAAAGAATCACTTTTTTTCAAGTAGAGAAAGTGCTTAAAGTTCAAAGATTTGTGAGTTAGATTCACAGTGGATACCAACAAAACTAGAACTTCTGAAGGGAATTACACTGACTTTCCTCTGATGAACATCTGCCTCTGTTGTCCTGGTTGCAAAATCACCCATTTCAAAGACAGATCAATTTTTGGTACCCAAAATGCATTTATCTTTATCTGTTTCTTGTTGTAGCTTTAAAGCAGGATTACATAGCCACTGATAAATACAGGAACTTATTTTGCTGTGTCTGGATGTCTGATCTTGCATAAAAAGATTATTGTTTAACAAACACTTTGTTTCCTGTTGCTTTCTTACTCAGGGGTTATTTTTGGCATTGCCACACTCTAAGGGATATATTGCTTTGAGTCAGAAAACAGCAGGGATGCTACTTGTCTGGAATGCATAGAGAATGGAGCCAATCACTACAGAAAATAAACACTGGGCCCTATGCTTTGCCACTGCTCTGGTTCTGAAGGTGGCACCTGGTCTGCCTGATCATAAAAAGCATTGACATTTTTAATACTGTGACTCAGCCCATGTGTGTCCGCTGCAGAGTGACACCACTGTAAAACACTGAAGCAGGATATTCAAAGGGAGGTTCTGTCCCACTGGATGGAACAACTGGGGAAATTTTGCAAGCTCAGTTCTATCCTGAAAGAAGTCCAGCTCACCAGGATACCATGGGAAACTTGCAGTGAGTTAGAAAATACTTCAACCAATAAGACTCAATGGATGCTCCCGACTGCCCATGCAGAGGGTGAGACCATCAAGAATTTGGGCACAAACAAGACAAGCAAAAAGGCAAATATTAGTGGCAAAGGAAACTCTAAAACTAGCCCCATGTTTCAAGACCTGTTGGTGGATTTTGTCTGGCAGCTGTCCAGGTCATTGCACTACAGCCTGGTTCAGGATGCCAGAGCCAAGCAGATCTGAGCTGATCATGTCCACTTGTCTCATCTCTGTGTACCATGAGGCAGCTCTTAAGAGATCCCAACACCTGTAGCACTTGAACAGGAGAGAGTTGCAGAACAGGGGTCTAACAATAAGAAAGGGAAAGCTCATCCTGTGTCCTCGTATTTATCCAGACAAAGAGTTTGAATAGAGAGTTCTTTGGAGAAAAAACAGGAGTCCATGATTTCTGTAGTAGGTGGCAACATATTCTGCCTGGTACAAGGGCAAAGTGGCATCAGAATACTTGGAAATGCCATGTAAAAAGAGGAATATTAAGATCTCCAGGGTGCAGCCCTCCGGGCTTTGTTTTCTGATTAACAGATTGGAGGTTTTGTGGCACTGTCTTTTTATGAAGGTGTGAGACGGGACCGGGTGACCTCACCATTAAGGGAAGAATGGCTTTGTCCTTCAATTAACAGCTTCTTTAGCCAAGAGTCAGTTTGGTTACAGTGGGGAAGGAGAAGTGGCCCAGTGAAGAGTGCCCCACATAACAAATCCAAAGAAGATCAATCTAAGGCTGCATCTCTCACTCACTCATGCAGGGCTAGAAGCCCTGGAGGTGTCAGACAATCCTGCTGCCATCAGCCATGCCCACAGAAGAGCAGCCTTCCTTTGGGACAAGGGGGAAGGAAGGTTCCAGCGTCACCCACATTCCAGCACATGATGGAAAAAAGAAGAGGGTTTACCCACCATCTCCCTTCTCTGCCTCAGGTACTACATGGAGGCGAATCCTGTGTCACACAACTCTGACCAGGCCCCTGGATCCCTGTTCATAAGAGAAGCAGGGAAGATGGTGGAGTCAGTCTCTGAAAGCTCCATGTCTCACTTTGTCCCAAGGAGAGGGCAAGAAATGGGTTTAAATTATTCCCAGGGTCCTTCTTTGTCATTTCCCTTCTTCCCATCAAACCCCTGTAGCTTACACCTACAAAAAGGAGCCTGAGAGACTGTCCTACTTTCTTGCTTCATGCAGGTTTTCATCCTTCCTTTGTCAGAAGCTCTTAGCCTCTTTCTGTTTGAAAACAGCTTTCAGGCTTTCCGGACTTCCTCGCAAAATGCAATCCAAATAAAAACAGTCCTATTTCCCCCTCCTAGATTTCTGCCCAGGCTGGCTTTGAGTCCACACTAGCAGTGCTAGCATAGACAGAGACTGCAGGAATCCTCTCAGTACATGCAAGAGCAGCCAAGATAGAAATCCTTTAGGATTTTCCTCTAGAACATGCAGAGTCTTAGCCCTGAACATTTAAGCCTGGTTCTCAAGAACATAAAGAGGAAAGAATCAAAGAGGTGGTGCTGGTTCCCTTCTTTTGTTTTTTAGGGCAGGAAACGAGTATATGGAGAATGAAAGGACAAGGATGGGGAAAAGAATCTCTTTGCTTGAGTGACTCTAAAATGGGAGAATGTGGCTGTACTGGCCCCCTGCAAGTCTTGAGAAGGTAGGTAGATTTTGGACCATGCAGGCAGTCAGACCTCAGGGGACAGGAAGGTGTTTGCAACAGAGCCCAGAGCTTAACTGGGCTGTACATGGTATTTATTAACAGCTTAGGTTCACAGTAGCCTCCAGGCTCACCCCCCTTTCCAGTCTGTGTGCTTTTTCTCAGGTGTTTGTAGAGTCAAGAACAAATCTTGCTCTTGCTCCTTGGCTCAAATTACAGCATGTAGCCCACCAATTCCTCATGTTCTGTACTGGCTAACACTGTCTGGAGTGTGAGATCAAGAAAGAGGAGTGAGGTCTCCATGTTTGACCACAGCAAGGTTCCTGCCACCTACAATTGCCCAGCTCCAGCTCTAGTTCCATTCCTATTCCCCAGCACAATTGCAGTGACAAAAGTCTCATGCTTTGAGTCATGGCCAAGCATGGGCTCTTCTGACTGCCCTGGCTCATAGTCTCACCCCGTGCAAAATGCACACACTGAAGGACCCATACCTTCAAGGCCATGGAACCATGCTCCCACCTACCTGCCCTCTCTGTCATCTTGACACAAGGCATTCCCAAGCAATATGCAAATTCATACTGCCCCCACTCACTTCTCATTACCCAGCAGTTTTCTTATGAGAAATACCCACCAAATCAGTGCCACACATCCAAGAGGACTTCTGCATCCTCCTTCCCCTCTCCTGTCTATCCCTGTAATTCCCAAGTACCCTGACAACCCCATCCAAAGCAACCACAGCCTCGAGACGTGCCAGGAAAGCTGACATTATGAAATCAGCTACTTGACTTTCAAAGCCATCCTGCCTGTGGGAAGCCATCAAACATAACTGTTCTGGGCATTCCAGCAAAAGCAGAGTGAAGCAACAGCATTACAGGGAGTTTAAATCCACCTGATATTGTTTTCAAACAGCCATTTTCCTGGTTGATCTTTTAAACATTTCTGAAGATCTCTATGCTGCCTGAATAGAAACAGCAGCAGCTCCCAGTCCTGAGCAGCAATTCACTCACAGCACTGCTCTGAAATCTAAGCCTGTGCACTGGTGTGTTCAATCTCAAAGGACTGGACCAGCATCTATGACCCAAACTCTGCTCACAGTTTCATGTTATACAGAAGATCATAATTTTTCATATTTCTTGAAGCTGCTGGGTTCTCTCTCCTGCCTGCTGTACACATGCAGTACTGAATAGCACTGTGGGGTATGTTTACCCTGTAGGGTAAACCCAAAAGGACAGTTCAATCACCAGTAAGGAAAAGGGTTTTACCATGGGGCAAACCTATCTGAGTGTCAGTGACTGATGCCCAAATGGTACAAAGGGTTTAGTCCAACTCTCATTAATTTCAGGGGCAGCTTCTTGGCTAAGTTACACACACTCCTTTGAACCATATCTTAAGGCCTTCATCCCCAAAGGAAAATAGCTCTCCAGGCAAAAATTAATGCAATGAATAAAACATTTAAGCAAGATCCTTGAGACTTTATTTTTCCTGTGTGTTTGCCCAGTGGGGGCCTGGCATAAACATGCAGGTCAGAGACAAAGCTGCAGAACAAATAATTGGTTATTACTTCTGCCAACCTTAGGACTAATCACTACATGGATATCTGTACCACTCTGTCTGCCTTCTGGTTTTGACCTCTGCTTTAAGCATGCTCTTTAAACGGAGGATTTTGAAAAAGAGCTTAGGTAACTTGTCACTCCACTCTTCCACGGCTTTAGGGAGAGCTCAGCAACAAAGTTCTTTAGGTACCTTCAAAACTGCCAGCCCTGAATATTAACCCATTTCCCATTTTACCCTCATACTTTAGAGTTCTTCATCACTAGAAAAGAATATCAACAGACTTTTAATTCCCTTTTTTATAATGGAAAAACATATTTCTCCTTCCTGCTGCTATGAAAAGTAATGGATGCAAGAAACAAAAGTTAAATGTTTAGTTCCAGCAGAGTCTTAGATGTCCAGCCAGTTATCAGAATCTCTTTCTTCATGCTATTTTTATATCTCATGTTTTTATTCCCCTTCACTTCCCCTGCCAAAACAGGCCCCCTCCTACAGCACTGTTCTGTAGCTTAGTGAAGGAAACATTTTGCTGACTACTGAAGAAGGAATTCTGTTTTCTTTACAGAAAGACTGGAATAGTCTCCAGAGGAAACTGCTAGAAGGTCAATTGATTGAAACAGTTAAAACAGTGATTTTCAGGAACAAGTGGGGAATACACTGTAGAGAACAGTCCTTAACTGGTAAGAAGTAACTGTTACAGCTCAATGTACAGAAAGTGCTTGATGATAGTGGGATGATATGGTTTCCACAGGGATTTTCTGCCAGGGAGGGGGAGAATAGTTGAGATGCAAAGGGACATGTTTGTATTCCCCCATTAGCACTCCCAGTGCACAGGGTTGAGGAGACATGACACAAAGCAGATGCACCCAGCATGTCCCTCCCCTCCACTCAGCAGAATTTATGTCCTCTGAATGCCTTTTCCCCCACTGCTCTCCTTCATTTGTCTCTAGAACACTTGTGCTATACTGGCATATCAGTAATCCTGACTTTTCTCATCTTGACATCATCAAATTTTGTAATTATAGAGGAAAGAAAAGGGAAAAAAAAAGGGGGGGGAGAAGACAATTGAACTTGTCTACCACAATTTATTCCTCACAAACCCATTCCACTTCCTGTATTATTGGTGCACTTCTAACACTTTTTGGAAAGGATTATTCTGGATTGGGCCAAATAACAAGTGCTGTCATGGAAAGCCCCTACAAAGGGAAAGACAACTGAAAAGAGGTAAAAATTAGTAGGTAATGCTGTGGAGTCAAGCTGATGCATGGTCTTCACTAGGATCTAGAAGGGCCTTATCAAAACCAGCATTAGCAGAGGAGTGGGTGGTTTTGCAAAGTAGTTACAGAACAGAGGGGAAGAATCAAAGCATAGTTCTGCCAAAATCTCACCCACCAGGCACGAAGGTCCCCAGAGCTCACTCCTGACATGTTCTTACCTCATGAATGAACTGGACAGCGCTCTGGCTTCTCTCCAGCATCACGGCCCCATGACATGAGACTCAGCCGGAGACTCAGATCCACCAAGCATCTGCAGTGGGCACATAATGCAGGAGGGAGATGCACTTGGAATATGACATCTAGTTGAGTCTTACTGCACATGTGAAACCTGTACAACATGCTACTCCCACCTCCAGCCCATTTTATGACCAGATGCAGGAGGTGTCACCCACTGGGGGAACAAAAACACACCAAAAGTGTGAGCATGGAGCTGTCCCAGAGATAACACTGGATGCCACATTTAGCATTTCTAAGCAGTGAGTGATCTGTCTGACAGTAGTATAGCACAGGAGAGCATCACAAAACACATGCAGATAAGCCAGGCCCAGCATCAAAACCAAAACTGTAATTAAAGTGAATGCCTAAAGAACATAAGTTCTCTACCACAGCAATGACCTTACAGAATGTCTTCCTATAATTAAATCAAACTCTACAGCAAATGTTTATGCCATACTGTAATTGGACCAGCTGCAAGATCTGCAATGATGGAAATTTTTTGAAAAGGTTAGAATTATAATTCTGTAATATAAGCCTATTAATGGACATTTTATCATTTAAACTTTGAGTCAAGAAAAATACTTTTCTTTCTTTCTTTTCTCTCTTTCCTTCTGAATTTTGCTGTGGATGCAGATATTGTAAGCAACTGTCACTCATACTTTTTTTTATTTGCAAATGCTTCTCTTCCTATGGGAATAGCAATCATGAGACCATTTTAAAAGAGGGCTTAAAGGCTTAAAAAAGTAATAGTATCTTGCACTCGAAAGAAAGCTTTGGAAAAAAAAATCTCAAAAGCAGTAGGGTTTTATACTGAATAAAAGCTAGGAATAATAATACTTTTTTTCCTTTCTTTTCTAAATGTCTCTTTGCGACTCCAGAATTTAGAATTCAAAAGTCTACTTTATTCCCAGCCAAATATATCCCTGCATTCAACCCTAGCTGAGGTAAAGGTGTTTCTACAGGGAACTCCTATTAGTCTGCCATATTCTCAAACCACAGCAACAGACAAGTTTTTGTCATTATTAACGTGTGGAGCTGCATTTCCCAATGTTCTTGTAGGAATATGAATCACACTGACATTCAGCAGGATTTGTGCTCCTAGATAGTATTTGAAAATTCTAACCATAAATATTTATATTCAAAATATTGCCTGGAATATATCTCAATAAAGCCACTGCCCCAGTTGCACAGAGTAATAACAGAGTAACATAAATAGCAACAGCAAAATCCAGGCATGGCACAGGTGAGCCATGAGCATGGGTCTCACTGAGGAGGAAGGCTGAGCATGGTCCAGTGTGGGATGACACAGTGAACCACCTCACTACAACCCTGACAGACAGCAGCAAAGCAGAAATGTCCAGCAACAGCTGGTATTTCAGTGGCATTTCAGGTCAGCACTTAGTGTACTAATTATAGCAAATGCCAGTATCCTGTTCCAATTGGACAAGGGGTAATGATTTTAAACTGAAGAAAGGTTGAGACAGAATAGATATAAGAAAGAAGTTCTTTATAATGAAGGTGGCAAAACAATGGAACTGGTTGCCCAGAGATGTGGTAGATGACCCATTCCTGAAACATTCAAGGCCAGTTTGGGTGGAATTTGAGCAGCCTGGTATAGTGGAAGATGTCCCTGCCCATGGCAGGGGTGGTGGACTAGATGACCTTTAAATGTGCCTTCGGGTATATGGTTCCATGGGTCTATGGTTCCATGATTCTATGAAATAACACAGCCCTTCCCTGTAAAGCTCAGCTGAGGCCCTTGCACTCCACAGAGCACATGTGCATGGGCATCAGCAGGGCTTTTACCCCACAGGTAGGGCCACAAGCAGGGCCACAGGCAGGATGCAGGCAAGATGTAGGCTGGTTGCAGGAAGGGCTGGCTCCATGGTGCCACTGTGACACCTCCTGCCTGCAGGGCTGTGCTCAGTGGGCTCACATTTGCACTGCTGCACAGCACTCAGAGAAATGGCAAGCCAGAAAACCCAGACTTCCATTTCCAAAGGCGGGGCTGGGGGGAAATGAAAATTTTTGAAGGCTTCAGGGATGCACCTGAAGTGCTGCATGCTGGGATGGAGGTGTGAAAACAGGACAGCTGGGAGATGGCAGCAACAGAGGATGGGGTAAAGACAAGTTCCAATGTCCTTCCAGATGGCTCTTGGATGTCAAAGTAGAGTTTCAGCAGTGAAACCACCATATGAAAGATTTTCTATCAGAAAAGTAGGCTGGAGGAGAGGTATGTATGTCAAATGAGTACAGAAGCCATGGAACTGGAAACAGCAAATCTCTGGGTGAGTTCACAACAAGGGATCAGATAGTCATCTGGCAATTCTTGTCTAAGACTTATATAGCACTCAAAGTAAAGTGAGAAAGACAAGAAGTAGACACTGCTCAAGTATTTCTCACAGGTGGTCAGGGTAAAAACCCTTGGGAAATAAACTCTGGAGAGACCCAAAGAGACCCAGAAGCTAAAAGCAGTCATGTAGAGCCAAAAGAAGACTTTGATAAGCATCTCTCCTATGTCAGAATACAGCCTGCACACAGAGCACACACGTTCCCACAGAAAGTGCTTCCAGAGTCCCATCATTTTTCCTGCCAGGACATTGCTGTCTTGTGAGGGACATGCATCCACATGAACCATTCCAGCAGGGAAGAGACAGCAGAAAAGCTCATTCCATGGAAAAACATTAAAAAAAAAAAAAAAAGGAAGTTTCCTCTGTCAGACAGGCATTCACAAATTCAGCTTTGCCCGCAAAACAGACACAAAGCTCTTTAGACAAAAGCAAACATCCCAGCACTCAATGTAAGCGCAGAGTAGTGGTACTGGTCAGATATGACCCTCAGCTTTGGTTCAAGGGCCAGGTTCCCCTCAGCACTTACCTATGTTCTGGGTACCCAGGAGTGCTCTGGACCATCTTAGAACCATAGCAGAATTACAGCAGCTTATGCAGCCCACAGTAAGAGGCATGGAAAATTCACCTGAGCTGTGCTCTGCTGTGACTACTCTGCAGTTGATCCAAAAGTCAGCAAGTGAAAAGCTGCTGACTATCTGCACAATAGTGCTGTGGTGTCCTGGCAAAATTTCCCCAGAAGAGGAGTGAATGCCCAGCAACCTAGCATCCTTTTGTAATAAAGCAATAATTTCTCAGTTTCCAAGTGTTGCATTATTCTTCTATTCCCAATCAAACAAGAGAGATAGGTTTCAAATTTGCATGTGACTGGTTAGATTACCTGAGTGATCCACTGATTTCCCTAGGCAAATGAAATGAACAGAAATATTAATGCTGCACAAGAACTGTAAATGGTGTAACATACCCTTCTCATCTGGCCATTGCCTGTATCACATAGAGCAGAAAATGGGTTTACTGTCATTAAAGTCCCAGCTTCAATAAATCTGTTGCTCTAGCAAGAGCTACTCTGTGCAAGCTGGTTTGAAAAAAATTAAACCCATTTTTTTGCTATTCTAGTTGGCAACTCTTCCTAACCCAAGTGACACTCACATTTTACAGAACCCTTTCTCTGCACACCACAGTGCAAGAGCATTTCCCAGCATTAAAACACCTTTGTCTGACATCTACCACTATCATTAAGGGGCAAGGTTTTTATATAAGTTCACCAAGCCAAGAAGTCAAGCAGACCAGCCATAATCTGTAGCCATGCATGATGCACTGCCCTTGATTCAGTGCTTCTACCACAGCTCCTGAGAGCCAGACTGGACTGATGCCCACATCTCAGCACAATTGCCAGGGTGACATGACCCAGCTGGGCTACACATTATTTGATACACACTGCAACCACATCATCCTGTTGCACTAGAAATAAACTTTCACAGCTGCTATTGATAGGGGAAGGAGTGTGGTGAAAGGGCTGGGTGGGACAGAGCTAAGATTACAGTAACTGGGCTGTAATGTTGCAGGCAGCAGCAGCAGCAGCCATGAGATCAGTTACGTGCCGTTAAGAGTGGTAACTCCTCATTTCCTTGTTTTTTCTGGGTCTGAGTCTAGCATGTGGCTGCCTGAACAAATCAGCTTAATGTGTTTCTCCATCTGTTGGGATATAGTGTGATAAGCTTGTATAATTTGTAAGTTAATTATTTACATATGTTCCTGAAACTGAAGGAAAAGAGAAAACTGTATGCAGAGAATAAGCAAGGATGGAGGAGAAGCTGAGGGACACAACAACTGCATTCACCTCTGATCTCACTGCAGCTCCAGGACAGCTTGGTGGTTCCTAAGGATTTTCAGGAAAATAATATGAGTGAAAGAAAGGACTCCAAAATGCAGACAATGGGTTTTCAGCTGGAACAACTAATGCTGAAGGAACTTAAGGACTGTTATGAAGCCCAAAATTACCCTGCCGAAGCACCAGGCTTCCAAGTCTGGCAGGAGGGAGCTGGGAGCCATTGGCATCTCATGCTTCTACTTCCCCACCCCAGCTCACCACCCGGGGAAACCTGCTCAGATATGTCCATGGGCCAAACAGTCCCTCAGATAAAGGTGCTCCACGCAGGAGGGTGCTTCCCACTGGCAGTGTATATGTTGACATTCCCATCCATTCCATTTTCCATATTTCCAAATGCAGCGTGCTCCCAAGCCTGGTGGAGCAGACAGACCGATTTGGGCCACAGCTGCTCTCCCCTGCAAACATCAGAAGTTTAAGAGCCTCATGCGTCCAATCTGCTTTTAGCCATGGATTTTGGTTATGTTCTACCACAGCTGATGTCTGAAGTCAGGGAAAGACAAACTTATTTTCCAGTTTTCTCCTTGACATCACTTGCCAGTAGCATCCAGAGGGGTGACAAAGCTGGCTTGCTATTTCCTCACTCCACAGATTGCATCCAGTGTGAAGCGGAATCTTAACAATTTACCAAAGCTTTTATAATTTCAGTGTTTACTAAAACCAGTTTTTGTGAAAGAAGCATATTGCCATCAAAAGAAAATATTTTTCCTAAATCTTCTACAACTTGCTATTAGCTAATTTCACATCACCCCATCCTACACTATAAGTAGCAGCCTTCAAGACCCCATTGAGGTCAAGAGAAGATGCATCTGGACCAGGCTACCCTGAGATGGTGCTGCCCCTTGACACAGCATTTTATAGTAAACACATTCTCATAAGAATTCTGGCCTGGGAGAAACAAAGACAAAATTATATTGAATTAAAATGTCCACTACAATGGCATGTTCCTGTTTGAATTTTATTCCTAATGCAGGTTTCCCACCAAAATCAGTGAAATTCATCTTCAACCAACCAGAACAGACAGATGACAGTATTTCCTATGATTCACTTCTAATTTCTGGGAATGAGGGTCCTGGCTGGTTTTGACAAACAGACGATGTTGAGGAGATAATGCCACGATACTGGAGAGATTTTCTGCAATTCTTACTCCGAGAAGAAATTCTTAACAAGACAAGTAGCACCATCCTCTGGACATCAGTGGGAATCCAGCACAAAGGAAACGGGCTTGGTTCTTTAGGTAGTGCCAGATTCAGATGTCACCATCTGCAGAGTTCATGGTCTCTGCAGCACTTGCTGGAATTCAGCGCGAGGTCTCCATTCACCCTGTGCTAACAGTCTCGCAAATCTAATGCAGTATAAAAGAAAAGCCACCAGAGCAACCGGTTAGAGTTATAAGGAAGAAGAAATCAGCTAAAGGGATTAAGCCAAGAAAAAGCAATATATATCAGGCTGTAAGCAGAGGTCTTCTGAGAGCTATTTACCGCAAAGTTTTACAACCTGTAGATCACTATCACATTCTCCAGATTAACACAGAGTCATTGAGTCAAAGCATAGCCCAGAATTTATTCTGAGATTTACATTAAGGAGGGTTTTGACTATGCATTAATATAAAACAAAATCTTGGGGTTTTTTCATATTTCATTCAAGAATTTAAGGACCTTGCAGAAAAAGAAATCCAAATTCTAGGAAGACTTATAGTTCAAAGCAATTCGTCTGTCAATAGATTTTAGAAGATCCCAATTTCTTTATGTTGTTTATTTTTGATATGTTTTCAAGTTTACATGGCGACTGTGTAAGAACAAAGTTAGAATCTAAGTTTCTTTTGAATAAAACTATACTATAAAAGGAAACTTCATTCTTGAGCAGAGATATTTGTATTTTTAACTGTCATGGGACAAAAGAAAAGATTCAAATCATCACCCCAGCTGGAAAAATCAATTGAGAGGTCCTGGCAGTAGTTTGTCAGAGAGCATCGATAATTCCTTCTTGTTCCAGTGATGTGTCTAACAGCATTTTAAATGAAGTAACCAGCTTAAATGACAGACCTTAAAGCGTGGTATCATTTGTGCAAGATAAAGAAGCAGAATTCATGGAAGAGGCAAAATTCACAGCTCTTCAACATACAAGAATGCTAAACAATACACAAGCATTGCATTAGGGGATTTCCATCCCTAATTGCAAAATCTTAGTGCTTATTATATAGCTGCTACAAAACAAAGCACCTTTTGAATAAGCAGGGATAATGACAAACCTAGGTCAGTTGGGACTGCAAGATCATTCCATTAGGTTTCCAGACAGTGTCCTGAAAGGCAAATCATTTGGACATTTAGGGAAAAAAACAAATATCTTTTTACTTGTGATGCCTTTTCCTGGTCTTAAAACCAAGAGTCAAACACAGTTAGAAGGGAAAAATAGATTTTAATCTGGTATTTATTTTAAGGATCCTTAAGTGCACTATATTCAGGTCGAATGCACCTCCATGCACACTGCAATTCCCCCTCCTAAAAGATCTCNCAAAAATCATCATGGCATCACTTGTAATATAGAGCAGAAAGGAGATTGAGCCTTTAATTTCCCTAACTACACTGCCAGTGCTATTATCCGAATGGCAATCCAACGATCAGCCTGACAGGCTGGTGTCTTCCTCTGTTTCACAAGATCAGATCCAAGTAATATCATCATCCTTATCAAGAAATATAAATATATTTCGCACCAATAACTGGAGTCTATTCTGGGACATATCCTTGTAGATGCTGAGAGTCTCCAGTTTTGGTTATAGCAATGGGAACAAATGTTCAGCTGGGTCCATTCAAGGAAATAGCATCTGACTTCTGCTCCCCTGTAAGTACCTCCTACATAGATGTCCAGAACAGATCAGACAAGGGTTTGGGGATGGTTCATTATAAACCTACCTGGGTCTTTGTGCAATGGCAATAATTGATTATAGCAACAGATAAGACTGTGGACCACGCTTGCAATACCTTTTATGTAGAACCACATCCTGGCTAGAGAAAAAAAAAACCAAAAGCTCATATTCACAAATGCAAAGGCATTTTGCCCAACTTTGAACTCACTCCAGACATTGCAACTGGGAGCAGAGCTCAAGGAACTGCAGCCCTGGCCTCTTGCCAGCTCCCTGCCCAGGGCTGATAGCACAGACTGCTGTTGCTGCTGACAAAAATTCTGAACTGGTTCAAGGCTGTCTTTCCTGGCCCAAGACACAACTTTGCAGCACAGATTCAGAAAGCTACAGTCAAGGATTGTTGTCAACGACAACTGCAAACCACCTGGGCCTTTCATGGATAAAAGGCAGTTGCTCAGCTCTGCTATTCGTGTTGGGTGCACACACGTGTGGTTGTACACATTCAGATGTTCTGTACCTTCCAAAAGGTACAGACAGATGGCCCTCCCAGCCTCCAGACACTCTCTTGTCCAAGTGATGCTGCTTCCCTCTTGATACTGAATGAAGATGCACCAGACAGTTCTTCCTGTTGTGGTCCAATCACATTCCCCACTGAACTGCTTTAGTGATATCCTCATATCTATAATTGCATGGAAGTAGAAATGCATGTCTTCCTCCACCTGCCATGTAATCTTCCAGTAACACCCATCCATTCCTTGCAGATAAGTTCCTTAAATGGAAGCCAGCCAAGAGCATTATCATTTCTTCATGCAGTCAGTCTAAAAATATTAATCTAAAGGTGAGGGTTTTAAAATATGTGGTACAATGACTGCAGTCATCAGATCTAAGGAAGACGAGAACACACGGACTCGAGCTGCACAGTAGCTTCTAGAGAGATCACAAAGCTGAAAACCAAACACATACTTCTGTCTTACCTTTTCTACTAAAGATGCAGAAAATGTGCCTCATTTTTCACATAATACCTGTGTATTCTTCTGCTATTGCTGTTGAGCTCCTCTGTACGTTATACTGCTTAAAGTTGAATTTGTTTCATTTAAGTTAAAAAAGCAGTCTGCCCACTTCCCATTTCTTAAATGTTACTGTTGCTCAGCCTTCCCTCACAATGGTTTCCTAAAACCACTCTAATGGCTTGGTGGTTGTTCAAAAAAACACAAAAAATATTTCAATTGCCTTTTTTTGCCCTAGAATGTTTTGGCCACTGCAAGTGGAATCACAACCCCGGGGCCATTGGTTTGGGGAGATAACTATCCTTAACCAGTGCTGGGAACCTTTGGCCTCAAGCTTCATGGCTCATTACCTACTGAAATGTGAGAAAATATGACACGGCCTGGAGGGATGAGGGGCTCACCCATTTTGTTCTATGAAGGACACCCCTTCCACTCGGGAAGGAGTGCATCAAGTTCTTCTGTGCACAGTTCATACACAGCTCAAGGACCCACCAGCTTTTATCTGGGATGCTGTAAGTTAAAAACACATAAAACTGTCTTTCCCCCAGTTCAGCAAACCAGAATTCTCCTTGCTCCAGTCTCCTGTTGTAATGCATGAATTGCACTGAAACAGAAAGCTGGCTGGAAATCCAGTGATCACAGATATTCTAAAAATGTTCCCAGTAATTTCTGATTTTGTGTCTGGATGAAATAATCTGATATTTCTGATCACTTTTCTAAATGTCTAGAATTTCAATATGTTGTAGTAGATGTTACAAACCAGAGGGACAGTGCTTGAAATTCTTGTACTAATAAGAGAGCAGGGAATGTAACATACTCATCTTCATCCTGGAAAGGACCACTGAACTAGACCTGCCTTTGCAGAGTCCCAAGGTTCAGAATATGTCATATCCAAAAGCCCTGTCTTTTCTTCAAAAAAGCAGACTGCAGCAGCTTTGCCTTCACAGCTCCACTCCTGGTCCAGTGCTGACCTGGATGGAACTGAGGGAGGGAACAGGCAAGAGAAGGCGCAGGAAATGTGCTGCTGATGAAGGCTCATCAGGCCTTTGATCCAAAGGGCATTACCACTTCCCCAAGGAGGGCGTTTCATGGTTTTCTGTTCTCCTATCACAAACATCACCTTAACATCTCCCTGAGAAATTGCAGTTACTGATTTCCCCAGAGGTACCCCCGTACTCATTTCCTCCACTACAATTCTATAATTTAGAGCTGATTTTATTTACCCTCTCCAAAACAGCAGTTTGAATTTCTCTGGTTTTATGACACTGCATTTTATTGTCCACTGGACAAAAGTTTCAAACATCCTGATTCTTCCCTTGCATTCATTGCACAGTTACATAGGAAGGAAATTTTTAATCACTAAGTCCGGTTTTTCTCTTCATTGCAGCCTGACTGGGTAGTTATTCACAGGGTTTTTTGTTACTGTTGCAGGCACAGAACTCTAGGTGATGCTAGTAGAGTTGCTGTGGTGTAAGGCTGAGATTTTCTCATCCTAGAGAATTCCTGTAGCTTCATATTGTGACCTTTTCTAAATCCTCTCCTCTGTGCTTGTCTAGATATATCTCCAAATGCATGGCATTTGAAAAGCAAGAACTCTACATATGCTATAATTATGCTTATTTTGTCAAGGTTTGTGCTACTCTTTGAAACACTTGCAGTAGGCCACAATCCAGCATACCCCGTAAGGCAGAATCAATTTCTAAGGAAACAGATTAATGTACCAAATATATTTGCATAGTAGTCTGCACAAGCACATTAGTGAAATTATCAGCAATGAACCATCTCAGTATTTCCCATGAGCTATTTTGAGCAGAGCATTACTAAGGCTCCTTCTGGGGCTGTTTCAGTGCATGCAGTACATCAGCCTGGTGTACTCAGTGAGGAGAAAGGAAGTCCCATAGTGGACACTGGCCAAGAATCTGAATCCTTGTAATTTTGCCAGAGCCGCCTTCTTTTTTTCATGAACACTAAGATGAAAAGGATTTATCTGTTTACCAACTTCAGGTTAGAATTCCTTTGAAATGTCTGTGTCTACTCTAGGGAAGAAGTAAAAGTCAATACTTTCCCTAACTTCTTTGCATAAGCCTTTGTGTTAATATTCTCCTGCTATTTTTTATTTGTCAGGTCCCTTAAGGCCATTTCTATATGCATCTAAGCACACCACAGCTTAAACACAAAGGTTTCCCACTTAGTAGTAGTACTGGTAATTCTCTTCTTGTCAGCACTAAAAACATTGTGTCCTTCGACATTTCAGTGGCGCATTAACCTACTGTCTGGAATACAAACGTGAGCTGAGAACTGATTTCATAACAGAGTGGATTGTAATTTTCTTGCAAAAGTGGTTCAACCTTTTTAAGTTCTGTTTCCAGCTTTTCCACTGGACAGGCAGAATTTGCCATGATTACACAGCTGTGAATGAGTACTTCAATATGAATGTTACCTGACAGAAATTATTTCTGCAAAGTCCAGGAAAGTCCAGTTTAATTAAACTGTCTTCTATTGGTTGCCTGGCATTAAGGTAACTGTTGCTTCTGCTTCAGCTTAGCAGGAGGTGCTGAGCTTTAACTGCAGCAGGACCACTAAGCAGAATCATTAAAACAAAGACTGCCAGCATACTGCTTCACTTTGAATGAACACTATGTGCTAAAAACCAGGATGAAAAAGTGTAGATTCCAAAATTTTTTAAGCCTGTTTACAGAAATGGCAGACAGAGTCAGACTAACTCCAGATCCCCACTGCAGGAGGCTGCTCTCTCCCTGCACATCCCCTGGATGAGCTCTTGTGCTTCCAGAGAAGAGATCTAATACACGTACACCTAAACTCCCCTCTGGAGGAATGTAATGCTCTCCACTGATTGCCTAAACCTCTTGTCTTAGAGACCCTTGACTTAATTATGGAAGGTCAGGCACTGTCTTCTCCACTGCCTCCACAAAATCAAGCTCCACTTTTCTCTTAAAAAAAAAAAAAAAAAAGAGAGAAAAAAAATGAAGAAGAGAAACCACAGATGTAGTTATAGAGTTGATGTGGTACCAACAGTCTGAGTTAAAGATTTTAATGAGAAAAGTTACCTTAACCAAACAATAAAACAGGTCTTCTAACACAGTTTGAGAAACTATGCTCTGGATAGGTTCAATTCTCTTCTGCTTGAATAACTCGACTCCAAAATTTATTGATGTTCATTAAAAAAGTTTTCAGCCGGGTTCAGACTGTGACTGTAGCTTCTTCCTAAATTAATGGTGAACCATTCTCTGCCATGACACATTTTCAAAGTGCTATTTCAATGATAGTGATATGACTTAAGGGGGAGATGGAGAGGTTAATAGATCTGGTATGGTTGGTGAAGTTCATGAAAAGGAGTATTTCTTTTACAGCAGCAGGCTCTACAGCATCAGTTGCTCCATAATCCCTTATTGCTTGGCAGATGTGTGGCACGTAACTGCAAAGCAACACTAAGGAAGGATCCGTTTTGTCCAAAACATAATTCACCACTACCTATTAGCATGTCTCAAAAGCTTTCTGAATCTGAGACTCAGTTATAAATTAAATAGTGTTATGGGTGGATGAAGGAGAGTTTGAAGTTTTCATTTAAATAGCTTTTGCAGGTAAGATAATTCAGGCTCACTTCTCCCGGCTGCAGCTGTGTGCAATTTCCAGTCAATAAGCTGAGCAAACGGCGTCTGCTCACAATAAAGCAACCAGCAACAGCAACAGCAACTGATAAAGGAGCACAAACATGTCCTAGCAGGGACTGCCCTTTTCCACAAAAGCCTTCGGGGCCAGGCTTATGCAGGGGAGACCACACACAGACAAGGCAGGCAACGAGTTCCCTGTGGCCCCAGGGCTCCTCCTCCTCCCAGCAACACCGGTTTGGCAGCCAGCACCCTGGAGAAACCAGCACAAGGTATGAGAGGTGTCAGCAACCTCCCGAGTCAGGCACAGGTGATGGCACTGTGCCACCCTCTCTGAAGGGCTGGTGGGGCATGTCACCTCCCTGAGGCCAAGAACCCTTTGCAGTCCTTTCCCACCATGCACAAGATGCCTTTCTTCTGCCCAGGCTTCTTTCCTGACCCCTTGTCGATGACCACTCTTCCTTGCCTCATTCTTTTATTCAGTTTCTCTTTAATATACTTATAAATTACTTATTAATATACTTAAGATTCAGCAGGCCTAAAGTTCCCTCACCATTAAATGAAAAGCAGAAAGACAGCCTAGCATGGCTTCTTTCTCAGCTGGTTCCCACTCCCCCACATCCCCCTCATCTATCTCCATGTGCCTCCTCTAAGACAGTGAGACTTTGCTGTCTCACTGCTTTGGCACAGGAAAAGCCCAGATACTTGTCAGCAGCGCTGTGCAAGTGAGTCAGACGTGACCCAAATACAGGGTTTGCCATTTGGGGTGGCCCATGAACAAGATGCAATCCAAGAATGAAGCTGCCTTGGTTCTGGTGCCATTCACCACTGGGCAGTGAAGCACACAAACCTATGACAAGACTGTTGTCTCCTTGTGCCAACAAAACATCAGGTGCTGACTCTTCCATCATGCTTTCTCAGACACTTGTGCTTGCACGTATGAGTCTTAATCAGCAGTGAGGATGCAGTCCAGTGCTTGGTTCCCAGGCAAAAGTCACAGCAAAGCTTGGAGAGGCAGGATCACCCCACTGGGAGTTTCAAAAACAGCACCCTTCATTAATTTCTCAGTGGCTGTGGTTTTTAAAGGAGAAAAATCATCTCTTTCAACATCATGGTAAAAAAAAATTAGTGAAATACAGACTTTGAAGTGGTGGGGAAGCACCATTACCTATTCACAGACAGCAGTCTGGTGTTCACTACATTTGATAGGGAGGCTTGCATGCAGCAAATGCGTGTAAGGACACATTTCCTTCAGAGAGCAGTAAAAGTGCACACTTCACACTCACATGCCATATAAGCCACTTTTTACACAAGCAGGCCAGCTGGCTCCTACTGTCCCCTGCTCTGGAGAAACAACTGCTCATCCCTCTTTAGCCTTTTTTCTTCCTGGGGCATCCCAAAGCTGGTTTAAAGTTAATCAGGCAGGCAGGTGTGTTGTCATCCAGCTTTGGCCTTCTCAGTTCAGCTTCTTCTACCAAAATTTGCTTCTTACAGCTTTCATATCCTACCCACTTGAAAGGCTGAAGTCCTTGATCTAGCTATATATTATGTATCCTCAGTCTCTGACAGCATAATGAGCAGCTCTGAGTTTTACAAGGAATGCTGGATTCATCCTGGACATCCCTTATCTTTTCTTTGCTCCTACTGTTTCTTTGCCCACTTTGTTTACTACAAATTCTGTAATGCAGGCAGAATTCCCAAAATACTAAGCTGGCATTCAAAATTAAAAGCTGGGCCAGGTCTAAAGAAAAAAAAATCTATATTTAAATTGTCTAAGAAATTACAGTTCCTACTAAATAATAACAGAATATTAGTTGAACAGATGATAAAGATTAGTAGAAGAAGAAAAGGGTTTATCTTTATTTTTGCTTTTCCTGGTTAGTCAGGAGTTTGTTTTCTCCCCTTGGAGACTGTATTGGCATTGTTTGCATTGGATACTGTAGTCAGCCTGCACAGTCTGTTACCAAAGACACTCATGATGGTAGAGTGATGCAAAAAAATATCACAAAGATATCTCACAGGGAATTAATTGCAAACAATGAGAAGTCTATGACTAGGGCATGACATCTAGGACTATTCTCTCCTTTTCTTGGCTCTGTGGATTATATGTTTCCCTCCTACAAGCCTGGCAACAAATTTACCTTGCCCACACAGCCCTAAACAGCCTTAATCCCACAGACCTGGGGACTGCTCAGTCCACTTGAAAATTTCCAAATCAGAGGGCATGTGCCAGGAATACAGGAAAGTATCCTCAATGTTACATTCACTGTCAGGATGTAAGGGCAGCAAAATCATTACTTTCCCACACGGTTCCCCACCAGAGCAGATCCCGGGAGTAGGATTAATATGCTCCCTATCTTCCCAAAAATGCACCCATCCAAAACCTCCTCAATGCCCATCATCCTCTGCCAGCCCCCAGCAAGCCTCTCCACCTGCCTGAGCACTGGTCTGACAGGCTGCAGAATCTCAGGGGGTTGTGGGCAAGCAATTACAAATGAATTTTGGATCCTGGATGAAAGAGCTTGACAACAACTGCTCCAGCCTTTCTGAGGGAAACACAGAGAAGCCAGGTCCTAATCCCCCAACCCTGTCCTGACAGTGTGATCTTGGATCAGTCGCTGCCATCTGGATGTTCAGATTTCTCAGGCACCAAACCAAGCCTGGCTGTGCTCATTTACCCACAGAAGTGTGGGGATGCTGAGTGGATTAATTACCACTCATGCAGAACTCAGAGAACAAAGTAGCCTTATGCTGCTAGATACCTTCAAACCAAAGTCACCTCTGAACAGCCAGGTTCAAGGATGGATTTGGTCTATCATTCACAGGTATTACTTTTCCTCTAAATAAGAATTATTTCAGCCTTTCCCAAGTTCTGAACCTGGTAGGGACCGATTCCACAAAACAAGTATTAAAATTGCTTTTGACCTTCTTCCATTAAAGTAGGAAGATTAAATACACACATTTAGAAGGTCTCAAGAACCATTCCAGTAATGCTCCTGTTACAGAACTGTTTGTGTTAATTACTGTATTATCTGTTCTACATGCTCTATTTGTCTCCCTATGGCATACTGGGGAAAACGTGCAATTTTGTTAGAAGAACCTCACAAGTGGTTGGGGTTTTACCCCTGGTTAAAATAAAAGAATTTCAACAAACTCTACTTTCTCGGTTTTATTGGGATTCAAGCAGGATCTGAGCTCCCCCTGCTGTTTGCAAAAACAAAAGCGATGTGCGGCTGAGCTAGATGAATTCCTAATACCGAGTTTCTCTGGCCAAGAGCAGGATCTACGGATCCCGCTATTTGGTCTTTGGCTCGGGCTGCCTCATGGAAAGAAATAAGTAGCTAAATATCAGTAAAGGCCCGTTCTTACAGTCATACCACTGAACACGGAAAATATTACGTTCAGAAGGAGAGAAGACAGCTGTGCAATAAAAACAACCATTTGATGTATGAGTCAGAAGAGGAGAACATTTATACAAGCCCAAAAAGGTGTTGACCTTAAACCATCCTCTAATCTGTGGCCAGAAGTGGATCCAGCCCTTCTATAGTAGGCAATATTCCCAGCAACATCCTAGGGCCAGAGCTGAGGCTGTGTGACGCTGAAATTACTATGTCCTTTGTGCAAAGAGCAAGACTGCCCATGGAAAGATGTGCTTTACATGTGTGCAAATAGTTTGATCTGAGGCCCTTGGAATAAAGCCCAGTGCCCCTGCCAGAACAGCCCTGAGTCAATAGGGAGCAGGTCTACTCTAAGGAATCAAGGGTTTGGGGATGCTCACCCTGACAGAACGATGAGTCCGGTTATCGTGAGCCAAGGGTTTCAAGTCCCATTATTAAAATGCCTCTGGCACCTCGGTGTGTGGTATGAATTCCCCTTAGATTAACCACTCATTGCCCTCAGACTTTTAATTCTCTCATCAAAGAGGCAGACACCTCTGAACTGCTCTCCAGGGAAGGCTAAATTAGATGCTCTGAATCACCCTCTGGAAGAGCCCCTTGTGCAGCCCAGATGGGGAGAACATGGCAGATCCTGTGCCAGCTGAGATGCACGAGTGCCTTCAGCACCAGCCCTTGATCTCCCCATCTCATTTAGTGCTTTTGAAAAATAATGTGTTTTAATGATGTTAACCCCAAGGGGGAAAGAAAAAAACAAAATTTTAAAAAATTTAAAAGTTGGAAAAAAAAGAAGAAGAAAAAAAGAGAAAATAAAAAGAAAGGCAGTTCTTCTAATAAGGATTTCCAACTGCTAAAATATTTTCCTGTTTTTCTGGTTGTATGTCAAGTCTCATTAGGCTGTGTTAATGAAATTGTTCCAGGCAAGTTTTGGCATAGTTGTTGTTTGTGGTTTTGCCTAACACACGTGAAAGGGCAAGCTAAGTCTGGCTCTTCTTCAAGTAAGTTTAACAATCAGAAAAGTTGGGTGGGAATACAAAATGAGGAACAGCTTACAGTTTGCAATTCAATACTTTCTCTATCACAGTAAGAAGTAAAAATTTAAAGGAGTGTTCTACACTTAGATTTGTACCTCTACCATGGTACAGGGATGAATGGCACTTTTAAGGGGGATTTGATATAGTTCTGTCTACATTTGGGCTCTGCTTCAAAGAGCAGCAATCAGAAGCAACCTCATATAAACCCTGCTGTACTCTTGATATAGAAAGTATTTACACCAGCACAGCCATTTAGACAGAGCCTTGTCATTCCTAGAAAGTTTCGGTAGATTAGATACAACTTTGTGCTGTAAACAGAAAGGTCACATACCACTTTTTGGGGGTAGAATTCCCCAGCTTCCAAGTACACATGGCACAAAAGAAGCCAGGTATGAACAGCAGAGATATCTGAAGCAAAGAGGGCTGCCAAAGCAAGAGCTTGACATCATCAATATTTTCGAGATCTCACCCCAGCCACTGCATTCCTGGGATATCAGCACCAGTTTCTGAAGAAAGTTAATGACACTAAGGAAAAAACTTCATCTGCTAAACTTTGTCTACTGCAACAGAGATATTCTGCAATAGAAATCAAAATTTGTAACAGCATCTGGATGATAACAGAGGGGATGAGTCAGACACATATTGGTACTGCTTGCTTTGTTTATGTTTCCCATACTACTTTGAGTCTCTCCATTATTCATTTTTATTTATTTTACAGCATTGGGATTGCAAAAACTGAGAGCTGTTACAAAAACAAGGTCAATGCCCTGCTGAAAGCAAAGTTTAGCAAAACTATCTGTACAGCTGATTCTGCAATCCTCATCTTGAAATGAATTGTGAGAGCTGAAAACAAATGCCAGATCACAAATTTCAAGTGGAAGGCTTGCTCGATCTTCATCCAACTACTATGTGCACCAACAGAAATCTAAATAATTTAGAGATGTAAAGGTTTCCACATGTCTATAATCAGCCAGGTACGCAATATGCGCCATGACAGCCTGTTAATACTGAAAAGCTAAATGAAAGCTGTACCACTCGAGCCATGTTTGACAAGTCTGTACTACTGTCACTGACAGCTAGGAGTCCTAGAGAACTGTCTCTTCAGGACAAGTTTCTGAGGTGTATTTCTTTGTCCCACCATTATCCAGGTGACAAACTGCTGGTAAAATAGGTTGAAGATGTTTATTCCTACCACCCCGTTTCTGTCTGTTCTAACTGCTGCCTTATATGCCACTATCATCTCTTCAGCTCCAACAAGTATTTCTCAAATCAGTTTAGTACTGTATTACCAGCTATCAAAATCCCTTGATTTACCATCAGATAAAGAACATCTTTCCAGCCCAATTCCTTCCTCCAGCACATTGGCAAGTAGTACCCAGTAGTTTTCTCTTACCACATCTTAATTCATACTTAATAGGCTCCCTTTACCATTTTTCTACCTACCAACCTCAGCAGGCACTACAGGTGCTTAGCCAAGACCTGAGAACTTTGGCCACATGGCAACACTATCACACACCTTTAACAGGCCAATAAAGGTGGCTACACCGCACAGCATATTGGCAGTGTTATTCATGAAGGCTGTAAGACTTTCGCATCTTCTCTTATCAAGTATTAAGGTTGTTACTTAAAGAAGNGAGCTGGGAGAGGAGGCGACCAACCACCATGAGCCATGGGAGCAGGACTGAGGGGGTGGAGCAGAGCAGACACTCGGTGCTATTTCTCAAACCAAAATTCCAAAGCCATCCCTCTTTTCATTCGGACCAGCCTTGAGGGAGCTTCAGTGCCTGGACCCAGACCATTTTCCAACCACGCTTTTTCAAGCAACCAGCACTGAAAGAAAGCTTTGCCCTGGCTGTATCAGCCAGACTGGCTGAAAAAAGGCTTCAATTGTGAAGGATCCCGGACTTCATCTTTTTCCTGGTTTTTCAAGTTTTTTCTCTGTCTTCGGTTCCATTTTTTTATTTGTTAAAATAAACCATTTTTATTTAGGTTTTAATAAACCATTTTATTTAAAAAGGAATTATCCTCTTTTTTTCATAACAGCAGCACACGGAAGCACCAGGAAAAGCCTGTAACATCCTCTAATACAGAGTTGTTTAACCTGCCCCAGAGCAACACCACTGTCCTTTACTTACACCCTTTGGGTAGTTGCATCCAGGTTTCCTAAAAACTGGCAGTATAAACACAGCTGTGGACTTGGGTTCTGCTGAAGCCTCATTATTGCAGTTCAATTATTGCTGGCTTTTCTCCTCCAAGTTTCCAAATTACCTCTAGCCTTTATGTTGTTACAAAATAATTAGGCTTTAATAAGTCAGAAAAGAAGGCAGATTAGGATAATTAGGCCCTGTGATTGATTACTGGGGCTGTTGTGGAATATACCAGGTGAAAGGCAATGAAGGAGAGAGTGGGTATTTGCAGAGGCTGAACAGGGCTAGGAAAGCAGACACCCAGACTAACTCTGACAAATACTAGTCTTGAGCTAAGCTCAGTCTATTAATTGTAAAAAAAAAAAAAAAAAGGAAAAAAAACTTAGCATAGATGCATCCTTCTCTTGTTACAAAGGAAGAACAAAAGGCTTAGACATACAAGGTGTGGGCCCTCAGCATCTCACCAAACATGCTTATCTCTCCCACTTGCTGAGGTAGCAGCCTGAGGGGAGTAGTGATGGCAGTGCTCTCTCCTTTGCATCAACCTGTCACACAGACAGCACAGGAACAAGGAAAACACTGAGCCCTCCTCAGCTTTGCCTGTCTTGAGAGCTTCTAGTGAGGCTCTGAGTCAGCCAGAGTTACCTGCCCCTGTGGCCCATCACACTGAGTGCTTGCAGCCACTCAGCTGGAAGGTCTTTAGCAAACACCCCAGAAGAGAGCTGGCTCTGGGCTCGTGCACAGGCGAGCTGTGACTCATGGCCTCTGAATCCAGGCCTGCAATTTTATTTCCCACATGATAATAAAAGGGTAGTAACACTCAGCTAGTCAGCTCATCACATCAGCATAGCAAAGGTTTTATTTAATAACCTAATCCAGCCCTGAAATATATCCAGTTTTAAACCAGTTTAAAATAAAAACTTCTCCAAGCGGTTATGGATGAGTCAGTTTATCATGTTGCTTTAAGTGAACTTTGATAAAATGTTCAAAGAAAATTGTTGTCCCTGTGTGAGGCAACTGTGAGTAACAGGGAACGTTTTCAACAGACAGCCACATTTTGAAAAACACCCTAAGTAATTAGATTAAACCAAATAATTTCACCCACCCTTTCTTCTTCTTATGTATCCTCCACACATCTGAAGGTATTTAGAAACCTGTAAATATTAGTCATATCTGGGCAGAATACAATTATGGTTCATTGAAGCTCTGGCTTATCAAACCTTAGAGTAAACCTGTATAGCAAAATTGAGAAAGAAGGAAATTACAACCCTGTCTGCTGTGAAAATTTTAAAAAAAAAAAAGTTTTGTTCCAGAATTAGAAAGTTCCATTTGACAACAATAGGAACATGATTACTTAAATATGCCAAGTTATCAGTCCCTTGACAAGCACATTAGAGACAAATCCTTTTGAGATGCCAGCCCTATAAATACACAGATCTAACAGGAAGCAGGTAGGCACTGATGAAAAGGAACCTCTTATCCAAGAGCTTTCTCTGAAAAGTATAGCAACAAGGTGTGGCTGCTCGATAAGATGAACTCAGGACCCAGGACTAAGTCACTGAACTTACACGTTGCAGTAATCGACAGGACAAAGGTTTGCAGTGAAATATAATTGCAGTAGCCTACTCATAGAAAACAGCTCTTAAATAAAGGTCTGTGGGGTCAGAGCACTCAGCTAAGGCACAGGAAAACTGTTGTGTCTCCAACCTGCATGGTTTCAGGTATATCATCAAATACTACTTTTATTCTGGATCCAGCACCCACATTAGAAATAATTGTAAGCTCGGTTCAAAGTTGTGAACAGGAACATCCCCTGTTCAGTGGAAACATAAGCATCTCAGGTCATGACCTCACATTTTTTGACAAAATGCCAAGTTTTGTGATGTTTAGGTACTTCAAACTTTGTTCAAACATAAATCCAGAATCCAGGTGTTCAGTCACAGTTCTTTCACAGACAGGATAAGGTTCCTCAGGGAAAACTGTAGCACCTGATGCTCTTCTTCCAGAGCAACAGTCATGATTTACACTCTCAGCCAGTAAGTGGGAAGCTGAAAGCTGAATTATTTCTTCTATCAGAAATTAAAGGCCCTGTTTCTCTCCTACAAGGTTACATATTGAAACACAAACACTTCTGAAACAGACGTACGTGTGCACTTCTACCCTAATCATTTGGAAGTTTGCCGGCAAAGAACAGGCTGGGTTTCAATCTGGGGACAGTTCTAAACAACTGCTGCCTTATGCTCTTTCTGATCCAGCAAGAATAAGATTATTTTATACACAGTGACAAGGCTTTAAAGGAAAACAAGAGTGCTATGCCCATATAGCACCCTGGATTGCAATATTCAGGGCGTTTTTCAAGGAATTACTGTTTGCAGATTTAAAAGACTGAAGGTTCAGGAGAGAACAGCTTCTCCATAGCTGCTGGACTGGATAGGTGATATCCTCAAAGTCCTTTTCTGATCAGAAAAATGAGAATCATAGTCAAAAATTAGAAGGGCTGTGCATTTCCCAACTTTACTCTTTTGTCCCTGCTATCCCCCATCATTTTGGAGCAAGTGTTTCTATGTAGGCCCACGGTTACAGGGAGGTGCTTGAATTAAGGCTTCTGAGGCTTGGGATTCACCACCCACCCCTGTTCTCAGCCGCCCTGACTAATGAGCCGTAGGCAGCTGCACACTGCATACATTGACTCTGGGCAATTCCCTGCTTAACATACCAGCTCTCTGGGGTCATCAACTTTGCTGGGCCTCAGCCCTCATCTAGAAGGACATCATAGCCAGGAGGGTGGGTACTTGTGCCCATGGAAACTGTCCCCAGGAAGGAGATTCTCTGGAGATGCCAAGTCCCTTTTTTCACCCCTTCTGATACATTAAAAACAGTGACAGCTTTGGATTCTTCTCTAATCTCTCCCGTCACTTGACTTTTAGATGTTTGAGCTCTTTACTGGGTCTCATCTTGTAATTCCCCTCTCAAAGCAGTTACAGAGAGGTGGGACTGACTCGTGGCGCTCTCAGCTGTTCCTGCAACACTGTTACCAAAGGGCCACACTTTCTCTGCAGGCTGCTGCCGTGCAAGCAGTGAGCTGCAGTAATTAGCGTCAGGCAGATACGAAGAGGAAAGGGTTGTTTCTAGTTGTGAAGAAGCAGGTTTGGCTGAGGTTCTGCTAAGACAGTTCCCACACTTGAGCAAGTAAAGCAAATGCAAATGTTTCATAGTGCCCTGAGCAAATTTCACAAAGTTCAAGCCAGGCCAGCAGGATGGCTCCTCTGAAGAGCCTTCCTCCCCAGCTCCTCCTCAGTTTCTGTTCTGCTGCTCCTATGCAAGAGGGGGAGGCACCAAGAGCTTTCTTTTCCTGGTGGCCTGCTGAAAATGTCTCCCATCACATAAGCTATGAAGAGACAAGTGAAAGTGTGGACAAAAGCTTAAGCTTCTTTTCCTTGTACGTAGGGATGATTGTAATTATTAATCTCACAGCAGCAGAAGCAAATACAATAACTTTATGACTCAGGATGTACCTTAAAGGTCATTCTCTATTCCTATCCCAAGCCAAAGGGGAAGAAGGAAAAAAGCCTGTTGTATTCATGTTCTCATTTCTCTTTGAGATGAGTCACCCTACCAGTTAAATGCTATAAAATGACAAACATTGGTAAATAAGATAGGATTAATGATACTGATGACTCAACTGAAATAAACACACATCAGTCACAGCTCAGCAGCCTGAAAGAACCTTATGAAAAGAAAAAACCTGCTCAAATCAAAGACAAGATGATGATTGCAAATCTGCTATTAATAAATATTTTCTATGACAAAGCATTCCACGCAGTATTTATATTTCATTATGCACAACACAAACCAAGTGACTGAAAACATTACTCATAGCAATTGTGGAAAAAAACTGTGAGAACTCTTTTTCATTTTTGCTAGGGCAGAAATTGCAATTGCCTCTTTTGAAAGCAACAGACTTGCCTTCATATAAAACCCTTTTGTCCCCTTGCCTGGATGATTAGGCTTCGTTCACAGATTTGCACCTGTTTTCTAATGCTGAATCTGAGAAAAAGCCTGAGTGACCAGACAGCAGAGAGTGCCCAGCACCCTAACTCAGCACGAAACTGCACAGCATAGCAGGTGTACAGGTATATTCCTGGTGCATGGAGGCAAGCCTGCAGCAGCCAGAGGGTGACAGATTGGCTCTTCAGCTGCAGGTGAGAGGACTGAAAGCTTTCAGCCCTAGGACATCCTGGGTTTCAGGGCAGAGCAGCCATCACGGTCTTTGCATTGCTCTTATGGCTACAGATATTCTCAAAGGAAAGAGCATAAACTATGGCACAGCACAGCAGCGATGTTTTTATCACCAGCACATCCTCAGGATATGCTCACCTATGCACCTCTGATGTCCCCTCTGCAGCAAAGGACTGAACTGACCCTGTGCTTCCTGCACATGCCCTCCCTCTTGTCTTTTCATTTTTTCTAGATGAATAACTCTCTCATTTATCTGATAGTATTTTTGTCCCTAAGTAGTGCCTTCATCTATATGGGAGAGTACAAATTAAAAACACTGAGCCAAAATGAAGCCTAGATATTACAGGTATTGATGTGTGGACTTTCTTGCAGGAGGCAGTCCTTTTTCTGCTCTGCAACAAACTCTCTTCCTGGAAAAGTCTGGAGATATAAATCTTGCCTCCCAATGTGTGGCTCTCACTGAAGTCACCAGCAGGTGTTTGCAGACTGAGGGTAGAATTTGCACATGGGGAAGAATCATTTGTAGTTTGCTTTTCAGAGCAGTTAAGCCTGATCTGCTGGAGATATGTATGTGAGTCATCTCACTCACTCACTTTTCTCCTCTTCTGAACAGTAAGCAAACTTCAGTCTAGTAACCACATATCTGCTCTGCAGCATCTTTATGTTTTCTTCTCCAAATACTTCACAGACAACTTAGAGAGGGAGAAAATTTACACCAAAATATTGAATAATTTTAGGCCTGATCTTGTGGAACAGAAATTATGGACTTTCCTTCTTGATCACATATCCCAGAGTGTTTTAATTTACCAGGATATAAATATAGAGAAAGTTTAATGTCTTTGGGTGTAAATCAGAAATAACTAAAAGGAAGGCACTAGAGAATTTTTTTGTCATTACTGGCAGTATATGCCATATATCACATAAACCACAGACTTCAAGGCAAAGCTCTGTTCTCATCTAACATGGTATCAATCCAGAGGAGCTCAGCTCAACACACCCAAGTCACCCCAGTGCAAAATTCATCCAGCTGTATTTGTGATTTAGCAGCTGCAACGCAAATATCAGTGCTGAAAAGGCACTGAGGACACCAAGGAGCTCTGCAGGTAACCTTGAGCCTGGGCAACTCCGTCGGGCACCTGGCTGTCATGGGCTCTGTTCTCTAATTTTCTCACTCCCAAATCAGTTCTGCCTCTTGCAAGCATAGGTTTATCGCTTTCCCACAGCTTCTCTCATATTTCAATTCTTCATTACAATGACAAGCACTTAGCAGAAGTTAAAAATCTCTGACTAGGTGGAGAAACGTCCTGTGTTAAGCCCTCTGTTATACTATAAATGCAAGTTAATCCCTGCATGGCATAACTATGGCATTGAACACTGTCCATCTCCTTGCTCTGCATTAATCAGCCTTCTCTACAGGCTTTTTAAGCAAGAGGACTTCTAGGAGGTAAGTATTATTGGCTATGTGGCCATGTAACAGAACTCTCCTTTGGAACTTCTGAATGCTTCCCTGGGCAATTGAAATAATTTCAATAGCTCTGTTTAGCCCCCTGAGTTCATATGAAAACAATTAGGTTCTGAGAAAGCATCTACATAACTGAGCTTACAGTCCAGAGGAATGAGGAAATCTCTCCTCCAGCTGCTGTGAATTTTATGTAAAATGATCAGTGAGCACAGTCCCAAATACAGCTTCTCCCCCTGAAAGTAGTTTCTCCAAAGTTAATCTCTGGTACTGAGAATTTTGCCATCATTTCTTTCATCTGATTTGATTGATGATTTTTAATAAAATGTTTGGGGTTCTGAATGCTCCAGATTATTATCAAATCATTAACAGATGCTAACTGGAGTTACAAAATTAGCCACAGCACAGGGAGATGCTTAAGATGCCTGTCCCAGGTAAAGCATTATTTTCACATTCGGGGGGTCATAACACATAAAAATTTTCAACATGCAGAACTGAACACTGATCAGATAAAAGAAATGGTTTATCACAGTGGCAAAAATGTTACAAGGGGCAAAGGCAGTCACTGGAATCCCATACTATGAAACAAGTTTGTTCAAGCTGAGTTGCTCAGCTGCTCCCTCTGACCTCACCCCCTGGTTTCCATCTCACCTGTGCCACTGTGCCTCTAAGAAGCCCTCTCCATCTCAGTAGTCCTTTCCAAAGAGGAATGGATCACACAGCTTGCAATATCCAGACTATAATAAGTCCTGGTAATCTCAATTACTGGCATGTTAGCAAGAGAGAACAACTGCCCTGAGGTGCACTTGAATTGAGCCTGGGTAGATCTTCTCCTCGGAAGGAGTCGTGAGGACATCTCAGGGCTACTTATGTAATTTGTTAAGCAAACCTCTCTGCATACCAGAGCTGTCCAGTACATTGTCTACAAAGTAAAATTTCAAAATCGAAGTATTCTTGTCAAGAAATCAGGTTTTGAGAAAGTTTTTTTGCAACAGAGTCATGTCATTTACATCCCAGTGGTTCGGAGACTGGGCAGACGAAAGAGCCAGGTTTTTGAAACTCCTTTCCCAGCACAGTGGAGGAAGAGCTGCAATCTTTTGACCAGGAAGATGGATGGGGCTTAAACAAGAGATTCTCACACTCCAGGCATCGAGTGCCTTATAGATAAGGAACAAAAAAGCAGTCTGACACCTTGAAAATCACTGCAAAACAGAGTAGTGATCTTCTAAGTCAGTTCTGCATATGCAGCAGGCCTGAGTAAAGTGGTTTCATGCAGAGAACAGTAATTGAAAACAGTCATTGAAGTGGTAAACAAAACCAGAATGCTAAATATGAATGTGCAGTAAGTGATGGTGTAGGTTTTCCTTCAATATTAAGGATTTAAACCCCACAGTGTATTTGCAATAACCCATTCTTGTTTTTAAAACATTTTGTTCCAGATAGCTCAAAACCCTGCTCTCTCCTGGCAAAGAGAACAATAGTTTTCTATTGGAAGCTGAGGATAACTTGTGCTAGGGTGAAAAATTCTGCAAAGTTCAACCAAGGCGCTCACAGGCAAATGGGATCTGTAGCAAAAACAGTGGGTCAGAACTTTTTTTTTTACTTCTTGTCTGTAAAAGAGCACCTCCAACAACAGAGAGCCCCATAGCAACATGCTCAGGCATTGACTCTGCACTGAGTCAGAGGGAAGAATGCCATTTCATGACTCACCAACACCACTTATGTTGCATTGTATAGTGCTAAATAATCTAATCTGTCTATCTACTTGAGAGCCTTTAAAGAGCACTAGTATGCAATGTAAAGAGTTTTCATTGGCATACATGAAAGGCATTAAAGTCTGGATCACACTCAATGGAAAGCTGCCACCATTTCCACTGTGAGTTGGGCCAGAGCTTATATATGCAATGCATCATGTTTGGAAAAGCTCTTTGGGGGAAAAAAAATGAGGCTCTTAAAATCAAAAGGTAATAGCTATCAAAGACAGTGGTTTCTGGACAAAGTTCTGTTCTCAGGTATTCTGCATTATCTGCAGATGCAGATCTCCCTTTGATGTCGATGAGAAACCAGCTCATCAGGGGAGCCCCACACTGACAGCCACGTCTTCTCTTGAAGAGGAGGCAGAGGGCAGCTGGTCCTGAGCTCCCCGGACAGGCATTGGGTTTCCCGGCACTTTCCTGCAGGTGGCACTGCTAAATTTTTTAACAAAAGTGAATCTTGTGAACTTGAAGTTCTCAATCATTTAGTAATCTTATCTGAGTGGAAAACCCAAACCACGGGAGCCATTTCCCAGTCCCAGCAGCATACCTCACAGAGGTACAAAGGAGCCTGTGTCTGATCTTCTATCCAGTGAAAGTCCAGGTGAAAAAGAAGTGTAAAGTCAAAACTTTCCTATCAACTGAGTACTTTCCTGCTAGGAATTCAGAGCAGATAGAGAATTCTGGATCTAATTTTCTCTCAAGACGACAATTTCAGGATCTCCCTACCTTCTAGGTTACGCAGGAATATGCAGGTGTATCAGAGACGTTCCTTGCCTCCAGTATAAAACTTGTGCTTCTCTTTCAGTTCACAGTCTGGGTTAAATTAGCCATGCTGCCTACTGTTGCCTTCTGCTAGTAATTCCAGTGCCTCACAAACAGTGCTGTGAGACTACCACAAGTGCCACGTTGTTCCTTATCTGGCAGAAGAATCATATTTTCTTTTCCAAACCTACTGACAAACCCGGATATTTGCAGCAAGCTAAAACAGTAAATCAAGGATGGAAAAGTCAAAGTGGAAGTGGGGAGAAAGGGGCCATCTGGAGGGCAGAGAGTAATCCACTCTGAGGACTGTTCACCCTTCATCAGCCCTGGGTAGCCCATCTCAAATCCCTGTGCCACAGAAGTTCAGTGCATCTGCACACAGCATACTTTTAATGAGAATACAAGAACCACTCATCAAACCATCTCCCTGTGCAGAGCCAAACTCAAGTTGTCAGTTTGCCACTTAGCAATGGGCTGACACTAGAAGGGCAGTCCCAGACAAATCCAAACATGTATGAAAATGCCAGCAATGTGTGTCATTTCTTCTGCTAACACTATCTACTTAATATCTGATATGCAACTTGTTCTCTGAAGGACAGTACTTTTCTCTCTGAATAGTGTAGGAAAATTCACAAGCTTTCAGGGTCCTGCAAAAGTTTGTTTCAAGAGCAGGAAGTTCCAAGTGTCAGAAATTATGTTACAAAAACATCTTTCTCTTGCACCAGTTATGGATCTGTCACCATCAGTTTCCTTAATCCCTTTAGTAATCAGATGTCAGGAACAGTAACTGGCAGGGACACAAGCCTTTGGAACATGCTACACTGAAAGCCTTGTTCCTGCCCAGGCTATCAGTCCAGAGAAGCTTCAGTTTCCCCCCCAGACTGGCTGCTCTCCTTACTGTGGGAAAGGACGTCCAGCAGGAATCTGAACTTGCCAAAATTATAGCTTCTCTGGTGGCCATATTCAAGGAAACATGGGTATAATCATAAGCAGAGACAAGCTTGTATCATGACTGCCCTCTTTGTAGCTCTTCTTTTGTTAATGGAGGACCTCTCAAGCTGGCTTCTTATGCCAGCACTGAAAGATGAGAGCAAAAAATATCCCTCTCTTCCACTGTTGCAACTGTTCTCATTTGACAGGCACTCAACCCAAGGACGCTTCTTGTCTCCCAAGGTGAAAGCTCTCAAAAAATTGATGCTGATGTATCTTGTAAACCCCTAGGTTTTACTGTCATCATGGGATTCAAGTATCTGGAGAAGAGATTTGACTTACGAGAGATGGCAGCATTGGCAGCTCAAAAGTTCATTCATTCTCAAGAGCATATATATCAGCTGAAATGAGCTTATATATTTCAGAAGACCGTTCTCTTGAACTGATTTACAGGTACACCAGCAGACACAGAGACACTTCTTTCAATGACATAATTTTAATAGGCCAGGAGCATTTTTGCTACTGCAGCCAAGATCAGGATATTTTTATTTTGTTTTTTCAGAAGGGAAGCTTTACTTTGCATGCATTTAGCCTCAGGAATAGAGTTTCCTGGCAGTATTGCCAAGAGCACATCATTTTTGCAACAGTGGCAACACTGGGAAAATTATGTGCTTCACTGGTCTTGACTGGAGTCCATAAATGCTTTTGAAGCCATCACAAAGGACCTGAGCCAAAGTGTCCAGCACAGGTGTTCTGAGTGGCCACATGATTCCAGCACTGCCCTTCTCTGTCCCGAGGCAGAGGCAGCTGCACTGGGCTGCTCATGCCTGCCAGCACTGGGGCAAGCTGCCCAGCTCCACCTCCAAGCAGATAAAGGTGCCTGCAAGACTGCATGCACTGCCATCATATGCAACATTTGGAAGAGGCTCTAGAGAAAGTGCAAAAATGCTTTATTTGGATATACTGGGTTTTTCTCAGTCCCAGGAACCCCAAACTACAAGCAAACTAATAAAGTGCATCAGCTCACCAGAAAATCACACTCCTAAAGCAGAAGTATGAGCAATGCCCATGCTGGGCAAGGCTGATGGTGACACTACAGGGGAGAGTTAGTAGAGGGAAAGGGTAAATTGCATAACATTTCCCATCTCCTCAGCAAAGTCAGCACTTCATGAGGAAAAATGCGGTGGCACAGTTTTATATTTCTTAGGTGACTGTTTTTCCCCCATTAGAAAAGGGAACTTTTCAGCATTTCACCTCCAAACTGAGCCTGTGGAACAAATTTTCAGCTGCTGACTCAGACAAATGCCCAGTGCTTTCCATGGGAATTTCACCCAAGCTATGACTGCAGGACCTGGTCACTGTTCTATATAAAGTGATTTTAATTCACATCTATTCACTGTTCATGAAAGAGTTTGCCAATGCCTATGTTATTCCAATGTCTCCTCAAAGCTCATCTTTAAATCAATCCAATTTTTTCTCTATCCCAAGGGTGGTGGACAAGAAAAAACAGAGAACCGTGAATGTGAAAGCTAGTTCCTCACTGAAACATCTTAGAGGAGAATGGAGTTTAAGTCTAGGAAAAGCTAAGTATTTCTAGCTAAGGACCATTTTTGTGGGCTTCTTCCATAACAATAAGCATTTTTCTGAAATTTAACTGTACCTATGGGTGGGATCATTGGCCTTGTGAAGGATCCTATACCTTACTGTCACATTAGACGCATGTCAAGCACAATGCACATAACTATCCTAACAGCAGAGACGTAGTCAAACTTGCTCCCAGATACACAGCGCTCTGCCTGATCCGGCTGATCACAGAAATGCTTCACCCCGGAGCAGGGCAGGGGATGGTGAGATGAAAGAATAGTTTTTACTCTAGTTTGTCTCAGATGTTTCAGCACTGGGGTTGTTGTACAGCAAGACATAATAGGGTACTTGGATGGCAGACAGCCATGGCCCTCATTAGCAGCACTGAGGTGAAAATTATCGTGCTATAATTCAAGCCCTGTCATGCCTCATTGCTTAATTATACCGTTCTGATTACAACGGAATCATTTTTCTATAGTATGTCCCAAGCTGACATCACTTTGATTAACAACTCATTTATCTGATTACACAGTAACTCAGTAACATTTTGAATTGGAAGGAAACCAGGAAGCCCTTTCATGCCCATTCAGCTTCCTAGCTAGTGTGCTTGTAAGTACCCTGTAATTTTATCTTCTTTATTTATAGCTTGAACAATGCTTTAAGGACCTGGAGAATGGAACAAGCAGTAAGGTACAGAGATTTGAAGATAATAAAAAACCTAAGAGCCGTGAGAGAAAGAGACAGACCCTACAGGGACCTGTAGCATTCCTGCAGCTGGTTCCATCTTCAAGTTTATGTACCTAACCATTTGTTACACAGGAGCTCAGAGGCCCCAGATATGTTGTAGCCCTATTATGTTCTGAGCAGGCCTCTAATTGAGGAGAGTCTGTTTCAAAGAACTCACAGTCTTAGTCTTTGATTCAGCAAAGAACTGAGGCATTAAGTCTCTGACTTTAGGCTTCATTATCATACCTCCTCTTGCAACACCGACTCTTTCTTTTATGACTCCCAATGATTCCCATAAAATGGTGCAGTACACATCTTCAAAGTGCTATAAAATATAAGTAAATTAAGCTTTAAAACTGCCCCAGTGAGATCAGCAGACAGTTGTTTCAGAAGTAGAAACTGAGTCATAGAAATATGAAGTGACTTATCCAAGGCCCATGTTAAATCATTGATTGTAAGTCAGAGAAATGTTATTTCTTAAATCTCTGTTAGCCCGCCACACTTTGCTATTTTTTCTTGATTCATCCATTTGCTTTAGGTAACTTCCTACATATGCTGTTGGAATAAGAGAAGATGGCCACTGCAAATGACCATATAGCCTTAGCCATGGTAGGATCCAAGGGAGAGAACTATGGGACATAGCAAACATATTTCAGCAGAAAGGCTGCCCATCAGAAAGGGCTGGTTAAGTGAGATCAGTGTTGTGCAGAAGTGTACTCGTTCTGTTGAAATTCCCAGTTGGAGTCAAGGTGGCTGACAGAGTCATTGCTTGGTTCATTCCTCCTACTTGACTTCAGCAGCTTTTCAGGGAACAGGAATGTCCACAGCAGTGGCTGGCATCTGCCTGCAACCCAAAAGGCTTTCCATTGCCCCATGTCTCCCTACAAAGGTAAGGCACTGATCAGGGCTATTTAAACAACTAAAAATCATATAATCAAAACTGTTTTATAAATAAGATCTGTGAGGTCTATGACAATTTTTTTAAGCTGTTTTTTTACTCCAGCTTGTTCAGAACAGTTTTGATACCAAAATCATGCTTTTCTACATTCCATTCAACAGTTTTAGCTGATTAAAATAGCAGTGCAGCTTGTAACATCCTGAGGAAAGGAATGTCTGCTGCATGTGTAAGGTGGAGGTAACAGCTGCCTTTTATGTTGTTCATTGTCATTTCACGATTAATATTACTTCTCTTACCCCTTAAATAAAGCTCTATTCAATTTCCAAGGCATTTCCAAAGCCAGTGTTTGGTAAATACATTCTTATCAGCTCTGCATATAAATGTGGTGGAGGCATTTCATTAGTTGATATCTGCAGGCTGCTCTGAGTTTCCAAGACACAGTTATATCCACTAAACCTCAGATCAAGCCCTTCATGATGTGATATGCTGCACAAATGCATATGAAATAAGCCATTTGCTGTCAAAGTTCTCGACCTATGTGACAGATCCAATGCAGCAGGTGGGACTATCATGTTCTCCATTTGTTTCCTGGTCCAACGTCTGTTTATCGACCACCCTGCAGTTAATTGGTGAATACTTCCCATTTCTCTTCTTAACTACACAGAAATGGCATGCAGCCTGCTGCAAGAGAAAGATAAAGTTCATCATGTGGATACTTCACTTGCCTGGAAATATTTTCCAAAGCGCCTCTGGAATTGAAATGCTGTTTTTTCATTCATGGCAGATTGCAGTTGAACTGAACACACAATAGCAGCTGCATGAAGACTACAACATCCTCTAATAAATTTAGACGGGCAGCAGAAAGCAAATAATCAGCATTTTACCATCAGCACAGTGTGAGTTCATGCTGAAATGTAAAACCAGGGCATGATCAATTTTATCAACAAGCAGCAGGAAGAATCCACAAAATTAATTTCTAACCTGCTTCAATAACACCAGGAAGAAATCCCCACTGCACAACCCATTGCAGTAACCGTTACTTAGCTGTCTCACCACACAAAGCCATCTGGCTTCGGTTTTTGTCCACAACCCAGCATTCATTATTTGAAATGCTGGCAAATGTCTCAGGCCAAAAGTTATCCAGCTCTGAGCAACTCTGGATAGATTGGGATTGTGGAGTGAGAACCATCATTACAGATGTTGGGATCCACAGATGTTGATAGAAATCCAAGCCCATGACTCCCATCCCTCCCCAAATCTAAGCAAATTTGCAGTATTCTGAAGGGCTGAAGCCACTGCATTTGCTCTAAATGTACTCTGCTTTCTAATGGGGAATAAAAGACAAATTGCAGCTAAAACATGATTGTGAAAACTGATTGCAGGACCCGTCCTGCTTCACTTCTAGCCCAAGGCGTCGATGCTAGGGGAAGACAGCTATAAACAAACTGCACATAATTATTCCATTATTACAGTACATGCCTACTGCGTGGGTGGGAATTCTTCTCTTCTATCTGTAGCATGTTTCCCTGCCTAGCTTCCTCCAACCCCCATCATCTGTTCAATTAAGTAAGCTCAACCAAAGGACATTACCTCAATGTATTCACAGGGCCTACCAAAGCAACAGCAGACAATATTTGAGGAACTTTCAGACAGGTGTGCATTCATCTGATTAATAATAATAGTCATAATAAAAGTAATAACAGCACTCCCGCAACCTCCACGTTCTTTACTTCTTTTCTTTCACTTTCCAGCTATACCAGGTGCAAGTTATTTGCATTTTATTATTATTTTTTAAAGAGCAGCAATTAGGGAGGGTGTGAACATAGAAGCACACTGCATCTGGCTACAACTTTTGCCAAACTTTGACTCTTCCTTGCATTCCAGGGTTAGGGTCAGGGAATTAGGAGCTCTTGTAATGTGGTGCTATAGAAACATGTACCTCACAGCCAGGGCCTGATTCTTTACTCATTTATATGGATGAAAATCAGGGTATCTGCATCAAATCAGCTGAATATTGCATAGCTGGAATTGTAAGAAGAAATTTTCTTGTTTCCCTTTCTTTGAAAAAAAAAAAAAAAAAGGAAATAGAACAAGAGCTTCCTTGTGGACAGGTTGTATTTGCATATTTATTCCCACAAGTACTGCGTTTTGTTTGTGTGGTTGAGGACAAGGTGTATTAATTGGACAAGAAACTATGCATGAAATGGTGACCAACAACCTCCCTAATATATTTTTGTGCTTCTGTCACCTGAAAGGCTTGCATTATGAAATGGAAGTTTGATGGGTCTCACTCTTTCTGTTGAAAAATGGGCTGGACTAACTCTTTGTAGGGAAAAAGTTTCCCACACCTTTATGACCCAAGCCTCAGTGGGCCTGGATGGACCAGATGTTGCAGCACTGAGGAGTATCACTACTTGATATTAGAAATCCTATTTAGTGAATAGTCCTAAATGACAACCTAAATCAGCAGTTTTCTTGAATATTTTGTCACAGAAGTTGTGCTTTTCTTCCTCCGCTTTAACTAACATCACATCAACTCGGATGAGTACCTCACCCCACAAGGACAGGTTACAGTAGATTTGCCAGCCTCCTGTGTATCTCAGTAATTTGACATTTCTTCTATGTTTATTGACACATTAGAGGCCTTGTCCAGTTTCCAAGCCATTGAATTCACACTCACCTTTCAGTTTCTAGAGGATCATAGACTGATGTTATCCTACAGTAGCAGGGATATGAGGAAACACCTTGGCTGGCTCACCACTACACTTTTCAGACCTGTTCACCTGTAGGGTAGGCCGGTCATTAACTTCTTCAAAGGCTCCATTCCTCTACCAGCTCCTTTCCATCAGAGCCCTACTTTTTATTAATATCTCCTTATGGAGTAAAGGTTCATTTCTTCAGCTCCAGCTCATGCCATATGGACTGTCCAGCCTGTCATTGTCCTGGACAAGGTGCTGCCATGTACAGCTGGGCACCATGGAGGTAGGATATGGTGCTGTCACAAGTAAATGATGACTCCTCCTTTGCGTACTGCTGTAAAGGATTGTGCAAAGTAGAGGGCAATGGAAAGACAGCTGCCTGTGACAACAGAACACACTGAAGTCTGAACACACAAATTAGCTTTCTTGCCCAAAGGAAACAGGGTTCATGCATCTTCCTGATCCCTCAAAATCTTTACAGTCAGAAGGTTTTGCCCATAAACCTACATTAAACTTCTGAAATAAACAGAAAGTAAAGGATTATTCTCCCTCATCCCCCATATTCCAATTTTGTGAAAAGAATTTTTTCTCAGTACAGAGGAGATGGTTGTCCTGCCTTCTGCAGAGCTACTTTTCTCCATCAAAGAACAGCATGCTATAATTAGCCAGTCAGGATTTGAAATACAGTTTTGGCTTTTAGATAATTTTGTAGAAAAAAAAATTTAAACTGTAGTGAAGGGAATTATTTCTGTTCAGATAAAGATTAACATTTTCTGCTTCAGAGTTTTCTAATAGCACACAAGATTTGTATTTATTATTTGCTAGGTGAACTAAATTTGTGGCAAGACTGGACAAGGAGGGTGTGACTTTAAAAAGGCCTGCCTTCCAAAGGGCTTCAGAAGACATCTTACTATCACTAAGATCTCCAAAAATGCTGCTCAGCTGACATCTAGTGCTACAGGCAACCAAGTTCATGCCAGAAGCAACCTCTTCCTTCTGACACTATCAAGTTTTTTGATAGCATCTTAACTAATGCTGGAATCCTGTCTGGGCAGGATTGAACCTAGATATTCCCCCACTTGTCTCCAAGGCTACAAACCATTAAGTATATTCTAGGTATATTCTGTACATGTACCCAAATTCACGGCCAGGCCTTGTACAGAAGACCATTGGTGAGAAGGCGATTTTATATTTATTGAAATCCCATTTTGAGCCAGTCCTAGGTGATTACTTTTAGAATGGGGGATATCTATATTTATTCCCTTTTCCAACAACTCAAGAGGATGAAGAACAAGAAAACAAGAGACCTAGCTGGTAGAACTAGCTGTGAATACCTTGATACCAATGAGAAGACATGTCCCTCTCCTCAGTGGGCAAGGATTTTCACAGAAGAGTCCCATAGTCTGTACCAGGACTGTCCTGGAGGAAGGTACCCCATTCAAGGGGCCAAACTGTTGAGCTCTCCTTCCCTATCTTTGCGCAGTAAGGAAATCTGATTTGTGAACACCCCAGGGTCAGGGTGCCATGAGACAGCAGGATGCCTGGAACTGGGCAATGCAATGTCTGTGAGCCCATAAGGAGTTGGCCCAAAGGGCCTCAGTAATATTTCATAGAGAAATGAAACAGACTCTGACCGTTGCAACACTTGACACCAGAACTTGCAAAGTCAGCTGATTTTGCGAGAAACTTGCTGGTGAACACAAGTGTTGGCAACATGTGCTTTGTATTTACATGTGCTTTGAAACTGTAATATCTTAAACACCAGGCTGAAAATGTTGTAGATTATTCATTTTTCTCTTTTCTACTATTTTTAATAAAACCACTTTGCTCGTTAGAGAAAAACCTCTCTCAAGAATCTCTATTGGTAAAATCAGTGAAGCATATAAGTGCCCTTTTCTCCATTTAACAGCGTCTTTCAAACTCCTCTTTCCAGCCCTCCAGTTGACAGAAGAAGCTAAGAGCAGCCTGATCCAGTACACTAGGAACTTGGTTCTGGTCCTAGGTCTGTCACCATGTTGCTGCCTGACCTTCATCTCCACGGGAATCCATTTCCCTCTGTGAGCTCTGTCATCCCTCACTCTTGTTAGACTAAATTCTTCTAGAGAAAGACTGCTTCTCATTAACATGAACTCTTTTACTTAGCTTAGTAGAAGCCTGACATAAGCCCAAGAGTTTTAATGCCTAAATGATGTAACTGCCCACCTAGGGGAATTTAATGAAGCCAACTACTAATGATGCACTCAAAAATGATCCTCAGGCTGGAACTTCTTTAAGCTTTGAAGCAATATCAAGAGCCTGGAAATAATTCCTAATGTTTTGTTTGTATGTCTTGATTTTCCAGTTCTGATACAAATGCAGCCAGCAGTAGCTGGATTTCAAGGAGGAGGCCTGTATACTGCCAAGAGAGATGATTTTGTGCAACCCTTATCATTCCATTTACAAGAGATGCCCAGAAAAGAAAAGAAGTTAATAAGCATCTTTTAACACTCAGCAGGCTGCAGGAGAGGTTTCCTGGGTGCATGGGAAGTCTGCACTGTCTCAGCCTTGAAAGCACTGTCTGTTAGAATTGAATTGCACAAGCTCAGATTTCCTCAGAAAACAGCAGTTTCTTACTGAGGACCTGCAATAAGTTGCTACAGCACTGAGAAATATTCCAGATAAGCAAAATCTTCAGAATGTGATACAGTATGTTTGCTTTCAGGAAATGTTACAGTGCTGACCCTGCTATATCTGTGAGTCAGGTTTGCATGGCAGGCAACTTGTCCTCATGGGTGGGATTTCTTCACTCTCCAAAAGTCAGACTCCAAGATCTGCTCTAATCACCATGGGCTCACTATTTCACAAATACATGAAAACATTCACAAACAATTCACCCAAATTTCTTCTTCCCTTTGACTTAATGTAAAAGATAGAAGTTGTCTAGGTCAAACACACATTCAGGTACCCTGTGTCCTAGACGCAGTGTTGCCTTAATCACACATCCCCAGCAGTAAAACTTGAAGCTGGAATCAAGGCCATAATGACTGTTTTCCCATTCTGGTGCCTGTGTTCACACTGCTCAATTCAAATGCTTTCATACACAGTTTATCAACCTGAGATGCAGATCATCACACCTGCCTTCATAGTGTGTGACTGATGCTTTCAAAAGTTAACTTTGACTGGGAGATTCATAAAACTAATGGATAAAGGTTTAAATTACAGCAATAATCCTAGTGTCCACATACCAAAAAAACAAAACTTAAAACAAAATGAAAAATAAAAACAAAATTAAAGCAACCAAACAAACAAAAAACCCCTCCAGTTACCTTCATTTAACTCTCTCTTGAGCAGCGATACTGCTATTCAGTGACCACAGCAGGGGAAGAATAATAAATTTTTAGGCAGATCCTTGTTTTTCAACTACCTTTAAGCAGGGCAGTGCCAAGGCAGAGGGAGAACAAGGTAACAAGGTGACAATGTGGTTAGGTAAAATGACAAGGTTTATCTGAAGATCCAGCACTGAACATGCTTTTCAGTAATAATGGAAGTCTGATATGCAACACATTTTGCTAATGAAATATCATCTTCTTTTTTTACAAGTAAGTCTTGATTTTATGCATTAGTCAGAAGATAGAAACATGCTGTGAATTTCAAACACTCAAACAATATATCCCAGAAAATCCCAGGATATAGATCTGCTTGCCATTACTGTTTGTACTGACAAAATTTAGACTGGCATCTAAATCCAGGTACATCTTAAAGTCTTTCTTATGTCGGACTTCTGAGCCATGTGCTCAGTACACGAGATAACAAAAATCATCAAAGAGACACTAATTTTGCAACCAGGAGCAATAAATCTCATAATCCTGTAGGATTTTTTTCTCCTTTGGTCGACACAGTAAACTCTTCTTCCAGTTTGATGACAAGGGTTCTGATCCAAGTAGAAGATCCATTAGGAAATTGTTAGGACATGAAACTGTAGTAACATGAAAGTAATTTTGGATCAATAAGACACACAGGAACAACACTTGGAAGCAATAGGAATCAGATCAACAAACAGGATTGCTGCTCAGTTGAACATGGACATGCTAACAAACAGAAAAGGTCTCATGTTTTGAAGGATTAGATAAGTGGCATGATTTACCTACAAACATGAGAAAATAAGCATATAAGTCACCAAACCTCTGTCCTTCCCCCAAAAAGTAGCCTTCTCATCAAATATTGACTGAAAAAAATGCTCCTTGTAGTCTTTTACTCCAACTGAAATTTCTAGTCCCATTTCAGTTGTTTCTTAAAACCATTACTCAATTTGCTCCCTGCCAGTGAGGAGGCTTGGGGTGCACAAGGAGTTGGGACGGGACATGGCCAGGGCAGCTGACCCCAGCAGACCAAAGGGAAATCCCAAGGGATACAATATGGCATCACACTCAGCATATAAAGCTGAGGGAAAAACAAGGAAAGGGGAAGGACATTTGAAGTAAGGTGTTTACCTTCCTAAGTCACCATTATGCAGGATGGAGCCCTGCTGTCCTGGGGATGCCTGAACACCTGCCTGCCCATGGGGAGCAGTGAGTTTATTCTTTGTTTTGCTTTGTTTTACTTTGCTTGAATGTGCAGCTTCTGCTTTGCCTATTGAACTGTCTATATCTCCAATCCACAAGTTTTCTCACTTTCACCCTTTCAATTCTGTCCCCTATCCCTCTGCAGGGGCAGTGAGAAAGTGGCTGTGTGGTGCTCAGCTGCAGGCTGGGGTTAAACCACGGCAGAGAGGAAGCACCAGAAACTGCCCAAGACCCAACTCTCAGCTGTGTGTGCTTGCAATGACCCTGCAAAGCACTTAAGCACCTGCTCAACTCAGTGCACAGGTATGTCTTCATTGACTTTGCTAGGACAGGTATGCCAGGTATGCAGCATCTTACAGGGCAAAGCTCTTCACACAGCAGTTCTCAAATGCTTCCCTGTTATAATTCAGTTTCTGACATTCTCACGACTCTGAATATTCATCCAAACAGTTTAGTATCTGTTGAGTCAGGACGCCACTTGTAACCCACTTGGGGCATGACCTCTAGTCTCAGAAGAACTGTCCTAAAGCCCTGCAAGCACACAGCGAGTTTCTGTGGTGATTATATGTCAGAGTGTGACCACTACACAAGCAAGGGAAACCTCCCCTCTCTCATTACTGAGGCTGGTTTGGGCACTAGTCCAGTTCTGCCAAGTCCTTTATCTTCCCGTGTAGTTAGTAATCAGTTTGTTTCCACCTCACCCATATTTACTGTGGTAGCTGAACATCATCTCAATAAGGCGAGCAGCTCATTTTGTATTCCCTTTCCTAATTGGAGCCTTTAGGCATCAGATCATGTTTGTGCAAGACACAGTAGAATAGCTCAAAGAATTCCAGTTCTAGTTGATTCGGGTAGTAGAGAACATTGATAAAATCTGCTGCATTTAAGATGAATTCGGTGCTGTTACCCAACACTTCAGATGAGTTTTAGGTACCATTTTATACTACTGGAACAGAGCATATATCTGAAATACCTAGCATAACTCAGGTTTCAGCCTATAACACTAAGCATAACTAACCAGAGGAGCCAATAATCAGATGTCACATGCTAAGAGGTTAATAGCAGAAAATTAGCACAAAGGAAATGTCATCTTAAATGACCAGGTAACTGTCAGACAGTGGCAGAAGAGGACTGCTGGAACCAATTAAATGCACTCTGCTGCAGTAGAGAGAGATGATCAAAAATCATACATTTGTCCAGAATGAAAATTTTTACCTTGTGTTCATGAAACCAGCACTTAGAAAAAGAAATGTTAACACTTTCAAACACATATAATCTCTATTTTGACCCTCATTTTCCATGTAGACAAATATTTTCTTAAAGAAACCAACACTGTTGGATTCATTAGCTTAAGTGACTAGACTACAAGCTGGGCAGTCCTTGAGGCTCCATCTATGCTCTGCAGTGAGACAAGGCTTCTCAAACACAACTCAATCCCATCCTAAGCAAAGTAGGTTTTGGCACCTGATACTTTTTTCTTTCCCTTTAATTGAATATTGTCTTGTTCTTTTATAGCTTGAGAGGGTAAATAAGAACACCACCATCCCCCCCTTCAAATTTCTCTCTCCCATTCATTAATTTGTATAACTCTTAGTCATCTACTCTCTAACAAAGTAGTCCTATTCTTTTCAGTTTCTTCCTGGGAAAGAATGCTTAATTATTTTTGTTGCCTGTTCTCAACCCCCCTGTGTGTCTGGTGTCTCCTTTGTCAGGGCAAACTGCAGTTGGTAGTCCTGATTGTAGGGCTGACAATTCACACTGACAATTCACACTATGCTGACTAGTTGTGCAAGACATTCAAGTTAGGGGAAGAGAAACTCCACAAATCTTGCGTAACTAACCAAAACCATGTAAATTACTACTGAATATGCAACTAGGACTGCCCTGCTTCCTACAGCAAAAACAAAAAGGATGGGAACTTCTTTGTAGGCTTCTGTCATGTGTGTCGTGCTTCAAAGTCAAGAAGAGCTGAGGCTGTAGGAAGAAGCAGGAGTGCTCCACAGGAAATTTAAATACAGTCTGAGACAGGGTGCCTTACTCTCTAAGCCCCCTGCTTGTCCTGTTTCAGCGTCATGATTGTTACCTCACAGTCCCTTGTCCGTCCCTGCAAACTCTGTCTGCCAGCCTGGACACCAGAGCAGCTCCTACCACTCTCAGCAGCCAGCCCCAGAAAAGCCCCGCTCTCTTATTCTGCCAGACACACCTTTCTACTTGCACATCCCCTCTCAGCCCATCCCAATGGCATAGGTATCCCACCCCTGACCCCTCTTTCATCCCTCCTCAGGTCTGCCTTTGCTCAAAACGAGTGGAGGGTTCTAACAGGCAGCATGTCCATAGTAGGAGGAGGATGCCCCTCTGACAGACTTTGCCCTGGGGAGGTCAGTAATTGGGCTGACAGGAGCAATTACCACAACTGACCATGTCCCTGACCTGCTCTTCCCACATAAACAATTTTCAGTCCTTGTTCTGAAGGACACAACTAGAACATGAGCCACACTTCTCAAAAATTGTCCCTCAATGGCACCTGAGAAGGGATGAAAAGAACATGATCAAAGAAAAACAAGAGCTGTTGAAGCCCTCAAAACTGGCTTCATTCCCCCTTTGTTCACCCTTTTTTCTAAAAGCAGTTGGGAGTTATTGTCCCACTGGATGGCAAATGCGATGCTCTGTCATGCTGTTGAGACCAAATGAAGGCACAAGACTGCTCACAAAAGATCCTCAACCCATGAGTGACTTACAGGAAAAATATGTGAGTGATTTTCAGCAGTCGCGGGTGTTGATTATTGGCACCCGCAGCAAAACGGCCACAGGAGGGAAGGCTTTCCCGGGAACCAGTAGCAGGCTGGTATGTCCCTCTAAGCTGGTTAAATAACACAGTATTGACTCTGCCCCTTGGCTGGGCATCTTAGGTAAGAGTGAATTGTGAAATCCCAGCCCAATATTACCCTCTGACATTTGCTTTTGAAGAAGTTACCACAGAAACCTCAAAAGCAGGTTTCAGAGAGACACACACAGGGCTTCGGTCCTGCACCAGCCCTGTGCGAGAAAGTCTATTTCATGCTTCCCAAGGCCCCAGAACTCCACAGGGATCCTCGTCCCAAAGTCAGAACTGCCTCGTCCCCATGGAAATATCCATAGATGCAGTGAGACCATAAACCCCCAGAGGGGACTCAAGCTGAATCTGAGAAAAGAGCTGGTTGGAAACACCAAGGAACTGCCATGTATGTTTACAAACCCCAGTCTAGGTCTGGGTATCTGGCTGATGAATAGGGATGGCAGCAGATGGCTGCAGGGGTTCCCATCTTCACCTTTGAGCCCTGCCCCGGCTTCGAGACAGCTCAGCTGCTGGTGTAGCAGTAATTGAACCACTGTAAATTACAGCCTGGTGTATTAAGGAGAACCAAAGACAGTTTTTCTGTTAATATTACTGCTCTGAAAACTGTGCTGGTTCAACAGCTGCTTCCCAAAGAGCTGAGCCACCTTCACAGCGTGAATGAACACTTCCGAGAGAGAGGTGGGGCAGACAGCCGGCGGCAGGAATCACTGCAGCCATCCAAGGTAAGTCATCACTGCCCATGAATCAAAGGACTTATAAACTGCATCCAAGACGGGATGTAAAATATTACACATAGCTCTAATAACTCTGGGGGTTTTTGAGCCTCATGATGTATGGCATTCCCCCATGGCACAGACTAAATCCATGACTGCATGCTTTCTAAGAAGCTTAGGAAGTGATTGTATAAAATTAGTATTAACTAGTTTCACTATTATTAAATGGAAAATTAAAGCTTTCAACACTAAGCTATTCAAGGTGTTTGCTACACGAATGCTCTGTAATGCTCTCATCAACAATAACCATCATTACAGCTGCTCCTTGAAAGCTGGGGAAAAATGCATAATCTCTTGTAGTATAATCCACTTTCCTAGACCAGGCATGAATTTAAAAATCTATTAAGAACAGTGTGTACAGAAAGCAATTTCCTGTAAAATCACAGAATGGCTCAGCCATAAATAGAACTCCATCAGTTAAGTTGCAAAGGATAATCAGACATGTCCTGTCCCAGATTCATAACATCAATTTATCTGTTTGGCAGACTTTGCTTCACTTACCATATTATAGTTTTTGGTTCCAATGTACCAGGATACTTAAGGAAACCAAAAACCATGAAGGATGTTTTCTTTGTACCACATTTTGATAATCTGAAAAATCATGAGCTTTATTTTCTCCTTTTCTCTTATTTTTTGAGGTCCTCAGCATTTACAGGCTTCTGATCCATTGTGTTACCTTTAGCCAAGGAAACAAGTGCAAATTCCCCCTCCTGGGCCTGCTAAGGCAAACCAAAAGGAAAAGCTAATATCTCTGCCAGCAGAACAAAGTACTGCTATCAGAATAAGAGGCAGCAGCTGTTGCTGTGTCAGAAACTAAGAGTTGTCCACTTGCAAGAGGAGACAAAGAGGGTAAAAGTACCCCAGGGCTACAATGAGGCAGTGAGCTGCCAGGCACATCAGAGAGCTTTATCTGAGTAGAGCACAATGGAGAAGGTCCCTATAGTTTCCCTATTTTGCAGATGAGAACAAATTCTTTAAGGCCATCCAGTGGACCAGAACTAGCTTTCTCGCAGCCTCTAATCTTTACACATAGTTTTGTAGAATACCAAATTCTATATACAGCATTCAAAATTAAATGATAAGGCTCCAGACCTCAAAACAAGGAACAGTTCAGATTTGCTGTTCCAATGGATTCTTGATTGTCTTGTTTGCTAGTATTCCCAAGAAAGGAACAAGAGGGGAAAGGGGCAATCCAAAATCCCCCAAAAGTTTCAGATTCTTGCAAATATTTGGGTGGGAAACAATTTTGTTGGACAGCCCCATGTTCACTGAACACAGAGGCAGTAAGTTCTCAAAGGCAGGGCAGTCTGCCAAGGACCCAGGCAAGGTTTTAATGGATGAAGTTCTTTGTTCAGCAGAAATTAACTGAATGTAGATGTTTTAAATGAGACACTTCTGTCTGATTCCATATCAGAAGAACATACCTCTGTGCTCTCAAGATTGTTAACCTGAAGCTGTTTTTGGAGTGAAGTTCCCAAGCCACGCTTTTCTCATTACAACAATCATGTAAAGAAAACAACTTAATCATGCAGTTCTCGGGTTCAGATTTCTGAAATTTCTGTGTCAAGGGAGATGGAATGGCCTTGAATTTAAAGCTCCTTTGTGACAAAGAAATGCTGCCCCAGTGTGTGTGCAACACTCACTAGCTCATTTCTAGACAACACCGACAAGCTTTGTCCAAACGCATATTATAGGAGGCACAGCCCTTACTCTCTTCCTAAGACACTGTGTAGCCAAATATACCCCAGAAAGGCAAATTTGAGAATCCTGTGAGGTGCCAACATGAGCAGAGGCTGTGACACATCCATATGTCAGCCCTTGGGCACTTCTGCCTATGTTCACCTGCAGAAACCGAGGCATTGGGAATTCTCATGATCACCCCAGCACAGCCCTCCCCTCTCCCCCACTCTCAGCGCAAAGCACTTTCCCTGAATATCCTGGCCTAGATTTTGCCATCAAATATCTCAGTGCCAACTTACTTTTGATGAAACAGGGCCTGTTCTTTCATAAAAAGAGCTTTAAATAAATCTCCTATGTGAATACTTAGAGTACAACAAGCAGGAAAAATCGGATTTTCAGGAGCCCTCACTGTTGTTTTTCATTAAAATTAGAAGCAAATGCTCCCATTAAGCTTGAGGAGAACACTGCAACCAGCACTAAGCTATTTTAAAATATCCTGTCTGTATTGACTAAAACCTACAGTCTTACTCCAAACAAAAATCAGTTCCATGCAAGAGGCTTAAAGGAACTAGACTATGAAAAATCCATAAATTAGCTCATAGGCTAATCATCTCTTCAAAGTCCTTCTTATTTGTTTCCTTGGAAATGTAAATGCAGCCAGAAGAAAAAGTCCTCAAGCTCATGAAAGTGCTCTCTCTATAACTACATGAAAAAGATCTGAGGATTTAAGCAAACGATGAGTGCTCAGTAATAACCTCTTCAAAGTGTGCCCTCTATACTAATGTCCTTGATTGTGATAGTCAGAGGAATAATAAAATTATACTGACTAAGATTTGTTCATTCGAGTGGTGCCTGCTTGAAGCTTATTTTCAGCATGGAGGTCAAATTCAAGCCCCTGTAAAACTAATAACCAGATAGTGCTGCAGTTGGTAGGAAACCCTGCCAATATTCCTAAAATATATGGTTGATGCCTTTCTCTTCGTTTTCACAGACCTCTCTTTTTCCTGTTGAGATTGTAAATGGAGAGGATTTGGAGGAATGGAGCTTTAATCTGCCAGATTTAGTCCAGCATAAACCCCTTCTTCCACTAGGAGATACCTAATAACTGGTCAGAGGCTGCTGTGAAAAACTGGGGGAAATTTCTTAGAAGAACATTGTCTTGCAGGATTTTAAAAGATCAGAGTATGATGGATTCTCCCATGATAGACACCACTGAGATTAATGCATTCTGGTTTAAATCTATATTTCTCTTCAGAAATCCACATTTTACAGAATTTATACCATAACATCTAATCTCAGGAGCACTGGCACAGAAGCTTTCTATTTTTGTTTGGATTGTTCTACATGACAGGCAGAAACTGAGCCATTTTAAAAAAGCAACACCCCTTCTGTTATTTTGCTGATCAGTTATATTCTCGGGCTCCCTGGTCATTAAAGAACCTGGTGATTTTACTGAAGAACTGGTTCTTTCCACTCACTCAGCAAAGAACAATGTTTTAAATACATGTAATTTGTAATATTTTCAGTCCTCTCCAGTGTAAAATCAAAACTGCAGTTCCTATTTCTCCATCCTACCAAGACTGAGCTATTCCTAAAGAAGCCTCAGGTGACATTATGATATGAAATATACACCCCATTTAGTCTGCTCTGGAGGTCAGTTCTGGTGCCTTTAAACTGAGCCTGTGAGAGGGAAGAAAAATTGAGAGACTTTTGTTTTTTAAAACAGAAGATCGTGTTCAAGGACACGGACAGGCTACTGGGGATTACTCGGCAGCAGTGGGGAGTGGAGTACGCTCGCTTTCCAGCCTGCTTTCGACTCTTTTCTCCAGAGAGAGTTTTCCCAGGATTTTTTTGGAATTTTTTCCTTTTTTTCTTCTTCTCTTTGGGACGGTTTCACAACATCAGAGCACACTGGGAGACCTTTCATCCCAGGCCCCAGTAGGGGCCTTCCCACAACAGCCCTGAGGAGAAGGATATAGACACAAACACCTACACCTACAGAAGGACTCTAAAATCTTTCCAGGCTTCTCTCCACAGAGAGAGATTCTATAATTTAGCATTATTATCCTTTTCTGTGTGTTTTGTTAATACATAGTTTTTCTCTTTCACTTTCCTCCTAGGAAAAATAATATTTTTTTCCTGAACCTGGTAGGGGGAGGGGTGGTGGCAACCTGCCTTTACCTCAGGGGATATTTTCTTCCAAATTTGGGCAAACTGGCAGACCTTCCTCTATATAAGCATTTGTAAGTGGCTACCTCCTAACATCCTTAACCAAAACCTGACCCAAGAATTGGGCCACTCTACCACTCTACCCAACATTTTATCAAGACATTCTGAAATTGCTTCTTCAGCAGATGTATGATCTTACTTACCTTTTTGTCAGACAAAAGCGAGCATGACTGCCCACTTAGACAATCCTAACGACATATTCCCAGAAAGTCTAGCAGCAGTGAAATGTCCAAGCTTCCCTCTGGCAACTGAGGTTCCCAAGCCTCCCGAGCATGAAAAGGGCAAACCCCATACTAGAAAGCGCAATGTCAATTGATCTCTAAAGGGTTATTCATTGCTCACATCACAAAAGTGCTTTCACAGTCCATTCCCCAGAGAAATTCCCTTTTTAGGACTTCTGATGCTTTTGCTCAGCCAGCTCGGAGGTCCTTGTGGATAATAACACAAAACTATACTGTAGCTCCCACCCACGAGTGGCTCTAGGAGAGTAAAGCTAACCTCCCTAGGCACCTTTGCCACCTCTCAAGAGGCTTTAGGAATGTGGAGTCACATGTACTTTTCTATTTGATGGGAAAAGAATAACAAGACATCTAATAGTCCCTCTGCATGCTTACAAAGAAAATAAGAAGTTTAATCTGTGCATCAGGAATTTCCTCCACCCTCTTATTGCAGTCCTTTCCACTAAATGGTTTGCTTGAGGAAGCCTGGCCATCACCAGGGCACTTGCACTCTTACACTGGCTTGGCTGAGTCCATCCTGCCCAGATAAGCTCCTCCTATGACAGCAGCGTGTCAAAGGCTTCTCTGAGGACCATCCACTGGACCCACCGCCCCCACCTCCGGGGCTGCCACTGCAGCAGCGCCAGCTCTGCGCTGCCTCCATGTGTTAGACTCCACTCTGCACTCCCACGACCCCAGCAGTGCCCACCACCAAACCGGGATGGTTCCTAAAACCTCAGCCTCCTTCCAGTCAGGTCCTGACCACTGCTTGCGGAGGATTCTCCCTAGGATGACAGGCACCCTCCCCATCCTTCAGGGACCACACACAGCAGCAGGGTGAAGAATGTCCCACCTTGGGACAGCTCCTAACTCAATGACTGTGATAGTCATGTGGGAGATGTGGTTCAAGCCTCCTCTGGTAAGAGAGATGGAGTTGTATGTCCCACATTCTGGCTAAGTGCCTTAACCACAGGAATATCTGGATAAAACTTTTAGAGGGGAGCTGTGATTTCATGTGTGTGTTCTGGGATGTCTTCTGACTGAGGTCCTAAGTGACAAATAGGAGCAGGAGGAATTGTGCATCATGGAGGGGGGTGGGCACTCCTCTAGTCAAAGCAAAGCAGAAGCAGAAACAGAAACAATGCAGACATGCCTAGAAGCATGAGATGTCAAGGACTGCCAGAACTTTGTTGGTAAAAGCTTGGTGCCTGCTAGCTTTATATACCTCCTAATTTGTAGTAGATTAGTTTGTTTAATGTCTGGGCTTGCTCTTCTCAAGGGCTGAGATTTCAATGCTGAAGTTGTTCTGTGAATTCATCTTGACTACAATTAAATGGCTGGTGTACTAAGAGCACTATACCAACATCTGGGAGAGTCACGTTCCAGTCCCTGCTCCAAACAGTTTGGTGGTTTTTTAATGTGAAACAGAAGCCCACCATCCAGAGGCATTCATAAGGATTCCCAAAGTCCCAGCTGACATGGAGTTGCATGCATATCCCAGTGCTCCACTACCAGTCAAAAACAGATCTGAGCCCTGGCTTCCCACATGCTGTAAATGCTTCCCAGCATTCTCATCCTCTCAGACATGAGAAGATTTTTTTCATATGCTGTTTTCTGAATCAGACTGGACCATCACAGACAGACAGGTAGAAGTGCAACTACCTTATGAATCTCATTAACGAAGAGCACACCATGACCAGCTTTCTCCATAGAGTAATCCAGAAATGCAAACATAGAAGTAATGAAGCAACAGAGACATTCCCGGAATTAGAGAACAAAGAATTAGTGAGATGTTTTGAGAGCTTAATTTGACAATTACACATTTAAATGTGCCTTTCAAGCTTATCTCCATGCTTCTAGATCACAAGGATCTTCAGTGTGCTTCTACCTACAGTTGCTCAGCACCTTTCTACACTACCTGTTGTTTGTTTAGTAGAAGAAATACTGATGCTGTTGTATCCATACTTCACCATTGCAAGGAATAGAGCTGAGTAGAAATGAGGTCATTAAAAACTGGTAAATAAGCTATTATATCCATTAAATGTGTGGATATAAATGTATGTGGTCAAGCAGGACAATTAGGTTCAAGGCATCATTATATCCTAAACTTCAGACACAAATATAATGCTGGATCCTGCCTGGAAGAGGTAACAAGATGAAATGGAAAGCAGTTATTGGGTTGAGGGGTACTATTCCCTACAAAATTACCCTGTTTCCTGGGGCATTGTAATTAACATCACAATCTTGCACACAGGTAAATACGGGGAGAATACTTTGTGCTATTCTCCCTGGGGAACTTAAAGGCATTTTTTCATAAGCACTAGATTTTGAGCTGTGCTTCCTGTCAAAATCCAGTGAATTTGGAACAACAACCCTGGGACAAGCAAAGTGTTCAGAAATGCTCAACAACATATTCAGAACTCTTTAAGCACTTCTATTCTTCATAATGGGTGGAGGAGAGGAGGGACAAGTAGCAAAACTACAATGCCATAATCCCTTTTTGATTTTTCCTCGGCTCCTAGAGATGAAATCTTAGGAGAAGGGCAGATCAACAAGAGAGCATGTGACAACTGGGTGAAAAGTTTCTTGCACTGTGGGATGGTAAGGAGCAGGCTAAGTTTTGAAAGCAGACTCTTTGACACAGGGTCTTGCATTTTGTCTGTCATGCTGTTACCACACCGCATCACACTGTGTGACATAACCAAGCCCTGTTGTAACCTGCCTGAGCATGTGTCATGGGAAGGCAGCCTGCTGCTTGGAGCTCGTGAGGGTGCTTCAGGAAAACGGCAATCCTGCTACTTCCCCGCATTCTGAAGTGTACCAGAAAGGAAGTCTAACATAAAAAACTGCTGTCCTGGCCATCCACAATCAGCTCCAAGCAGTCATCACTTGTGCCCCAGAACATTTCAGAAATTCCACAGTACTTAGCAATATAATGCCGTTGAAGTGGAGTAACGTCCCATGAAGAAAGAGGCTGCCTGTTGAAACCTACTATTTCATATTCAAGTAGGAGGTGGTACTATAGAGCACACCACAGCAGTCCTGGCAGTGCTCATCAGGAAGGACAAATGAACTTTTTAGCACTGACTCAAGGCATTTAAATCCCACAGAAGTTTGCTCCACTGATCCTCTTTGCACCTTGCCTTCTTCACAGCAGTGCTTATAAGTTGGGAAGTGAAACCAAGTAACTATTCAGAACCTGAGAACTTTACCCTTTTTGCTACATTCCCCAGGAATTACCAGTTGCCTCACTTTGTGGATATCCCCACAGATGACATTTAAACGAGCACTCTCCTGATTTATCATGTCCCCAGGGGATTTCCAACCTATGTGGACTGTGTTTGTGGATAATAAAATACATTGTCATACCTCAAATTAAACACATTAAACTAAATTACTGTCTCTCGTGATCTTTCTCACTTTGTGAACTTCTAACTACGTATCATTGTCCCTGACATCTTCAATACCACAGACTCGCCTTTAAGTTCAGAGAAATAAATTCTGTCCCACAGCTCAATAAGCTTCTTTTTATATTCAACAAGCAGATCTTTCACCTCTAAGTGCCAGCTCAGCCAAATGGTGAGACATTTCGTTGCACCTTCACATAGGGGTGGATTTCACCCAGTGAGAAAATTTTGCTTCTCCAGTGAACAGAATTTAACTGTGAGCCATGTCGGCAAAGACTCAAATTATTTTTGACACCTTGACACAAAATTATCTTCTCAACACCCCCCAAAGCAGGTTTTTTGTTTTTGTCAACAGGAGGTATTGGGAAGAAAATATCACTCTATGCAATCTGTACAGACCCCTTTGGTACCCACTTATCGTACCAAAGGAATCATTTATCAGGTGAGGCAACTGTAACACACTCATTGCAGAAGAACAGAACATTTACATCTTTAAATGTTTATAGTTTAAGGTGAAAAAATAGAGCAAACAAGATATAGGTCACACGCTCCCACCCAACCTGCGTTGCAATGCACTGAGCTCCTACTCTCAGGGCTACATGTGTTCTCCACAGCTGGTGGCCTTGTTCCTCTGCTTCCTTGCTGAATTTCCTCAGCAGACCATACAGCACGACCATGAAAGGTCTGTTGGTGACCTGCCTGGCTCTCTGCCCCCAGCAGCACACAGAGGCCATGCAAAGCCAGCAAATCCCCGGGTGCTTTCATCAGGCGCCGGGAATCCTTCAGTGCATCAAGGCGGGCGTTTCACTGTGTGTGGGAGCAGCCCAGTGTGACATCAGTGCGGGTGGCATGGCGAGGAGAGCAGTTCACCCTCTGTGTGTGCAGCAGTGGCTGAAGAGAGTGGCTGTGGGCACTGGGATTGGTAAGAGCTGGGAAGTGCAGCTATCTCGGTGAGAGAAGCATACTGGATTCCAGCACAGGCTACTGTTTCATTTGCAGGGAGGAAGGACAGTTTTAATGTTTCCAGGGACAAATGGACGTGACCACAGCCCCAGCTGTTTAACCAGGCATCTTCAGGAGCCTCAGGACACTGCAGCCACGGGCAGGTAATGAAGGAGGGGTGTGCTGTGGGCTGAGGCTTGGAGAGAGCCGGGCTGGCAGGGCCGCTGGGCCAAAGGCCTGACAGTGGTGGAGGGACTCTACAGTCAAGATCCTTCTCAGCTTTGAGGCTGCAATATGGGCCAGCCAGGGCCCTCATCAGATGCTGCTGCCACCGTGGCCACAGATGTGAGCCACGCCGGGATGGTGGATGGCACTTGGCCCACAGACTTGACAGGGCCCTGTGCTGGTGGCACGTGTGGGATGCTGACACAGCCACTGGGGCCAAGCAGCCATCTGCCCTCAGGAGCAGGGCTGGGACCTGCATCTGCAGAAAACAAAATCTCTGGCTGCTGGCAGGAGGCCAGCCCTCCTTGTGCTGCAATCTCATCAGATCACCTCAGAGAAAATGGCTGAGTGCCTTGGCCAGCACCCAGGCGGGACAACAAAGGGCGAGTGTGGGTGACTCAGGCTGTGCCAGACACCTCTCCCTCCCCACCAGCGCCCGTCCCGCGCTGTGGCACCACCAACTCACCCCAGCCATGGGCACCACTGTGCTCTGCTCCATGGGGATCCCCTGACAACATTTGGAAGGTTTTAATGCCAGTAAACCACCCCAGCTCCAGCATAAAGCCCTCTCAGCTATTACAGGATCTTCTCAGTGCCACAGACTCCCACCTACCCCAGAAGCACCAGGCTTCATGCAGCCCCCCTCAGCCCTACTGTACTCCCAGACTGCTTCCAATGGGCAGTTTTGGTGGGCAAAATAGGAGCAGATTGCTTTTAATTACACTGCAAAGTTTTGTTTTCCACTGTTTTACCCTTGTGTATCTCCTACTGCAAATCCCCGGTCCCTACAGGGTCCAGGCTGCTATAGTTAGCATTAGGTAAGATAAAATAAACGATAGCTAGCTAGCTAATTTGTCAGGGATCCAAGAAGGAATACACCCTGAATGTTGAGGCACATGACAGTTAAGGTCTATTGTTTCTCGCATCTTCACAGTCTTTAGTATTTTGGGGATTCATTAGAGCAACAAGTGCATCAAATATGTTCACTTGGCATTTGAGATCTTTATCTCTGAAAACACTGAAAGAACGCTCATGTTTTTCCACCCTGTTTCTCAGCAGCCTTTATGTACCAATTGCCCAGCATTCAGTGGCAGCAAAGCATAGAGGAAAGGATTGCAGAGAAGGTTTGCAGCCTTCGTTTTCAAAGAAATTAAAAATCCTAGGGTTTCTTCAAAATTACAGAAATTAAAGTGATTCAAGCAAATGTGCAGATGATTGGAAGGGAGCAGAAGTCTCACAGCTGGACAAATTTTATTGATTCAGATCATATCAGACACTACATCAATACATATAAATGCTCAGAGAGACCCAGATTTCCAGCCCTCTAGCCCACAAGCCCATGTTTCCTTCACTGCATGTCCCCTGCTTTGAGACTAGTACAGTTACATACTGTAGTAAACAGACTTGTGCACCTCTATTACATTGTTATCATATTTCTATCTCATACATAAATTTTAAATATTTTGTGTTCCCTGTGGGTATGTTTGTTCTTCTTAAAAGCAAAATATTTTACAACATTGCTGTACAGTGTTTTTACAAATAGAAACATTATTAGAAATAGAATATCCTACTCCAATTTACATTCAAGCATCTTTTGCTTCTGGCTGGGAAAGCACGCTTGCAGTGACTTCATAACCTCTTAAACTCTAACTACAGCTACATATCGTCTGTGAAAAGATAAAAACAATTTGTCATGATTCATGGGTAACTCTCTCTGTTAATCCTAATAATGGGGTTAGGAGAAGCAATTTGCAACCTACTTTAACTTTTAAATTTAAGGATCTTCAAAGTGTGTCCTTCTGCTGCTCTTCAGCACAAGGGCAAATGAGTAGTGAAAGAGGAGCAGCACACTTGGCCATCCAAAGCCAGAAGCGTCTGATGAAAACAGGAAACCAATCTGGTCTAAGAGCAGCAGCAAACTGTAAATATGCATCTCACTGAAAACAGGTTCTCAGTCTGCAGTGTTCTGAGCATACACCCTTATGCTTCACAAATGCCTGGAGGAGGACAGCAAAGCTATAAAACCAACTCTCAATCTCATCTTCCAAGCTATGGTCTGGCAGTCATATAAATGGCTCAAGAATGACATTCCTTCATCCCTCACCACTGAGTCACTGATTCTCACATCTTAGCTGGGGAAGGGAGATACAGTCTCTTCTGCCCCTGTGTTTTATGGTTCCCTGACCCCATTAATGCCTGCACAACCCTTACAGTAATAGAGAAGGGACCAAGCATAGCCTTTGCATGACAGCGAGTGTCTCATCTGTCCCTGTACCTGTGTGTCCCAGCTAATGTCATTTCTGCTTCCCAGTCCCCATCATTTACTAGCCTCATACCTGCTTCTTGCTGCATGAGCGAGACTCCCTGGCTGGAGTCCGTGTCCGTGATGCACTGCAGTCATCAAATTGCCGTGATGCATCCTGTCAGCGCAGACAGCATGGAGACTGCAGCGCACTAAGTAAGGGTAATGTAATGTGGCCACGGGGCCAAGAGGCACAAGAGGAGCCGAGACTGGAAGCGCAGGAAGCCTTCTCCATGAGGCATTAGAGATACTCATGCAGCCACACTGATTAATGCTGCCTCTCCCAAAACTAAATATGCCATCTCAAGGTCAGCGTGAATGAAGACTCCCAGCTTGCTCATATTGAAAGAAGGAAAAAAGGAGTGCAGAGCAGAGGAAAGCAAGTGGTAACAGCAATATAGATTATAGAGGAACTTAGTAGGGATTACTGCCTGTCATATACTAAAGAGGGTAGCATTTCTCTCCCTTTCCTCTTTTAATTCTTTCTAAAGAAACAGCCTAGGCTGATGATTCTGCAGGTGGGCACTGAACAATGAATCACTCTCAGTTCAGGAAGAAGTTCCCATTACAGCTGGCAAGGCATGCAGATGGAAGTTCAAAAGCCTCCACAGGAAAATTGGACAAACAGTACCTGGAGCACAGAAGTCACCTCAAATATGGACCTCTAAGGGTTATAGCTGACCTTGAAGGCAAGTGGAAAACACTTAAATAATGCACAGATGAGGAAGGAAAGGAGCAATACAGCACATGAGGATTTGAACATGTTCTTTGCCTCTAGACTCCTGGCAGGGATATTTTTAATGGTCTGTGGGAGTGAGGTTTTTGCAGGAAGTCCAAGGCTACAGGAATTGGTAATTGCTTGCAGGAGATTTGCTTCAATGAATGCTGTGGTTTTGTTACACCTCTGTAGAATCAGGCCCCATCATGTTTGTGAGTGACACCAGCTCACAGTACTCTCTGAAGGCAGTGGTTATTATTAGTATCCATGCACTGTGGATGTACAAGCTTTAACCACTCAGGCCCAGCCTTTGGGAAGAAACAGCCTGTGTTTAGCTGTGTACATTTGCAATGATTCATGAGATTGTCTGCAATCGCTGTAAAAATAGCACTTACGCAACTCAGGAGCTACTACTGAAATCCTGACATTATTGGGTCTTCCCCTCTTAGTCACACTCATTTCAATTAATTTCCATGCCGCCAAGAGAACTTCATGTAGAAAAGACATAAACCTGAAAGAGGAACTGGGGGAGTTAGGAAATGCAGCAAAAGGGGATGATCATTTCTTTGCAATTGTGATGAGGAAAGACTGCAGCTGTTATTCCCCTGTAGAAGTGAAATGTGCAAACTCAACGAAAAAAAGGGAGACAAATCTGTAGACACTTTTTTCTTCTTTTTTTTTTTTTTTTTTTTTTCCCAAGCTGATGTTTTTCTTTACTTTTAAACTGAGCAGCTAAGACAAGGCTAGAAGATACAAAGGAACATATATTTTTCCTTCCATTTTTTTCCCTCAGCACCTACTAATGCTGTCCAATCCCTTCTCCACTTCCACCTGGGCCCAGCTCTGCACTTTTTTGGTGCATTCACAACCTAGAGTGTGTCACCTCAGCAGTACCCTGGTGCAGATCACTTGAAGGATGGCTCAGAGCATACATAATAAACACATTAGGTTTAGCCCAGTCACACACAAGGAACCTGCCAGACCTCATCCACTGAGCCTTGTTCCCCACACCTTGGGGATTTTCCCAGCCCAGACCTTATGTGTCCACCACAAAACCACAAACAAACAGATAAGAGAGAAGGGCTCCTTTTAGTGTTCACAGCTACTCTTAAAAATCTTTCAAAGTAGAACCTGTGGGTCCAGATGATGAGCCCCTTTCCTATATTGGCAAAATAACTTCAACTGCTGATAGATCCTTTAAACCCATGGGTATTTGGTGTAGAAACAGCTCCCTACTGTAAGGAGCCCACAGGTCCAGGACAGGGGCACTTTTGGCACAAGAACACTGTGAATGCCTGTTCACTCCCATATTAACTGAAGCCTGTGCTGTTACATATGCACAGAATTACACTGATGTGAAAGTTTGGCCTTAGCACTGCAGATTGGACTGGATCTGTTCCTGGTTTGTTTTACAAGACATCTGAAATCCAGCTGAAAATAGAGCTCTATGCATTTGGCCCACTGGAAAACAAGGATTTTGGACTGCACTCTCTCAAAACGCCCATTGGCTGACTCTGGGGTAGAATATCATTTGTGTGTGAAGGAGGCCTAGATCAAGGCCTTCAGAAAGTTCTTGCCATAAAGTTTGTCATGGGCAGTGAAGGAAACTCAAATGACAAACTGCTTCATAGAAATCAAATCTGAAGGGGTACTGCTCAACTCCACAGTCACAGCAAGGCAGGTGTGCAAAATGGAATTGAAAAAGAAGCAGACATATCTGGGTCAACTCATACAATACAATGTGGTGCATAAGCCAAATTTGGGTCCTTTATCACAGTAGGTGACAATAGTCTAACGTCTGCTTGAGTGTCACTGCAGTAATACTGAGGCTTCCAGATAATTTCTTCACTTTCTTATACTGGGATTCTTCCTAAGTCTTCATCTTGGCATGGTGGGATTTCAGAACTCAAGGTGCCTGACACAAATAAAAGCAGAGTTGGCTTCCTAATAGGATAAATACAACTTATACCTCACTGACCCAAAAGTTTACTCTTCAGAGCTACATGGTAGAGGATGCAAAGAGACGGGGGGGTTTAGGAAAACAAGAACATAGCAATCTAACACATATACAAAAGGCACTGGAAGAAACTTCAGCTGTAACCTGAGGTCTTCAACCTGTTAGACCTGCAGGACAATTTAAAAGGAGCATTTAAACAGAGATACACCGTCAGGCCAGAGCTCTGAGTTGAAATGCAAATGCTGAAAGATTCTTCAGGCCATTACATCAAGCTGGGTACCTTTAACATGAGCAGTGTTTTAAAACAATTTACAAGATTAGATCACAGCCTCTCAGAGTGCTTGATCAGACAGTAGTGTAAAAAGCATGGCCCCTGGATCTCAGGAACCTACTGAAACAAGGAGCAAGAGCAGAGAGCATTCAGGTGTAAAAGAGGTAGGTCGGACCTGGGAAAAAAAAGCTCTTCTCTAATGTTTCCTGTCCTTTCTAGCAATGTGATGGTAGTTAAGGACACTGGTATAATATAGCTCCAAAATGCATATTTGCAAAATGCTCTCTACAGAGACAAGAACTGTAGCAGGTCAGTGTTCTTGTTACTCATCTCTCTCCTGATACTGAGACAGAGAAATGTCCTTCAGAGAGATGTCCCCTGTACTTATTCAATCTGGTCTCTAATGCCAACAGAGGTGGTGATTTGCACATAGACAGCTTTCTACTGGAAAACTGCCCTTCATTCTAGAGCAGAGAGCAGCCTTCCATTGGTAATTAATGGTCTGTGTTACGTGGTCAGCCAGCACTCAACGCAGTGGTGCCATACACACCATTCAGATGGGGCACAGCCATTCAGAGTTCATGCTTTTCTGTCCCACAGCTGGACTTCTGCAAGCAAGGCCCCTCATTTAAAAAAAAAAAGTCTCAGGATTGCATAAGAAAAAGAGGAGACCATGAAGAAGAACAGGATGGATGACATGGAACTGTACAGATTAAGAAACATCTGGACAGTTTACTGTGAAAATTTTCCTACATGTGAGACAAAATTACAAAAAGGATAAATCTCATTTGTGCTCCACCTGATTCTTCGTGTAAGAGCCTGGCTGAGCTCCCTCTTGTCCAGCGTACAACCACGGACACCTAGTACATGGCAATCTAAAAGTCAAAAGTACCCAGAAATAATCAAAACCTGAAGTAGCAGAAGAAATTACAAGATACTGGATTTTCTCTGCACAAGGTAAGCTGAGGTAAGGAGCAGACATTCACTGATGCATACATTGCCTCACATGTTGGGATTCATGTCAATGCCAAGTACTTCCTTTCCAGTCTGCTCCCAAGAAAGGATCCCACTGATTCAACACTCAGAAGCAAGCATGGAATTTCCATGTGGTTTGCGTTGTCATTGCAGGAGCTTCTTGCTTCAAAACTCATTGTCAGGAAACTTTCCCCATCTTCATATTCCCTTTCTCTGTCTGCTGTCCTCCCATGCTGCATATTTTCCTTTGGTCAGAGGAACCAAAAAAACTGTGTTTGCCACCAACATTCTTTCCTTTAAAACTGCAGTTATCACTCTCACCAAGCAACACGGACATGGGGAGCTCAGGACAGGGGGAAAGAACTGAGGTGTTCATGGCACAGCAGTGAGCAGTACCACTGGGAACCACACAGGACTGGAGAGCCCTAATGAAATACGTTGGCACCAGTATAAACCATTGTCTCTCTGATTACAAAATGGCTGTGTTGAAATGACTGCCAGACCCTGCTAAAACACCAAGCTCTTATATACCACTTGTCAGCCATCATTTTCAAAGCACTTTCAGAGGGTGGGAAATGATTTATGCAAGGTCACTGAATAGAAGCAAAATTAAACCCCTCTGTGTCTGAGTCATCTGCCAGCATCCTAACCACTGAGATACTCCAGGAAACTCTGGCTTCTTTGTCGTGTTAGCCATCTACAGTACAGGATATAGTAACAGCTACAGCTACAGCTGTACAGCTGGCATTATCCCGGAGTTATCAGGACAGCTTTAGTGGTGCAGCTCTAAAGCACTAAGTGTGAGAAACAGATCTTCTCATATACAGCAAAACAATGCAAATTACAGCATATTTTTTCTCTGAAATCTACGGGACAGAGGTACTCAGTAAGGCCACACTAATATAACATTTAAGCTTAAAGTCGTCAAAGCAGGAAAGTAATAAATTGTGAGATAGAAGAAAAACTGCAAACTCTGCAGTTCCATGTGGTTAATGATCTTTCTAAGACCTGTCAGCTTTGCACTTCATCTTTTATTTAGGCGATTTATTTAGAGCCATAGAGTTTTGAAGCATACATCTGTATTTCTTTTCTTAAAGCATTTCAAGATTAAAGTGAGGTGTTTTGGTAAGGAAGTCAGAGAAAGAGACACCTAATGTTTGTCTCTAAGCAGTTTTTCAGAGCTAAGCAAGGATTCTGCACAATAAGGCACAAAGGAAGGTGAGGAATAAGGCTGCAGTTTTGGGCTTGACAAGTAATGTCAGGTTAGCCATTTCACCGCAGCTTGTGGTACTTTGCTAGGCCAGGGAAATTGTTATCTCAGCTCCCTGTACTGTGAATGGAAAGAGGTAACAATGCCAAATTACAACCTAAACTCAGAGGTAGAGCTATGGAGAACTTAGGGTAATATCTCTATCTATAATGTAACTATAGATAGAGATGTATTGATAGAGATGTAGTGAGAACACTCACTACTAAAGCTGGGTGGCCTGGCTTCACTCCTTTGTCCAAGGTCACCCCTCTTGAGTATGTCCATGTTTTTGACAGAAGAATTAAGAACCATAAAATAGTTCTCAAGATACCAAAAGGTATTTTCTTAGAGGAATAGACTGAAGGACTGAATTGGACAGGATTAAAAAAAAAAAGTAAACAAAACTTTTAATCAATACACAGTATTCAGAAGGGGGGAGATCTGGAAAGCTCACTTTAATCTACAGGGTATTTGTACATCACATCACTTATGGAAAGCTCACTTTAATCTGCAGGGTATTTGTACATTGCGTCACTTAGCAAGAGCCAGAAACTCAGGCTGAGGACATCACTTTGAATATCTCCTTGAGAAGCAGCTTCACCCAGCATCCTAACATGCTCACTCCCACTGCCCAGCCTCTGCTGAAGTACTGTGTGTCACTCCCTCGGTTTGCTGGAACCATAAACTCATCCCATTCAGTCTTTTGGGAACTGTTTCGCCATTAAAAAATGTAAATAATAGTAGCTAAAAAACTAACCCATAAAAAGCTTTGAAGTTTGCTTACAAACAAAATGCCTTCATAAATTCTCCCAATGATGTTTGTGCTAAAATATTGACTTTTCAGGGAGGTAAATATTTCTCCATTTCTTATTTCATAGAAGATCATTCCTGCTGTTTATTCACATGCCAAGGCCAGTTAGTACTGCTGCAGAGCATATAATCCCAGACTAGAGGCTTCAGTACAGTTCCCAGCTTGTTCCCCTGAAGTTAGCCAGTGGCAATACTTTCATTAACTTTGGGGAGAGCCAGGTTTTATTTGCCTGCCTGTAGTGCTTCGGTCTTTATGTGCCTTACAGTGTGCTTCAAAGGCTGTTGTGGTCTTTAGAAAGACTTTTTTTGCAATCAGAATGCTGATCTCTCTTGTGTCCTGTTGCTGGACTGTAGGGCTTTGTACAAGCCCTTCTACAAAGTTCCAATCATTTGTTTTTCCAGGGTAACAATCAATTGTGGAGGATATTTGCAGCTGAGTCACTTCTAGCAAGGGCAAAAGGTAACGCCTGTTTGTGCAAGTGTAAGCCATATCCCTTCTTGGGGCTGTGCCATTTGACTATGAAGGATGATAATTTTTCCCATCCTCCTCTCCCTTATATCTTGTTCATGTTTTATTTTTCATATTTTATTTGCAGAGCAAGGGAATTCTAACTTTTTTTTTTTAATTTTTATTCCTGTGGCTACATCTCAGAGCAACCATCTCAAACACTGGACAAGTTTAGATAAAATGCAGCTATCGATGCAGAAGAATAACCTCTCCTATCTGCCCTAGCAGAAAAGAAAATATTTCCCCAGAAACAGAAAAATAAACCAACCTATTGTATTTCCCTGACAAAGTCAATTCCATAGCCTCCAACTCACCTCACTAATTTCCAGCTTCCTAAACATCCTCCCTCTCTACTAAGCCAGGAAATGAAGAAGACCAAAAACTGAACTCAGGCCATTCCCAAGCATGGAGAAGATGGACCAAAACCAACCTTCTCAATCCAGGGCTCAGGCAGATTGTTGGTGCCTGAGGTCACAACCCCTAAGAATGAGGAATAACTCCTGCAGCTGATGAGCTTTTGCATCAGGTTGAGGCAGGGAGGGAAGAGAGCTACACAGCCACATAACTGCTGACCTCATGATGGGAGACATGTGCCTACTGTGTGCAGGCTTGGCAGAGTGGAGGCAGAGATAGATCTTCCCCAGCCAAACCCTTCCTCTTCCCTCTCCTGCCCTCAATATTTCTGCTGCTGGAGGGAGGGGGTCAAACAGCCCAAAGAAACATAGAATTTAACTAAAGGTGTGTTGTAAGTCAGTAGTGGACGTGTGACCTGAATCAACCTTCTGGATATCCATGTTCTACACACAGAAAGGTTTACTTGACACTCTTTTTTCTTCTTTTTTCTTTTTACTTTCTTTTTGCCTGTTTCCCCTTAGTCCTCTGCCATCCCCATCCTCACCATTTAACCAGACATTACCTCCCCTCACAACCCCAGGAGGAGTTTCTGATGATTCTCCTTGCCAAGCTGAGATGGAGGATTTTGGGAAAAGTGAATCAGCTTGACTATAGTGGACTGAACTCAAAAGTTCAATGCAACACCTGCCCAACTCTGCCGGATTTCCTGCCAGATAGAAAAATTAATTCAGAGATAACCCCTATGTGGATGCAGTGGCAGGTGTGTGGGATGGACAGATGGACTGAAAATAAGGAGATCTGTACCTTAATTCTCTATTTTTTTCAGACCACAGTCAGGAAGTTATTCTGATCCTGAATTTTCCTATGTTGCAATGTCCCCCTTCCCCACGTGCTGACAAACCCTTACGTAATGTCAGACTTCATCCTTGCAAACAAGGACAGACTGATCTGGGACATGAAGGTCAGGCACAGCCTTGACTATAGTGAACATAAAATGGTGAAGTACAGGATCACAACCTGGACTTCAGGGTTTCTGCAGTTATGTCAACAGCAAAAGGAAAACCAGGGAAAACATACACCAGGTGCTGAATGGAGCAGGAGGCCTGATGAAAAGGGCATGGAAAATGCTAAGGTACTTGCCACCCATTTCACCCCACATTTTATTGGTGAGACCTGCCCTCAGGAATTGTAGGGCCCTGAGATTAGAGGGAAAGTCTGGACCATGGAAGACTTACCATTGGTGGTTGAGGAGCAAGTTAGGGAATTTAAAGAAAACATGCACAGGTCAGTGGAACCTGATCCCCAAGTGCTGAGGGTGCTGGCAAATGTCATTGTGAGGCTACTTGCAGTTATCTTTGAAAGGTCAGGGCAAACTGGCGTGTTCCTGTGGGCTGGAAAAAGTAAATGTCACTACTATCTTCAACAAGAGCAAGGAGGAAGAGCTTGGCAGCTACAAGTCTCACTTCTGTCACTGTGGTGGTAATAGAAGAAATAATGCTGGAAACTATTGCCAAACCTATGAAGAGCAAGAAGATGAATAGACGTATTCAGCATGGATTTATGAAGGGGAAATTATGCTTAAACCAAATAGACTTGTGTGATGAGATACCTGGCTTGGTGGATGCAGGGACAGTAATGGATGTTGTCTCTCTTCACTTTGGCAAGGCTCTTGGTACAGTCTCCCATGAAGTCCTCATAGATTAACTGATAAATACAGATCAAATAACTGGATAGTAATATAACTGACAGTTTGATAAACTGCCAGATTTAGTAAGTTGTGATCACTGTCACAAACCCAGCTGGAGGCCAATCACTTGTGGTTTACCCCAGGGACTGATACTGCAGCCAAAACTCCAAGATATTCATTGATGACCAGAATGATGAAGCATCATTGCGAGTTGATCCCCACCGCTCTCCTCAGCACTGCTGGGAGACACTTAGAGTGTTGTGTCTAGTGCTGGGTGTACACTGAAATGAATCCAGAAATGGTCATGAGGTTGATTAAGGGATTGGAGCATATGCTGTATAAGAAGAGGTTGAGAGAGCTGGGACTGTTCAGCCTGGAGAAGGCTCGGAAACATCTTATCCACGTGAATGCATTCCTGATGGGGCGTTGTTAAGAAGATGGAGCCAAACTCTTCTCAGTGGCATTCAAGGACAGCACAAGAGGCAATGCAGTAAATGCCAATAACTGAAAATAAAAAAGTGTGGTCAAACACCAGAGAAAGTTATGTAGAGGCATTGTGGTGTCTAAATATCTGGACATATTCAAAACCTGACAGGAAATGGCTGAGCCACTATTTCTAGTTGTCCCCACTTTAGCAGCGGGTTGGCCTGAGCCATCTCTAGGTACTCATTCCAGCCTCAGCCACGATGTGATGTTGTGATACTGGATTACCTAATATATGCTGTCCATACACCCCAAGTAAACCAATGAAGAAGGATCTCTAAAAATGATCCTTCTTGTTTCAAAACAAGGCCCTCTAAAAACAACAAATGGTACCTGTGTAATTCCTGTCCTGTTTTCCTAGCTTGTCCTTCAAGATCTGCTATTGATTATATTGTTTCATTGTCTTTATTCATTAGGTTGCTTGGGTTTTTCCCAAGGAGTAAACGGAATCTTTTCTAAAGAAAGTTAAGACACTCTATAAGTGCACTATACATTCAAGAAAGATTAACTACTCTTTCTGCATTTGGGGAATGCTGTTGTTCTCCCTTTCAGTCTTCTCTGAGTTGAATACAATTTTTTCAGTCTCAGCATGACAACACAACTCTTTACAGATCTCTGATCATTCCGGTTTCCCCCTTCTGGCCTCTCCTCAGCTGACCCAAATCTATTGGAGTGCCCCAGACTCAACATAATACTGAAGCCAAGGCCTCACCAATGATAAGTGGAGCAGAAGGATGACATCATCTGTCTCGCAAGCTGCATTCCTCTTACCAGAACCAAATACAATGTCTGCCTTTTTTGCAATCCCATGACACAGCTGATTCATGTTCAGCATGTGATCCACTATAACCCTAGAATCTTCTCTAAAGAGAACTGCCAGCTAAACAATTGTTCCCTGTCCCAAATTGGTCTGGTTGCTCTCTTTCTGCTTGAGTGCAGCATTTTGCACCTGCACCACTGAGCTCTTCCTTTTTCAACCTGTTTCTGCAACTTGTCACAAGCATTTTGAATTCTGACCATGGCTTCTAACATACACTCAGCTTTGTCATCACCCATTTGGTTATAGAAGAGGGTGAACCAGCAGAGGCCCTTGCAGAACTCCACCAGCTACAGTTTTCTATATAGATGGTGATTAATTAATAGTTAAATTAATAGTGTACTGCACAAGCACAAGCTAACAGTCAGTGTTACATAGTGACTTATTCTAGAGAGCATTTGTCTGTTGTGTCAGACTACATCAAGACAAAAATCAAGATGGAAGACCCTTACCTTCTCCCCATCCCCTAACCACTTGACCTACTGTACAAGGAAAGATCTGCTTTACATTACTTGCTTTTGATAAACCCATGTTGACTGCTGCCCATCTTGGGCTTGCAAACAATTTTTTTGATACTTTTTCCAGGGTTTTCTAGGGTCTGGAAAATGGACATCAGTCCACCTCTTTCTTCTCTTCTCCTCTGTTCCCCATTTTAAATTAATAACCAGTCAATATTGCTCAAGATTACCTATTTTGCAGAAGAGTCTAGAGGAAAAGTATTCAGGAATTTGTGTCAGAGCTTCAAGATGGAACCTTAGGACTGGCCAGGTCTGTGAGACTTTTATTCCAGCTCCAAGTCTCTGATCCATGAGTTGGCTCTCCTGCCTGGCATAAGAGAGAGGACATTGACCTACTTATGCATGGGTAAACTTGAATACGACTTTCAAAATTCCCACCTCTAAATGTCAGTGTTTGAAGAATAGCATCTGACTAGCAGAAACTGATAGTTACTGTGCCAAAACCTGGAAAGATCAAGAATTTTAAAAAGCAGGTATCTTAGTAATAAAGAGTAATTGGTTGCAAAATAATAAATCTATGTCCTGGGATTTTATTATGAATCTTTTCCTTATTACTGCACTGCTTTATGGCTTTCTTGAGATAAATTGGTACATTTTATCATAGGTCTCATTTATCAGATATAGTCTTAAAAATAAATTGTATGTGACCTTGCAGAACACGTTCACTTCCAGGCTGGGCTGCCTTAAGCAGGCAAACCAAATAAAGCTGCTCCAGGCTCTGCACGGGATCTAATCAGTTACAGAAAAGGGCAAAATCTCCCACTAAACTTTTCCCCTCTCTCACCTTTCCCCTGACTGGCAGGTTTTCTCTCCAGTTTTACACTTGATGGCTCCCTGTCAGGTTTTGTTTTCCAGCAGCCCAACAGTCACTGTCCCTGTTTTCCCAGAGATAACATTTCAGTACGTCAATGTTCACTATCTTTGTCACATTTGGCTTTAATCCTTCCTTAGATTTTTGTTCCAGACCTTTACAGTCAGTACCTGTTGCAATGGGGGGGTCTTGCAAACTTAGTTAGGCAACCTGATTGTGTTTGATGGAAGTATCTTGAGTAAACAGCTCGTTATGTACATGGCCACTTGCTCAAGAGGTTGAAAAGTTGCATTACTCATTTACACATGGGATGTTTTGAAAATAAAACCCAAAACACTGCCTTCTTATCAGATAGTGTTTAACTCATTCATGTTTGCAAAGGATGATTCTGAAATTCCCTTTCTATAGTTCCTTTCCTCTTATGACTGTTTATAAAAGGTGACCAAGTTTATGACTACCCCCAGGAGGTAGCTGTAATTAATCAAAGCACAATCGAGGTACTAACATCCCACCTATCTGAAATCTCCCTCCAGTGTCAATTGAACAAGGCTTTCCTTTCCACTTCCTCGCCTAAATTGTAGCTCTGGAATGTTAAATATTTGCCACAGATCACTCCAAAGCTGGCAGTACTTCAGCAGGAGATAAAGTGACCTCTGGGAACTATTTGCACATTTTTCAAGAGGTTCTGAAATCCTACAAGGAGGTAAAAAAAAAGGATCTTTATGCAGAGTAAGATTTTCTTCATGATTAATTAATAAGCATTATATTCATTCTGCAAATAGATAAACTGAATCAGAAAACCCTCAGACTTACCTGCATACCTAAACTAGAGCCAAATGGAACTGAAGAACACTTACAAAAAAAATGATACTAACACCATGATGCCTCGAAATCCCATCTGGAGTGTCTGCAATTACAAGTGAGGTCATGAGTCTGACAGAAATTCACTGCAGTCCAGGATATATCCTGGTCCTGGGGGTTGTGCTGAATGACCAGCACAGCAGGAAAGAGTCTGAGGAATGTAGTCCCCAAGTAACCATGCTGATCAAGAGAGAACATGCTAAAATGAATCAAGCTGCATTTGAAATCTTCCTTGCTATTAATTTGACATGAATTAAAAGGCAGTAGGGAATGTAATAAGCTGAAAAAATATGAAAAAGGCATATTTTTCTAATAGAAAAACAAATCCTATTATGATACTCAATGGGAAAAAACAAGATTTTTTTTTATAGTGCTAATTAGCAGTATTCAAATAATCAGTTTAAATCACCTGCTTCTGGTTTTAGTGCTGTGGATCAGAGATAAATAGGCCCAGCCCCAGTCCTCCACTTTTAACCATTCCTGTTCTTTTTCCCTGCTGGACTCTCAAGGATTCCACTTTCTAGCTTGGCAATTTTGTTTGAAAAAAAAGGTGAGTAGCCAATTTTCTTTACTGTCACATCCATCTGGCCAGCCACAATAAGCCACAAATTTCAGAAACTGCAATAAATATAAAACAAACAAGCAAAAAAAACTCAACCCAAACCACCATGGAAATAGCAAATTCAACTACTCCTATGGAATTCTGCCAGCATTAAACAGACCCTTGGAACCAGGTTTTCAAGTGTTTATTATGCAAAATTACTGCTGCTTTTGGTTTTGTTTTTTTTTTTAAGGAAAGGTACATATTGGGTGCTGAGCACCCACTCTCTTGTAAAGAACTGGCACATGAAATTAGTCCAAGCAACAATTGTGCAATCCTAATTACCTGTTTACACACACTTAAATAAGTGGTCACCACCAAAGGCCATGTCTATACTGGTAAAACGAATGTTCCTGGGACCATTTCTGGCCCTGAGGCCAACTGGCATCTCTGTACAGTTACATTCCCGTATCCATCAAGACAGAGCAGCTATATCCAACCTGTTCATTGAGAGCTGAGTAGCCTGTATGGACTCCCAATGCTTTGGAATTGTTTGGAAGCCTGCTGGTTAACACCATCCTGCATTGCATAATGGAACATTTTAACTATTCAATACCATGGATGATTGTGTATCAGAGCCCAGGAATCTGTGCTGCTTAACATACTAATATGGACATAGCCTGAGAGCCAGCTATGACCCGAAAATTTTATGTTAGGTGACAATTATTTTTTTTTATTCAGAACAAAAATAAATGTCCCACTGTAAAACCAGTGAAGACTATGCCTCTCTATGGGTTTCATTCAATTTTGGCTTGGCTGCTAGAAAATATATATTTATAGTGCATATTGTTAGTATTTATGTTGCAGATTTGCCAAGGAATACCAGTAAGGGACAAGGACCCTTTCATGAGCTGCAAATGCAGAACAAGAAGTGTCTACTTCAAAGGTTGCATATTCAGGATATATTATCAACATGTATGGGACTGACTGCATTGGCTGATGCAGATGCTGATGCAGATAGATGAGAGCTCTCACTGCCCCTGCTAATCCCAGAGCTGGACACGTGGGAAGCACGGTGTTGAAAGATTCATTTGAGCTGGCCAGGAGCCAGCTCAAGGCCAGATGTAGTCTAGACAAATCAGGCTGTAGTTGCCAAGAGCCGGGGTTTGGGAGCTCGTAGGCAGCGCTGTGTAAATACAGCCTGGCTTCTCCAACCTGCAGCTAGACAGACCCTGGCTGTGCCATGTGGCTGTGCCAGCTGGGTCTCAGCTACCTCAGGCAGCCCCACAGTGAACCCTGTGTCATGGCACAGATGTGCTCCGGCCTCACATCGATCTCCTGCTGCAGCTCCTGGCCACTGCGGGCTGGACATGCCCACGTTTGAGCAACTGGGTCAGTGTGTAACCACCTGCCTTCAACCAGAGCTGAGTGCAAGCTACCAGACTCACCCGTGGAGATCCTCCAGCTGTTTCTGTTCTATGGGCAGCAGCATCACAGGACTGCCCAGGGCATGAAGATGTGTAACTGGTGGGAAGAGTCCATGGCTAATGAATGTGGCTGAGGCAGGGAGTGACAAGTTTGCAGCTGCACAAACCTAAATTAATCTTAGTGCTTGGGCATAAATGAGGTTGATTTGTGCCTGACCCATGCATGAATGAGAATGATAGTTTGCCATAGGCATTAGTTTTAATATAGCAAATTATATATTTTAAAAAAGAAAAAAGGGAATGTATTTGCTTTTTGTCATGCCCTTTGAAAATTATTGATTTTTCTTCTCTCTATGATAAACAAAAAAAGCAACAACAATCTGGCAAAATGACACAACTTGATAATAGCAGTGATAGAGTTTCCTGCATTCAGCATCACAGCCTTGGTTGCTGCCGGCCTACTCACAGCCTCCCAAGGCACTGATTACATTCTCCATATCAATTCATGGATTTCAGTGAGTTACTGCTCCTGAGAAACTCCTGATCTTGTAGCTCAGCTGGGGAGCCCACATCCATATGAGCCCCTTCCCGTGGCTGCAATGTTGGGAGGTGCTCTTGTTGCTCCAGGCTCATTCTGCAGCCTCCCCAAGAGCGTCTGCTTCCCACAGCTTCTTTACTAGAAAAAGCCTTTTAATCTTAACTCCTCAGATGAGTTCAGAACTGGACATTTTGATGTCCTTCTCTACTGCTGAGGAGCTTTAGGGAGGTCTGAGCCCAGGTGAGGGCTTCCAGCTCTGCCCTGCTGGCACAGCTGCATTTTGTGTTCAGGGCTTTGCAGCACTGCTGCAGCTGCTGAGGTTTTGTGCTCAGTAACATCATATGATGAATCCAGGCTTGCAGTACCTCAGAAGAACAGCTTTAGAATTGGTTCCTTATTCCCTCCAATTCTAGTGCTTCTGAAGGAGCTCAGAGTAATTAGTATTATTTACAAATACGGCAGGAGATGTCTTAGCATGCAGCACACTGGGGTGTCTGTGCACCAGATGGAGGCAGAGAAATGTTGCCACTCCAGGACTCTCCCATCAATCTGGTGCTCTTGAAATTTGTGTTAAATTCTGCCTAGAGGAAAAATATTAGAGTCAGGACCCCCACCCACTCTCACAGTGAATTATCTCAATCAGGAACCAGTACTGAAATATACACTGAACGTTTTTAAATTTAGTTTCAGGTTCAGTACCATGCCAGGGGCTGGGGTGCACTCCTTCCAGGAAAGGGCAATTCCCACTCAGACAGGTACCTGAGAAGAGGGAGGAAAATTGGCCATTCACATGTGAAGGATAGTATGTAAGTGTTCATCAGACAGGGGCAGAGATGAGCCCCAAGGAGGTAAAAAGGAGTTTTATTCAACCAAGAGCTATCAGCCCAACCTCTCAAAAAATAAGCAGTTGAGTTATTTCTGGGAAAAAGGGTAAATACTGCCATGCTCTCTTAGTGGATATCCAGGGGCAGGCAGACTTTGAAACTGTCTGGATCTGCTCGGATGGATGTCTCAGAAGCCTGAGAAGAATGGCAGTCCATCTTCCTCCTCCACATCAGAAGAAGCAGCAGATGGTCATGATGTCCAGGACAAATTCTGTAGCTTCATCCTAATGTAAACAAGGGTGGTCTTCATCGCCACCCTTTAGAAATGAGTCCTGGCTATTTTTTCCCTCTGTACCTCTGTGCTTTTTTTTCTGCATCTCCTGCCATGATGGCTGAGGCTCCAGCTGGGGGTAATTTTGAGATAACTGGAAACAATAAGGCTTTCCTCACCCTAGGGTGTGGTGAGTGAACAAAGAGGGTATTGAGACACCTCAGCAAGTGTCCTGGTCCAATGCCACGACCAGCAAAGCCTCCTTGCCCAGTCACCCCACCTCCACAGGGGTGTCTCCGATGACCAGGGAAAGAGACTCACAATGCTGCAGCAGCGCTCCAGCCCCAAGGTCCCCAGGGCTCTCCCAGCCCAGCCACATCTCCTTTGTGGAGCTATTACCACACTCAGGTGCCAGGGCCTCCAGAAAATCTGACTATTGCCACTGCAAGAGATGTCCGGGGGCTCAGCCCTGTGCTGGGACCTCGGGAGGCTGCAGCAACCTGTGCCGGCTGCATACCTGGGCTTTGCTGCAGTCGTACCTCTGGAGGTTCTGCTGGTTTTCCTGGGCAATTGGCTGTAATTACAGCATGGAGAGTTACTGATAAAAACAAATGCCAGCAGATATTGTTACAGGGTTTGTTACAGATATTGTTCCAGGGCTGCAGCCAGGGGGGCTTCCCAATTGCCATCCAAGACCATCGTCTCAGCCTCCGTGGGGGCAAGTGCTGAGTTTCAGCTCCCCTGCCCCTGAGGACCCCAGCACGCAGGGGGGATCTCTACCCACACCTTCACTGCCTCTGCTCCTGCCATTGTCCCCACTGGCACCAGTGATGGCCCCAGCCTCAGAGGGACTTGCTTTCCTCAGGGGTGGAAAATGCCCTGTTCATCAGTGGGGTAGGCACAGAAGCTCAGCTCTGAACACTGTCCTTCCAGAGCATCCCCAGCATGACAGTTTCTGCCCTGTCTTTTGGTTATTAATCACAGGTTTTGGTGGTTTTATAATGAAAGGCCCAAGCAGGTCCACCTGTCAGCTATTCCTGTTCTCTAGGTTGTTGATCCTAGGGGAGATGTCATAGCTGGCAGCCATCCTACATCAAGCACAGGCACTGCAGAGGAAATAAAATTAATCTTGCTGCTTTCCAACAGATAATTAAATATTTGCAAGCCAGTTATTTTACCTCTTTTACCGCTTCATTTTTTTACAAAGACTACTTCACCATCACCTTCAGAACAGCTATTGCTTCTCTCCCTGACGTGCACCAGCCTGGCAGAGAGCAGCCCTGGGAAGGAGAGTGCAGAGCAGCTCTGCCATAAGCATTGTACCCCTGAGAGATTTCTCATTTCCTCTCCAGCCTTCTCAGGATAACACAGGGTGCTGCTTGCAGCCTCGCAGACAGCCCACAGCATTAAACCAGGTATCAGCTGCTGCTGACAGGGTACTGGGAGACTTTGAGACACAAGCTTCCCTCTGCCAACTGCAGAAACAAAAAACTAATGCATATAATAAATTTTACCTTATCTAGCTTTTCCCTACGACTGTGTATAACAGTCACATCATGATATCCCGCAAGGTGACATTTCCTGTGAATAGTCAAGTTGTCAGGAAAGAAAACAAAGCAACTGAAGTGATAAATTAGGAGCAAATACTTGATGAGCATATTAGCATACAAGAACTTGTTTCTTTAATCTTCTATCAAACATTTAGTAACAGGGCGTGGGGGTGTTAAATGAAGTGCTGTTCCAGTTATTTGATGGTGGAAGTTGATGCATGTGCTGGGAGGAGAGCAAAGTCAGTGCTGGCCAGCGGGAGTAGATCTTTTCAGCCCTGCTGATGTCAATGCCTGCTCCCTGCATGGAAAAGATGCAACATGTGTTAGATAAGTGAGTCATCCCAGGTCATGCCTGAAGCCAGCAACTGCTGAGCTCTTTTCCAAGCACTGCTACTGATTTGCTTGATGGCCCTTGTGGGTTTGTCAGGCCAGAAATTTGTTATTGCACACTCAAACTACCCTTTAAAAAAGCAACTGGTCTCTTGGCATTCACTGCTTCTCACAGCTTCCTAAAATAGCAGCCCGTCTCTGTTACCTCCTTGCTTTCCTACCTGGATGATGGACTCAATTGCTCCAATGCATCCTAGTGGTGTGCAAACAGACAAGATCTTGCCAAGACAAATGTGTAACATCGGGATCTCTAACCCTTTGCTGTAGGATGGAGATGTTTCAGTCACACAGACTGTAGCTACAGAAACACTGAACTCCCTGTGGCTGACTTCACCCCCTTAAGCATCCTTGGGCTGTTGCTTCCCCATTAATCCCCCATTAATAACTACTTTTTTACATCTGTCATTTGGCCAACTCTTAGCTTATACCCTATTCATCCTGTATAATGTGAGCTCATTAATCAACCTGTCATGTGGTGGAGAAAGCCAAGAACACTGTGTGAACCAGATCTCTAATCTTGTCCAAAGGAAAAGGCAACAGGTTTCTTTGACAAGGCTTACCTTCCACAAAACCCCACTAATTTGCACTGGTCTTATTTTTAACCTCAAATGGCTTTTTGTTGAAGGCCTGAATTAACTTTTGATGATTGTGTTGAGGGATGCTGTCCCACTCACCAACCTGTTGCTCCCTGTAGTGCCCCTTTTACACCAATTAAATTCCAGAGCTACTCTGTCCATCTCCCATGTCTTTAGAATTCCCCCGCATTTGTGAATATAAAACTTTACCACAAATTTTAGTCTTCTCCTTTAAGACACAAAGATAGCCAGGCCAGATGATGTAAAAAATGTTTAATTTTAGCAGATGCTGCTTCACATCCTCCATTGTTCCAGATGGTAAATGATGTACTCACTCCATCTGCAATATCATAAGGGATGAACATCCATCTCCTTCCCAAATGCAGAATAGAAATAGACCTTTTTTTTTTTTTTTTCTGGAACACAGTTTGTGATTTTACCATCTGCATTTGCCAATTAATCTATACAGCCATGGGGATGAGTTTGGGAGAAGAGGCAGCATTGTTCCTGACATGATTATGTGAATGTTTTCCACATTTCTTTCACTCTCTTGGCTGTTGATAGTCTATTAATCCTTTGGTTTCCTTTTATCAATCACTTACATTGTTTTAAATTGTAATTTATCATCACCTTTGTTCTATTTCCGGTGGGTTTGCCTGATTTATACATCATTTCTTCATGTTATATTGCTCTTTCTACATCTCTTTTAAAACACACTATTTCTTACCCCACATATCTATTTTCCATCTCTGTGATATCATGGTTTGTTGAACAACCAGTAGAATAGTTTTGGATATTTTCCAGTTTTCATTAACACTTCACATTTTACATTTATGTTTCCAGTCAACTATGCCAGCAACAGCTTTAAATATGTGCAAACACACACATGCATGAACCCATAAACACAGCACAACCTTGACCACTCAGACATAAGGGGACCACAAAAAAAATGGTCACTTTAGCAATAATTTGTATGAAGTGGGAACACCAAAGAACAGACTTGGCAATGTGTTGTAATGACATCAAAGTGAGAGAGTGCATTTAACCCACCGTCAATATGGTGAACAGGCCTTCAGTCATGTCATAACTAAAAAAATTTTGTGTTCTTTGTCTCCTGGGTGGTGCTCTCCACTGCTCCACAGAGGTCTCAGTGAAGTCATGTGATGTACCAGCCCATGTCCCATAGAAGCGACAAAGTCTGTCAGTGCATGCTTGGGCTTCTGACAATGACCCATGTTCTTCAGGTCTGCTGACTTCACCAAGGGCACCAGCATCACTTGGATTTTCTCCTGAACAGGCTACAGCTAGAAATTTGACCACAAGTTCACAAGTTCAAGGGCTTAACTTGCCCGATGGCTACTGATGTTTCATTGGCAGAAACCCAGCCTTCGATGCAATCTCTTCCAGTCTTACCAGGCCATACACTTCTCTATGGCTTAACTGTTGTTCCACCACAAGCTTTGCCAAATCCTCCACCTCCAAGATACCATCTTCATGGACAAGCTCAGATGTCTGAAGCATTAAAAGCCATTGATGAAGTGAAGATGTCGAGCATTATAGATGTGGAGGTCCTCCTCCTCACACAAGGCAGCAATAACATCCCCTTGGGTTTTGGGTTCAACTTTGTTTGTATTTCTGAATATAGAAACATATGGGTGTTTATGCTCACAGATATGTCTGTGCACACTGCATACATAGGCTGATAATTAGTGCTCTAATCTACTTGAATGAGATCAATCTAATTTGATTATGGTCTGTGGTACAAAAACAACTTCTAATTTTTAGATTGAGTGATTAGTCCACCCATTTCTGTCAGAAGGAGGCTCTCTTTTGAGCTAGCCAGAGCTCTTTGAAGTTTAAGCAATGAACCCCTACTTTTTGAAACTCTGGGGAACTACTGTTGGCTGTATGAAATGATCCAACAAACAGTGAATTAAAATCCTGGTGTGGTTTCCTCCTCTGAGCTGTGAAGAGGTGACTGGAGGACTGAACGCCCTGTTCTCTTGTGCAGTGTGGTGGTCTTTTCAGCCACCCATCAGTATCTCATTTCCAGCTTTATTAAGTGGAACTTCACTCCATAAATCACATCTCATTACTTGCAGTACCAGAAGAAAGACATTTCCTGCTGGTACTGGGCACAAATGCTGTGCAGGCTTTTAGAGCTTGGCAGCTGTACAGAGCCCATCCTGGTGCAGGAGCACAGAGGTCCTGGGTTTCCAAGAGCATCAAAATGCTTTTGACTCTGCCCCTTTACAACTGACCTGAGTAGAATGCATAAGTCCACGTGGGTGCTATTCAGCTGATTCAAATCAGGAAGGTAGGAAAAACCAACAGCAGTATGTGGGGAGGACAGCAGACAAGCTGCTCCAACGTGTGCCTGCAGGGCACTTGCCCCAGTGCCCAGAACACCTGTGTGCAGTTTGGGGTTGAGTTTCTGTGTGCTTTTCAGGTTGAACATTTACCTGTATTTAACAACTACATGTCAGTATCTGCTGCATTTCCCCCTCAGTGTCCCAAACAGTCCCCTCAATAGTACAGTAAACAGTTGCTTTGTCTTTTGTCTTTATTAGTCCCACAGGAGACAATATTGCCTTTGCTTTATGACCCTGTGCTCCTGCTGGCACAGCTGTGCCCCTGCCAGAGCACGTATTAGTTCCTGAGCTCAGGGTGCTTACAATGTGTTTTGTTATGTGTTGACACAGACACACACACTGGTTTACCCTAATGACGTGGGTCTCTCAGAAAATGGAGAGCTGAATTCCAGGTGGCCATGGGGGCTACACAGGATCCAAAATACTGCAGGACGTCTCCCTACATCTCAGAGCCAATTTCAAAGGGACAGGGAGGCTAGAGCATGGGCGGTGGAAGAAAGAAAATAAAAAAGGTGATTTACCGGCCTAAACAGCCTTCTAGCATTGGTGGTCATGATCTGGCTTTCTCTTGCCAGAGAATGGTCTTTGCCTAGCTGAGCTGCCCATCCTGAGAGCATGAGAGTGTCTGAGCTGCTCTCGGGTCCTGCTCCAAGTCCCCAGCCATGGTGACATGGCCCCTGCACTCTGCTAGCTTCCGTTTCGTCATTCCACACATCTCCTGGCGCAGGCAGGCATGGGAAGCAATTCTTGGCAGCTGCCCCTGGAACCACATTAGTACTGTACTATAGGAGTTACTGCCACCAAGATGTCCTCATCTTCATCTGGCTCTGTCAAAGGGAACTAGTGCCCTTCCTCCAGGAGAGACCACAGTAGTCAGCAGCACAGCAGGTACAGAAAGCAAAGCCTAGCATCGAGAAGGGATAGACATCTGCTTCAGCTGGGAAGCCTGGCTGTCTACAAAGCAGCTTAAAAGGTTATCCTAGGTAAAAGCAGGCAAACAAAGCAAAATTGTGGGCTTGTTTCCGTGGATACTTGCCTGGAAGTGGAGGCATCCTTTAGAAGTTCTTCATAGCCGCAGTGCCATGGATTGTTATGAATCACTTGGGACAAATACATCCTCAGAGCAACAATGACTTTTTAGTCCATTGTAAGTAGCTCATGTGTTGATATTTTAGAGAATAACATTGCTTAATGTGTTTATACTTTCCGAAGGATGACGCAAGAATGTCTCTTTATAAGGTAACCAGCTCTTGTAGAAAGATCCATATGGCAGGTACAGCATTCATGGCACTATTATCCAGAGCATCCTGTTGTCATTTGCATAGTTTTTCTTTCAGGTGTTTGGACATACACTTCGTCACTGTTACTTTTTTTACTCTGGGAGATACATGCACAGCACCCTTTTATAGCCCGTTCCAATTTTGCTTGCCGCAGAGGCAAAACAGTTTTCAGAGCTTCCAAAAAATTTAGTAAGCTCCCTTATGTGTGTTTATGTAGCCTTTCATCAAAGACTATAGAAAGAGGCCATGTGGTCTTGTGGCTAGATCAAAGCTAGAAAGCTCCTGAGATCTAATCTGGGCTGAGCCAGTGACTCACTGGGTGGTTTTGGCAAGTCACATGATCTGTTTGCTCAAGTTCTATCCAGCTGAAAAAAGCAGGCAAGAAGTACATGTGGAATCCAACCTGAGCTTTCCAGCGCAGATGTATTTACAGGAAATAATCTAAATTGATATACCACACATGATTGATATACCACACATGCAGGCTGTAGTTAATACTCTGTAACAAAGATACCAGGCTCCTGGCAATACATTCTGACTTTGGGCCTGTGGCTCTTAGCATCTGCAGTTCTCAAACAATTTCAACACATGCAGGACTATCTGAACAAGAGCCTGTATACACTGGGGAATCCTTAGGACCTTGCTCTACAGTCATGCTTTTCACTCCACTCTTTAACCCACCTCCAATAGTGGGTATCACACATTGTCCACTGCACTGGCAAATGACTGTGTTCAGTTCTCTTTCCAGGCTGACAAGCTGAGAGTTGGGGCTGTTCAGCCTGGAGAAGAGAAGGCTTTGGAGAGATCTTATAGCACCTACCAGTATGTAAAAGGGCTACAAGTGAGCTGGAGAGAAATTTCTTGCAATGGCATGTAGTGGTAGGATAAGGGGGAATGATTTTAAGCTGAAAGAGGGTATGTTTAGATTGGACATAAGGAAGAAATTGTTTACTGTAAGGGTGGTGAGACAGTGGAACATGTTGGTCAGAGTAACTATGGATGCCCCATCCCTGGTAGAATTCAAGGCCAGGTCGGATGGGGCTTTGAGCCACCTGGTCTAGTGGAAGCTGTCCCTGCCCGTGTCAGAGCTAGGTGATATTTAAGGTCCCTTCCAACCCAAACCATTCTGTGGTTCTATGAGTCTATTATTTTATTACCCTTTTACCAGAGTCTCTCAGGACTCAGTGTGTGAGTGCACAGGTCCTTCATGCATGCCTACAACAGCATTTTTGCTTTGCATGGGACTGCAGCCTTTAGCACTGCTCTCAGGCTACCTCCAAGTGGGAAAAGCCCAACCCAGCAGCTGCCTGATCCCAATCTACAGCCAGTATTTATCCAACAATTCCTCCTGGAAAGATTCTCCAATGGCAAATAATTTCCCCCATGTTTTTCCCTTACACCTATTTTGAGGCTGAGAAGTTAGGAAGGCAATCCTGATCCTAATCTATATTGTAATCCTTTCAGCCCAGCACAGGATGGTGTGAGCAATGTTTGCCTGACAGTCGTAATACCTGGAGTATGGTTGTGTGCCTGGGGTTATGCTGTCATGTGCACTGTGTTGAGTCACAGGCCAGGGGGTAGTAAGGGGAGTAAAAATTTAAACATAAGAAATTCCTACACAAATCCAAGATTTTCACTGTTATGGAACTCCTCCCATTGTCTGCTCATGCTTGAAAGCCCAGTGAGTGAGTCCTAGGGTGCTTCTTTGCTTTCATTAGACTGGGTGCACCCTCAGAGTCATGGAAGCATGTGCCTCACCACCCCTTTTTCTCCCTTCCCCAGTCTGAATAATCCAGGAGGCTGAGCTGCAATCACTTACTAAAATAAGGGGCAGCAGGAGCAAAGTGGCCAATGGCCTGGCATCACCCACACAGTTCTAAAATACAACCAGCTTTCCAGGCACTCCTGGAATCACCCAGAAAATTTCCACCCTCAGTTGCTCTAGTCCCAGGGCTCCCCTCCACATCCTCACTCTTCCTCTCCCCGCCAGTGCACTGGTGGGTTCTCAGGCACAACTTGTGCCAACACACAGCCTAACAAAATGCACCATTTCCACTGCCAGAACATCTCATGGTGAATGAGATGAATGGGTGAATATGGGTGTTGCCATGACTCTTAAACCTCCATGGGCTGGTTTTACTTTCAAAAATGGCTATTTTTTTTTATTTTCACAGTCATGTGCAAGTAAAGTTGCAGCTGAAGAGCCCAGAGGATGTCTCATTGCTGGAAGTAAGCTTTGAAGGTGTTTCTGGGAGCAAAAAGAGATTCAGACCCTAAGTCTAATTCTCAGAAGCTGTTCTGAAGTACTAAGGAGCCATCCAGATTCATCTGCAGTGAAGGAAATGGAGTTTTGAACCAAAACTAATCAAAGCTCTTAAATGGATTAAAACCCACTCCTACTTAACACCCTGCCACTGGCCATCCTGCTGATTTTATTCTAAAACCAAAAGAAATTATTCATGTGCTTGCCCCAGGAGAAATAAAACCAGTTTTCCCTGAAAATATGCTTGGATTTGCCTGATGGGCTGTGACCAGGTTTGGTAGTGGGAGGGCAGGCTTCAGGGATGGCTGCTGTGAGAAGTGCCAGAAGTTTTTCCAGTGTCAAGCAGAGCCAATGCCAGATGGCTCCAGGATGGACTTGCTGCTGGCCAAGGCCAAGGCATTTAAGAATGACAGTAACACCTCTGTGATAACATATTTAAGAAGGAAAAACAGTTATTGCACAGATGTAACTGCAGCCAGAGATGAGCAAGGTGGGAACATGTGAGAGGAACAGCCCTGCAGACACCCAGTTCAGTGCAGAATGAGGGGCCTGAGGTGCTCTGAGCACCAGAGCTGAGATTCCTCTACAGCCCACAGTGCAGCCCACGGTGAGGCATCTGTACCCCTGCAGCCCATGGAGGATCACAGGGAAGCAGAAATCCACCTGCAGCCTGTGGAGGTGACCTAAGCTGGAACGGGGAAATGCCCAAAAAAGGTCTGTGACCCCATGGGAAACCTGTGACCTGTGGGCAGGGACCTGTGGACCCATGGAGAGAGGAGTCACATGGGAGCAGGTTTCCTGGTAGGACTAGTGACCCTGTGGGGGACTCACACTGGAGCAGCCTGTCCCTGAAGGACTGCAGCCCGTGGAAGAGTGACCCACATTGCAGCAATTTGTGGAGAACTGTTACCCACGGGATGGAATCACGCTGGAGAAGTGTGTGGAGGACTGTCTCCCGTGGGAGGGACCCCACACTGGAGCAGGGGAACGACTCTCCCTGATCAGGGACAGAAACAACCTGTGATGAACTGACCATAACCCCCATTCACATCTCCCTGTGCCACTGAGGGGGAGGAGGTAGAACTTGGGATGGAAGTAGGGGTGGGGGTAAGGTGTTTTCAAGATTTATTTTACTTCTCATTATCTTGCTCTGATTTTGTTAGTAGTAAATTCAATTAATATCTCCAGTTTGAGTCTGCTTTGCCCATGACAGTATTTGATGAGTGATCTCTCCCAGTCCTTCCATAGGCACAACAGGGCTGCAGGGACTCCTCAGTGATGGGCTCATCCTTCCCATCACAGCAGCCACAGCCAGACACCCATCCCCTCTGCCCAGGTTGGATCCAGAGCCACAGGACTGCAGGGAGCAGGTTTACAAGTCAGGGTCTGAAACTTGAAGTAAAACATCATCAAATTCCAGTAGTGTTGGCATCCCCTGGGCTCTACTAAATATATTAACAAGTAGTGGCACAGTAAATTCCAAGATGCAGAGGAATAATTAAAACAATAAAATCTTCAAGACTGAGATGATGCCTTTGGTTGTCCACTCACAAGGTGAACAGAAAAAGAGATCTTTACATCTGTATCAGCTCTTCAAAAGAGATTCCTGGAAACAGCCTGGGAAACAGCACCCTTTCCCTGCACAGAAACAAAAAGGGACAGAAAGGACAGAAAGTTCGGTCCTCTGCAGGGCTGTAATCCTGTCCTGCTTCTTCCCACATTCTTATCTCATCCCCTGGTTCTCCCAAAGACTCTCCAATAAACCTTCCACACTGGGACTCATTGGATCTGACATGAGCAATTCTCACATTTTGCACGTGGCTGAATTTCACTCCAGTGAATAAAAAAACCCAGCAGTTGAATTCAGTAAAAGGAACTTCCCATCCGTGTGTCAAGTATGGGAAGAGACACAACTTCTGCCCCCAGCTCATATGGCTCTGCCCTGGACAGAGAGCCCAGAGCAGTGCTTTACTTTGCACAAAATGCTGACACCAACAAATACCATAGTAGTGGAAGTAACTTTAACAAAACCCTGCTGGCTAGCACAGCACTTCTGAACCCCAGCTGCCTTTTTTTTTTTTTTTTTTTAAGTTGTTTTGAAAGTTAATTGTTGAGCCTCACAGAAAAAAAATTAAAAATTGGAGTTGGGCAACTATGCCAAGGTTAAATTGGGTCAAATCCTGAAATCCTGACTTCAGGCCAGACTCTACAGTTCCCATTGATTTACACAGGAATGTTGCATGCACTGGAGAATTCCTCCCTGGTTTGCTGCTCAGGCTCTGCTGAGGGAATGCTGAGTTTGAATCTCTAGGTTTGACCCAGTAAAATGGCATCACAGAGTGCAGGCCAAGCCTGACTTGCTTCACATTACAGTGGTTGTGTTATAATTTATGCCAGAGCAAAACTCCTGAGTATATCCTAAATGTAGCTGCATTATAGTACATGTCAGAGCAAAACTTCTAGATCTGGGTGGGGATTTTCTGCATGTGGGATCTGTGGAACCAGATACCCCAAGCATGGAAACTGGATCATCCCTGCAGAAGGCTTGGTGGGGCTGCCAGGGTTTAATTGCAGCTCTCTGCTTGCTCAGAGGCATCTGGTTTGAGTGAAGCCTCTCGAACTCACACCAATGGGGTAGGACCCACACGGGCTCACAGCAGAGAGCTCAGTGCCCTGCTGGTTGCTCCCATCCCTGACTGTCTTTGCTTCCGTAACTTCTTGGCATTTTTTTGCAATTGACACTTTGCTAGCAAAGGAGGAGCAACTGGGATTTGAGATGGCTCCATTGGTACCATGCTGTGTGTCCTTGCCACCAGGAGCATCCTCATCTGGCCCAATAAGATCCAGCTCCCTCAGGCTGCCCAGCATAGAAGCAGATATGAGATGAGAAGTTGTTTTTGCGTGATTTCTGAGCATGCATTTTCTATACACACTCAGAGTGACTTATTTCTTCTTCTTTTGAATGGCTGCAGCAGTCTGGATCAAGGCTGTATCGCTATCCACATACTGGGTTTTTTTTTGGTTGGTTGATTGCTTCTCAACTTAGAAGCTCCTCCCTATTGGATCTTTAACAGAAGAATTTCTCCCGTTGTTTTTGAGGACAACCCACATTCCCTGATAGCTTCAAACATATATAAAGAAAGTGCATTATCCAGTCCATTGGTGGCTTATCCTGTTGGGTGTTTTATGTTATGATCACTGGAAGAATCACACTGCTGAACTGTACATTTTCTATGTTTGGCATGTGGTAAGACCAAATAATCCTGTCTGCTGCAAAGTCACTCATGCTAGCTGTTTCCAAATGAATCAATAACCCTTTTAAAGCCACAGCTGTGAGACCATCTACTGCTGTGATCCATCTACCACTGGCTTTTGAACTGCCTACAGTCATAACCAGCATCTGTTACTCTTTGCCAGTCACCCCATTGACTCCGAGAAGAGCTGGGGGTGTTCAGGGCTTTGTGTTTAAGTGGCAAACCATGGACACGCTTCCACTCCCCCCGTGCTGGGAGTCCATGGCAGCTGGAGTGCTTTCCAAAATGATTCATCCTGACCTTTGCTTGAGACATACAATGGCTTCCTAGCAAAGATGAACCAGATTTCTGGAAGAAACACCATAAAACCATAGTGGAAAATTTCCAGAAATAATTAAATGCAATCATTTGCAAGGGTCAAAAGATCTGGACACCTGTTTCCTGGAAAAGCAGCGAGGAGGGAGGGGGTGGCTCGACCATCGCTCAGCTGTCCCAATGCCCAAGGAAGATTAGCACCTGGGTAAAGGGCAGGAGGCAGGTGCTGAAGACATCAAAACTGAGGTCAAACTGATGTGAAGAAGACACATGAAGATTGTATTGCTTTTCTAGAGGCCTCTGCACAGCATAGAATAATCAAAGGTGGTAGGAACCTTAAGAGCTATCTTGTTCCAACCCTCCTGACATGGGCAGGGACACCTTCCACTAGACCAGGTTGCTCAAAGCCCCATCCAACCTGATTTTGAACACTGCCAGGGATGGGGTATCCACAGTTACAACCTGTTCCAGTGCTTCTTGAGTTTCACAGTAAAGATTTTCTCCCAGATAGCTAATCTAAATCTACCCTTCTCCAATTTAGAACCATGCTCCCCTCTCCTCTCACTACACTCCATGACAAGGAGTCCCTCCCCATATTTCCGGTAAGGACCCCTTTAGGTAGAGGAAGATGCTGCAAGGTCTCTCCAGGACCCTTTCTTCTGCAGGCTGAAGAGCCCCAGCTCTCTCAGCCTGGAGAAGTGCTCCAGCCCTCTGGTCATTTTCATAACCATCCTCTGGAATTGCTCAGCAGGTCCATGTCCTTCTTATCTGGGGGGGCCCAAAGCTGAATATAGTATTTTCAGTGGGGTCTCACGAGAGCAGAAGGGAATGGATGTGGTTCTGATCAATCTTGCTGTGCCTTCTTACTGTGGAGAGACTGCCAGCAGCTTGGGATGTGTGTGTGCTGGGAGCCCCCAGCAGCTCCTTCAGCTCTAAGGTTGCAGATGCTGAAGGCAGGCACTGAGCCACTTTGAAATACCCATCCTGTAGCAGTTCCACTGAATCTCTGACTACGAGGCAGGAGGCCTGATTAGCTCCAAACCCCTTTCCCCATGTCACAGGTGCAGGGATTTTGCCGAGGGAGGCTGTCAGCTGTAATAAGCAATCTCTTCTATCAGCACACAGCCTGAGTTCCCTGCACCACTTGCCTGTCACTGGGTGAGGCCTTTTCCTCTCAGGCTCTGACTCATGCCCACATGCGTGAGCAGGATGTGCATCACGGGCCAGTCCCAGGTCAGCAGCTCAGCCCACGGCGCCCTGCGGAGCAGCCCTGCCTGTGCCTGGCAGCCAAAACGCTGCCAGGGCTGTGCCCAGGGCTGGGGACAAGCTGGATGCCACTCCAGCCTCTGATCTCCAGCACACCTAGGCATGTCAGGATGGACCATCTCCTGCCAGTGGCTAATACTGGCAGTACTGTCTGTCTGCAGCAGCAAGGCTTGCCTGAGGGGCCTGCAGGCAGGGGGGTACTTCCTAGCTGGAACCCAGGGCCCACCCTGACACGGCAAAAGCACTCTGTCTGCAAAACTACCCCTGTCCCTTGCTGGAGGGAGATTGCTCAGGGCTTTGGATGTGGTTGGTACACACACATGAAGAGCTTGTGCCACAGCACAGCATGTAAAGGTGCTCCCTCTCCACCCAAAAGACAAATCCTGCTTTTCCCCATGTGCCCAGGAAGAAAGAAGAAGAGGAGATTCAGAAAAATGTTACTAAGTCAGGAAATCATTCTGGAGGAGGGGGAGTAGTTCCTCTAACCTTGCACATGGGGAAAGAAAACTATTTGCTGACTTTGCCTTATTTTTTAATTTATTGTTTTGCCAGCTGCTCAGATGAAAGGACAAACTCTGCCTGCTGTAATGAGGCAGCCAGTCAAGCATGCTTTTGCAGCACAGAGCATCTGGTTGGGACACTACTGACAAGTAGGGAATAGTCCAAAGGGTTAATGGGACACATCCTTTCAAATCCATCTTTGCAACAGAGAAATCAGACATTTGCTTGTTCTTCCTCACATAAAAATCCAAAATCTCCTGGAGATCATTGCCTTCAGCAGACAGGGCCCTTACATATCACGGATCACAAGACGCATGATAAAAAATCCCATGAGTTCACTGATTAAGCCTTTCTGTCCACTGGGCTCAAGTCCTCACCACTCTCAGCACTGCGGCTGCCTCTGAAGGCTGCTGACCTGCACAGAGAACAGCGTCACCTCCGGTCCCCATGGGGAGTGAGGGCAGCAAAAAGATCCTCCAAAACTTGGCCAGCTGCTCCTCTTCAGTCATTGCAGTCATATTGCTGTTGTTTGAAGCATATTCCCCTTCCAAGAAAGGTAATTTATTGAAGCAGTGGAATTCATTGCTGCAGGATTTTGAGACCTCAAGGTACAGATTGAGTCATAGCAAGGGCCAAGCAAGGCTTCCAATCATAGGAAGGTCCCTGGAGGATACAAAAGGTGGGTATCAGTGGGCCACAGTGTCATAGAATCATGCAATGCTTTGGGTTGGAAGAGACCTTAAAGACCATCCAGTTCCAAACCCCCCATCCAGTTCCAAATCCCCCACCGTGGGAAGGGACACCTTCCACTAGACCATGGAGCTCAAAGCCTAATCCAGCCTGGCCTTGAACAGTTTCAGGGTTGGGGCATCCACAGCTTCTATGGGCAACCTGTGCCAGTGTCTCACTACACTCACTGTAAAGAATTTCTTCCCAACCTAAATCAACCTGCTTTCAGCTTAAAACTGTTATCCCTTGTCCTATCACTACAGTCCCTGATAGCAAGTCCCTCTCCATCTTTCCTGTAGGTCCCCTTAGGTACCGTGTCCCTGTGCTGCAGGGGTGCCTGACGGGCACCTGCCACGCTCCCATGCACATCTGTGCATCAGATGCATCTGGCATCTGCATGTGCTTCTCCTGGGGCCGGATGGACCTGTTGGCCCAACAGCATCCTGCCTTCCCCCACATCCAGGTAGCTTGGGCACAGGCATGAGGGTGGGGAGGAGCAGGGTTCCCCACCATTCTTGTCAGCCAACAATTTCATACGTACAAAACCCAGGTGGGTTTTACACTTCTGCCTGATGTTTGAGGGTCGTTGCCCCCGTTTTGCAACAGAGGCTGCTGGCTGAACTCTGTGAGCCTAATTCTGCTGCCATTACCCACTGGAGGAAACACTTGCTTGCACCAGGTATCCCACTGCCCATCTGTCATTGGGTGTGCAAGCCTTGCACAGCCTTTTGCCCCAAACTGTGTGGCTATTTTGTCTCCAGTTGTTAGTACAGCAAAGGAAACTCGCTGTATTTGAGCCTCAGCAAGACTACAAATCTAACAAGTTGAGACTTGACAAGGATGTTATCATGGGGCCCAACAGTGGCTTTACACTCAATTACATTTATGGTTTCTGTGATTCATCTAAATATTTATGGCTTTTTCACTACCAGGAAGTTAAGAAAATTAAAAAAAAAAAATGAAAAGGAAAATAAAGTTCTGTAATGAACAATTTTCTGGTGCAAGGCTCTGTGTGAGATGGGAAAGAAACTGAGCAGCTACCTTGGGTGGGGGGGAAGAGCCATTTTCTGTGGTGACCAGAGCTATATTTGATTTCTTAGGCAATGTCAGCTTTTGCATGCTACATTCTTTGGCTAATTGCCAGCCTGATGTGTAATACTTTAGCCACAGTGTTGTTACTTAATCCTTTCCTAATCTGCAATTTGCGCAAGAGGAGTAAAATCTAAGCAAAGCCACTGAGAACATCTCCACTAATAATTTATCAAACTCAACTTTTGTTGTTGGCAGGAGACGGTGGTTGATGGAGGTGAATGTTTTCCCACAACAGCGCCGTATCATAAACACGGGGCAGCTGATTCATGCCACACTTATTTTCTGTCATCCACCCTTCATGTCACCCTGATATTTCTTCGAATGATAAGCCCGTGTGTGTGCTCACAACACACCGCCAAGGTCCCAGTTTCATCTCTTTCTGCAAATTACACATTAATTAACCATTAATAACAGTGGGAGTTGCATGCAGAAATCCACACCCGCCGTGATGAGACCGTGCCCTTGGTGAGCAAGTGCCTTACTAATCACCTGCACCTCAGCGCTGGAGCTGCCTCCGCAGCCCTGCCAGACAAACGGCCCCAGAGAGGGAAGCGCCCGGCCCTCGCCAGCTCTGATCCTGCCTTAAAGAAAAGCCTTACCTCTTGCTCTATGAATTTGATTTATTTTGGTCCTCTGGGCAGTGCTTGCTGTTGTTAGAAACATGATTGCTTCATACAGTTATGTTAATGTTTGCATTTGACAGAATGTAATTGATACTTCGGCTGCTCCAGTTTCAAAGCCAAATTAGGAAATGAAGTGCTGCACATTAGCTTGTTTAGCTGGTTAAATACTGTAAATAAATACATGCAGGGCAATGAAAACTAATGAGTTTTCTTAAGGCATTTTCTAAATAGCTGGCTTCACAAAAAGAAAAAAAAAAAGATGCTGCTGTGAACTCATATCCTGAAGGATCTGTCATTTTGCTGCAACAAAAGTTGATTCTGTCTGAAATCTGAACTCTGGATTTCACTTGGAGAAAAGGATTTTGCAAGTAATGAAGGAATCATGGCAAGAACTGTTTCAAATTTCACGCTACTTTTATCAACAATACTTCTGAGACACGTTGCATTTAACAAAGCCATTTTTTGCAAGGGATTAATTCAGACTGTGGCTATATGTCAAGTTATTCTTCTCAATGCTCACTAGAAAAACATCTTTGTAAGAAATATTTGCATAGGATATTTCTTTGTGCTGCTAAATCTGTGCACTGCCATAATGCTGAATGTTTGGGTTTTTTTCCCTGACAGAATGCAATGACAGTATGAAAAAGTAGGGAAAAAAATCTGGTTTTGTATAATCTGTAGAGAATTCCTTGACAGAGTGCACTCAGCCCTGCTGGAATAAAAGGTGTTTCTCAGGTTTTCTATCAGGCCTGCCCTCAGTGCATTAAAGCAGAACTAGAGGAGATCATTGCACTGGCTTTGTGATCCAGCCAAGGGCAATGAATTTTCCCCTTGTACCTCTGTAAAATGACCCTTTCCTTTCACCCCCTTCCTTTCATAAATACTACACTGATGCAGAAATGCCTTTGCCTGAGTTGAAGGTGTTCTCCTAAAATCAGGGCACCGTTTAGATTAGGTAGAGCTGAATCTCTACCAGTCCTTTTAACTGCAAATAACCTCAGCAGTATCACCTGCTTGGCAGAGATATTGACCTTAAACCTGAGCTTGCTGAGCTGGCTGTTTTACCTGGCACTTTCAGAGGAAGCTGGTTTACAAATTCTGCTGTGCTACTTCAAAAGAAAATTATTGAACTGGTGCCTAAAATGCAACTGAAGTATTGAGAGTTGATAAAAATACATATTTAGGATGTAAGATCTATCCTGACTGGGAGGTGGTTAGATGCTGGCTTAGGATGGAGACCAGGATGTTGTGAAAAAACCTCAACTTTTCCTGTGTTTTTAGCAACAACAGAGGAGGACTGAAGGCTCCCAGCACTTTTCAGAGAGGGCAATTTCAAGGTGAAAATGGTGACCAGGTCTGCAAAATACATAAGAGATTCATGTGGTCCTCAGACAAAAGGACCATATAAAAATAGACAAATTATGACTCTCTCAAAAAGAAATGTGTGCATTGCATAAATCAAAGTTCTCACACCCACCATCAAAGTTTAATCACTTAATATGCTGGTTCTTTCAACACGCTCTGAAACTTTGTATACAATAATACAAACGATGGGGTAACAAAGCAATAGCAATTTATTCTGCTGCACAAACGGATGTTGCATTATAATCCCTAAAGCAATACAGAGGCTGTTTGCAGATGTTACTACCATTTGGCGTTTATTTTAATTGCTCTGCAGCACAGCTCACGTGAAACAAAGTCACAGGATGACCTACACATTCACCTACTAAGGGTGGCTTAACTGCAAGGGGTAAAAAAATGGGTTTTGAAAGTTTTCAAGGTTTGCTAAAATACAAACCTCCTGCAGTTGTTTTGACAGGATGCATCAGGGCTTCTGTCCAGACCTGAAAGCATGGTAGGGCAGGGGGTAATTTAATCAGCCAGGCTATGCAGTGCACATATTTTTACAAGTCTTGCAAGAATAACATCAGTAAAGTAACTTGAGATATTTTGGTGTCTGACATTCACTCAGCAAGTGCTAAGAAAATACGCTTACTGCACAGATCACTGGCTTCTCAGAGTGGGAGTCAAGGTACATAATGAAAGTCATTGCACTTAGCTTTATCACTGACCAGGTCCCTATTCCCTCCTTTTCACTTTTCACTCCCCTTCTAAAAGCAAAACTGTTTTTAAAGTTGCTCCTGCTCAAGGAACTGCCTGAAAGCAGTTGCTCTGCTGAACAGATTTCAAGCAAAAGGACAAAGTTACACATGAGGCAAAGTATAAATAAAAATCAAGACTCTCTTCCTCCTCCTTTCTACTTGTGAGCGATGATCTCACCACTCCGGGTGGATTGCAAGGGTGGCTTGATCTCTTTCAGGAAAGCACATTCTCTAACCTTGATACTGCAGCTATTTATACTTCTCCCTTCTCACCACAAAGAAAAGCAGCTCTAATAATCTTTCCATTCGTTTTTAATGAGAGCACCGTGCAGTCTCTGCGCTGCTTCCCAGCAGCAGGGTTAAGCCTCTGCCCACGAGCTCCAGCTCCCTGTAACACCCATGCTCTTGGTTGCTGCCTCTCCTGGCTGCTCACTTTTAGACATCTGAGATCTGATTTTCCACTGGCTGGAGCATCACATTGCCAGGCACACAGGTGCAGGATGACAGCCCTGCTGCACCACAGCATCTTCTGCTCACAGGGCACAGAGGGAAACAAATGCATGGGCTGAAAAGCAAGAGGGTTTCTAAAGTTCAGAGGCAGAGCTGTAACTCCTCTCCCCCTTGTTTATCAGAGGAGTAGGATACCCCATTTCATATAAGCCTGGGGATATCCCAAGCCCTTTCCACCTCACAAGAGGCAGGATCCATCCCCTGTCCCCACTCTCCCTGGGGATTCAACCCCAGGCTGAGCTGGGGGAGCTCAGGCTAAGGCATGATGGAACACACACAGACTATTAAAGAGCTGATAGTCTCTGAGGCCAAACCCCATTTTTTCAGATTAAACCAAACACACTGAACTGCATTCCTCTTGAGACACCACAAGAAATGGGGACAAACATTATGAAACCAAGTTTATTAAAACTTTCTACAAGTCAGAATTTATCATCCGGGTTTCCACAGACATATACATATGTACAAATTGGACATAGTGTTTTTAGCTTTTCTGGCAGAATTTTCTACCAATATATACAAATGTACTGTTTTTCATAGAAGGGTTAAACTGTATCACAGATACAAATGTCAAGCAATCATGAGAGGTTTAGTGCAACGGAGAGCTGGAGCGCTCTGCTCTTAATGCTCATGATTCTGTCAAGTTAGTATTGCCAACATTAATTCACATTAAATTGCTCTTCGACACCTCTTATTAGGACAAAGTACAACAAAACAAGAAAACAAAACCCCCAACAGTAAGGTATGTACAGAGTACACAGTCCATGAGGTATACATGGTATTTTTGCAACGCGTGGTGGGATTGCAGCTTGCCAGGGTTAACCCTTAAAATTACTTCACTCGAACTGGGTGGTGTTGGAAACGTGCATCACTCACCTCAAGGCCATTTCAGAAGCTGCACTCTTGCCTAAGGTGAATGGACATCCCTGCATAAACCACTGGACACATGTGAAACAAAGCAGAAATTTTAGGCAGGACTAAGCTTTACTTACCCCCAACCCAGGAAGCTAATGATTTAGATATATTCATTATCCACACATATTGGAAAGACNGCAAACAGTATACCTGAATAATCAGCTAGGGGTGTAAGGAGATTTTACTCTTAAGACTAACTTTTTGGAGGGTGAAGGGGGAAAGAGGAGGTGATGTGACATTTTTAAGAGCTGAGCCGGTTGGAAAACATGGCCATGTTTACAGGTACTGTACAAGACACCCCAGATCCTTTTCCAGGGGAAGGCGCCCCAGCCGATAGTGTTACGGTTTGGTAAACGGATACATTTTGGCACTCAGAGCTAACAAGACCTGCTACTTGACAAGCTCGCTGAGGGCATAAAGTTATATAGGCTACACCACGGTAACATGAGGCTTAAGTCTATTTAAAATGCTTTCCCGGTCAGCGAATGGAATTAGAGGGGATCTGGCTGGGAGATCCACTGGTTTCTGCTTCAGAAAGAGCCACAGCAGTGGTTTGTCTTATGGGTGGATCTGGGAGCTTCACACCTCCGAAAGCAGGATCAGCTGGAGGAGCAGCAGCGAGCTGGCCATGGCAGGCAAAGACCTCCCTCCCTCATGAACGTGTGCTCACAGTCAGAGAGCTGCTTTGTGAGCTGGCTGCTGGGGCATGCCGACTCGATTCCCCTTTTCACCATTTCTGTCAGATTTGTTCCGGAAGAGGCGCACCTTGTGCCCCTCTGCCCCTACACATCATGGCCAGGGCTCCACATCTCTGCAGCCGCTGCAGGAAAGCAGAAGGAGCTGCCTTTCCATCCCACACCTTGCCAAACACAGGACTCCGCAGCCAAGATGTGACCGGTTACACCAGAGGAGATGCGGGAGGAAGAAGAGTCAGACAGTTCTCACAAAGCTGCACAGGTCCTCCAGGGCTGGTGGGACCGACCAGCAGAGCAAGAGGATGGAATTCTGAGTACACTTAGGGAGTGGAGATCTCCAGGTTGGCATTCATTTAGACAAGGTCACTTTTCTGACCATACTGGCACTTTAAGATGCTGTTGAGTTTGCAGACGTGGAAAAATGAAACCCTACGAAGATGCCGGAGGTAAGAACAGACGAGGTTTTTGAGATTTTGGGGTTAGCAGAAGAAGGAACTAATATCATCACTGTCTCCATGATACTCTGGGACGATCTGATCTGAAGTTCCCGTCTCCTGGTCTGTATATCCAGGCTCCAAGACTGCCTCAAACCAAGGGTGAAGCAAGATCTCTGGAGCAGTGAGTCTTTCAGAAGGCTCCCGCCGCAGGAGGCTGCGGATGAGGCAGCGGGCTTTGGGGGAGACGTGGTCAGGAATACAGAACTGTCCACGCCGGATTTTGGAAAACAGAGTGCTAGGGTCCGAGTCATGGAAGGGATAGCGTCCCACCAGCAGGGTATAGAGCATCACTCCCAAACTCCACACATCGGCCGATTTTCCAGAGTAAGTCCCCGTTGTGTTTAGGATCTCAGGACTGACGTATGCTGGGCAGCCGTGCTTGTCTGAGAGTGCATCGTCTTCGCCTTTGATGATGTGTGTGTCCTCCAGGCTCTCCAGACGCAGCTGAGTCCTAGGGAGTGCAGGAGAGGAAGCCACAGGTGAGAAAAGCAACACGCAGTCATGAGCAAGCACAGCAAGCCCCTGCCATGGCCCCGTTCTCTCTCGCATTGGCGCTGAGAAAGGAAACACTTCTTAACTTGCAGCAGAGAAGTTGCCCGGACTCCTGGCCACGTGTAATGGAAGGGCTGCTGCTGCGTGCATCGGGCCAGCATTCAGTGACACACACTTTTTCAACTGGGGATTTTTACAACACAGAGGGCTCTAGAGGAACACCAAGCCACCTTCTACCCACACAGGCTGCAGTGCCACTGCAGGGGGTTAATTGGTGACATGGCACCACACAGCCACTATGTGCCGTTCAGGCTTTGAGCAAACAGCATGCAGCTGTGTGATTCCACAAACCACAAAGCCCAGCTCCCCTCTGCACGGGTGAGGATCACTGCCTTTCCTGAGCTCTTTAGTTGATTTTTTTCATTTTAGCTTGTAATTTATTATTTTTGCCTTTCTGGAGCGTATCACTACACCCACGATCTCCCAGGTGGGGATGGGTCCACCCCAGCCTCCTATTTTGGAGGGAAATGGGAGCTCCCATCAGCAGGGAAGCCTTCAGCCAGCCCTGGAAGGGCTCTGCACTGCCTGGCAGCCTGCTGGGGTGTAGATATGTTGGCTGCAGCCTGTCCTCAGCCTGACCTCGGCAAATACCCATTGGTTCTGCAAACGGAAAATATGACTCAACAAGAACCGTGGGCCCAGGATTGGCTGCGGGAGCCCTGAAACTGCACCTGTGCGAGAGCCCGCGTTGCCTGCCATTGCTTAACCCTCTTCTTGCCAAATGTGATGCACATGACATCGCCTGTGCAACACGTTATTTCCAAATGAGCGAGACTGTGTGCAACGTAACATTTCAACAAATGTTTCATCTTCTTATGGGAGGGAAAAGCTGCAATAGTTTCCTTCAAAGGAATAGCTTTCTTTACGTGTCAACATATGGCTGTTTCTGTTTCAGAGGGGCAGTGCTGGTTAATTTTCTTATCACATTCATAAAAGGTATCCTGAAGAATCATTAGCCCAGTTTAACAAAACAAACAAAATCCCTTTTCTTTTCCATCAGTAACATCACCTTACACTTTTATGATAAAAAGCACAACTCCATTATAGCTTTTATTTAGTTTTTTAACATTTCTTGGGATAAGCAGCTAGTCAAAGTCAATTTTGCTGATTAAAAATGTATTTCTGACTCTGCCATGTGCAGTGAAGCACTGCAAGAGCAGCAAACACTCCAGCAGAATATTGAATTATTTCCCTAATCTATATTTAACAACCAAATTCTATGATCTCCTCTATGAACCTATGCTTTAGGCTAAGTTTTACTAAAGTGATTTTCTTTGGTGCAGGATTCCCAAAGCATTATTTAATCATGTCCCACCTTCCCTGCCGTGTGTGCCCCCATGCACGGGCACAGAGGGCATGGAAAGCACGGCACTGGAGCAGGGATAAAAGCCTCGAAGGACACAGCAGCATCACCCTGATCAGCAGAGTGGCTCAGCAAGGAGACCCTTCCCAAGTGCTGCGGCTCCACCGTGGGTCACAAAGCAACTCTTCCGAGGAGGGGCCAGAGCTCCAGCTCCTCACACCCCGTGCTCCCCCAGCCGGGCTGCTGCTTCCTGTTCCCGGCAGACCACCTCAGCATCCCCCCTCTGCCTCTCTGCCTTTTATTCATTTGACACCGAATGAGTGGCACACATGACATCTTCTGGCGCTAACGAGCATTCGAACTATCATCCCTTTGTCTACCAGCGGGTCTCACTGAACTTCTGCTGAATGAGAGGAAGCTCCCGGCGAGCTTCCTCCCTTTCATCAGTCAAGATCTAACTAAGAGGGACTGAACACCGGTTAGATCCGTGACCTACCACACACACGTGATGGGGACATACGCGGATTGCTCGCAGGTGATGCCCGGCTGACAGGGCTGTTTCCACTCCCTGGGACGCTTTTTGTGACTCTGCATGTGGCATTCCTCCCTCCCCACTCACCCCAGGGCTGGCTGCTGACAGCCACTTACCTTTCTTCATTAGAGAAGACAAATTTCCTGAGCTTGAGGTCACCAAGTACGATGGCTGACTGGTGGCAGTGAGCTACAGCGGAGACAATCTGCTTGAACAGCCGAGCAGCCTCCTCTTCCCGCAGCCTCTTGCAGCTCCTCACGTAGGAGTGCATGTCCCCAAAGTCCTTTTCAAAGAACACATAAGCCTTGGTGTCCCCAAGAATGACTTCGACAACCCCGGTGATGTTCCTGTGTGACGGCAGCTGAATGTAAGGTCGGATCTTGTCCTGGTAGTGTTTGAGGGGGAACACCTGAATAGAGGAAATTAAACCCAAATTCATTCTCAAGGGCGTTGAAAGCTGCAGCTCGCGTAGCAACTCTCCCCAAACAATGACGAGGGAGCTGGAGGGGAGCCAGGGCTCGGCAGGACAGGCAGAAGCGGCTACCAGGACCCTTCCTGTTCGTTTTAAATTGCAAGGCTGGGGGGGAAACTAAAACAAACCATCATTCCCACAGCCTTTGGGGGCAAGGCGCTCCGAGGTAAGCCGGAGTCCCAGCTCACTCTCAGCGTGTGCAGACCTCGCCGGGGGCCGGCCGGGCGTTCCCAGCCGGGGAGCCGCGGGAGGATGTTCGGCAGGGCTGTCCCCGGCCGGGCGCTCGAACGCGCCGGCAGGACCCGCTCCCACCCGCTCCGCTCCCGCTCACCTTGCAGCGCAGCTCCCGGCCCGAGCTGACGCTCAGCGCCCTGGACACCTGCTCCCGCTCGGCCAGCGGCAGCAGCAGGTAGGAGGCGATCAGGCTGGGACCCGCCGCGCCGCCGCCGCCGCCGGGAGAAGCGGGGGCACACGGCG